>VYZX01019454.1:140417-232797 GCA_013401335.1 Brachypteracias leptosomus
CCCCGCGGCGCCCGGAGCCCCCGCGGCCGCCGCGGCTCGGCTGAGAGCGAGCTGCCGTGAGGCGGGGGCGTCCTGGCCCCGGCGGTGCTGAGCTCGCTCGGGGGTGTCGAAGCACCGGGGCCGGCGATGGCGCCCGCCACCGGCACGCTGCCCTGAGGGTCCCACTGGGGAGACCCTGGCTGTGAGGGCTGCCCGGGTGCTCCGAAGACTTCGGGGGCTTTTGCGGGTTTTGCCCCCTCCACCCCCTTTTTTTTTTTTTTTTTTTGTTAGGAGTGAGTTTCCCTNTTTTTCGTTTTTTCCCCTTCCCCTGCTGTTTTTTTGGGTTTTCTTCCAGCTGCTCGGCCCCTGTGGCAGCGGAGTCCCTGCACCTGCCCGGCGGTTGTCCCCTCGCCTGCTGCCCCTTCCCTCAGGGCATGTCCCGGTCCAACAGCGTCAGCCCCCCGGGCTTCGGCGGCCCTGCGCCCTGGGCAGCCACCGAGCAGCACCGCTCGGCCTGGGGCGAAGCAGAGGCCAGGGCCAATGGCTACTCCTACCCGCCGCCTCCCAACAGGTCCTCGGGCAAGAAGGCCTCCCGCATGTCGAGCAGGTGGAGGAGTGAGGAAGACTACGAGCCCCAGGCGAGCCGAAGCCGCGGGGAGAGCGGCTGCAGGATGATGAGCTTTAGGTCCAAATCCGCCTGGCAGGAGCAGGGTGACGACAGCCGACGTCACCGGTCCCGCCACCCACCTGGTGGTGATTCCCCCGCTGCCCCCAACAATGCCAGCCCCCGGCAGCTGGGGGAGCAGGGGGAGGTACGGCCGCGGTCTGTGGAGCTGGGGCTGGAGGAGAGACGCATCAAGGCCAAGATTGAGGAGCTGGAGGAGGAGGACGGAGACGAGGGGGACTCCGAGGCGGCCTTCTCCATGGGCAGCTGTTGCAGCAGCCTGCTGCAGATCTTCAGGTCCAAGAAGTTCCAGTCGGAGAAACTAGAGCGCCTCTATCAGCGCTACTTCTTCCGGCTTAACCAGAGTAGCCTCACCATGCTCATGGCCGTGCTGGTGCTGGTCTGTGTGGTCATGCTGATCTTCCATGCCGCGCATGGCCACTATGAGGTATCCTACGTCGTGGTGCTCTCTCTGGCCATCCTGCTGATGGTGGTGCTGTGCATGGTGTGCAACCGCAATGAATTCCACCAGGACCATATGTGGTTGGCATGCTACTCTGTCATCCTGGTGATCTTGGCAGTGCAAGTGGTAGGAGTTCTGCTGGTGTGGCCCAGGAGCGCATCGGAAGGCATCTGGTGGACCGTCTTCTTTATCTACAGCATCTACACGTTGCTGCCAGTGCGGATGAGGGCCGCGGTCATCAGTGGGGTGGTGCTCTCCGCCATCCACCTGGCCGTCTCCCTCAAGATCAACGCAGAGGATAAGTTCCTCCTGAAGCAGGTAGGCGAGCCCCGAGCGGTTCGGGTGTGTGCTTGGCAGCCCCCACTTGCCCTCTGTGTTGAAGGGTGAGAAAAGTTGAGGTTGTCTGACTTCCCAAGGCCCAATGCTGGGAGGCTGATGGGGTTTTCTGTTGAATCCCGAGGTTACCTGCCACAAGATGAGATGTTGTACAATGTGGTGGCTAGCCTTGTAATCTTGCTTCTTCTGGAGCTGTAGTGTTTCCTCATTGCTACTTTTCATTAAGGCTCTAACCGTTTAAGAACTGTGCTTTACTGGTTTCCCGTGACCACTGCTCCAGTGCTGCCAGCCAGCCCTGCTGATGCCCTTCAGTTGTGTTTAATGTAAACAGCTCGGCGCTGAGCACACCTGAGGAATGGTATCTGCGCGTGGTGCCGCCTTACTGAGAAACGTGTGGAAGTCCTGCCATTTTATCAGCCAGGGTTCTCCTCGTGTGGCACTTGAGTCTGGGGTCGGTGTCAGGGCAGCGCTTGCTGGGGCATCTGAGAGTGTGCTCCATGGGAATGTGGAGTAAGCTTTTGGTTTAGCAGGAAAGTGTTTGCTCTGAGATGTGTTGAATATCTACAGTGAAGAAACCCAGAGTTTATATACAGGCAGAAAAAAAAGTTGAGAAAAAAAAAAAAGGCAGATGATTATTTAGCTGTGATACCAGGTTTAAATGGAGCCCTTCAGTTCATGGGAACAATAAGACTATTATTGAATACATTACAGTGCAATTTTTAATTACTGTATCTGTAGAAACAAGGGCAATACAAGGTGCCACTCTCCTTCTCAAGCAAAGCAAGCAGCTCTGGGGCTCGTGTGTTTTAAGCTTCCCTTGGCAATCAGGAAACCATTGACTTAAAACGTAATTATGTGGTAATCATCATCCTTCTGATGAACAGGACCCTGAAAAAGGATGAGCCTATTGCAGAGTCAGCCCTGATGCTTGTATGTAACCAGTGATTGTTTATTAAAATTAGGTGTTTGGTAATTTTACAGCCCTATCACTTAATACAAAATAAAGACTTGCACTTGCAGTGCTTGCCTTGAGTCTTCTGAGTTCTTTTGAGTTCCATCTATTGCAGTGGCAGAAAAAGTTGTAGGGCTTAAATAAAACTTTGGCAGGACAGGACTGTTGCTGCTCTGCTCTACAAAACATCCCATGAAATGACTTTTTTTCTCCCCCCTGCCCAGTGAAGCCTGCTTGGATGGTTTCTGCTTTTGTTCTTATTTTGTTACAGATATTTTTATAAACGTACATGACATAGTTTTCTTATGCTTGATATAAATGGCTTTTTGTGTATTTCCAGCAGAGCATACACTGTGGGTGAGACAGTTGCTGTTTTTCTGCTTGACTTGGAAAAGTTTGCTAATGGCCTCAGCTCTTCCTTGCTGGGGCTCTGGTCCTGCAAAGCCTTGTGCGTGCTCTTAACCTTATAAACTGAGACTTGTCCTATTGAATCCAGTGTATTTGGAGACTGTATTTCCACATACAAAGGCAAAGCTCATCATGATTATGGTCAGCAGACTGAGCAGTCTGTTATGAGCAAAGTTGAGTTTGGAGGATACTAATGAGGACATAAAATATGGTTATGTTGGAAAATGATGGTAACTGTATTTTAATGGGATGGAGCCTAAATCACAAAGGCCAGATGATTGACTCCCTCAGTAGAGAATTCGATATAATTCCTGCTCCCTCCCTTTCCAAATGCAGCAGGGATTTCTGTAAGAGCTTGGGCTCGTGTGTAAATGTGCCCTTGTCGGAGACAGTGGGTGATGGTGCAGTAGCACAAATCTGTGCATTACACAGCTGCTTTCCCTTTCATACTAGCGCTGGGTTTTCCTGCATTTTGACAATAAATGTTTAGTTAATGCGAAGTGACTTAGGAGTACTCTTACTTTGTTTTCAAAGACAGAGTGTCTCTCCATATTGCCTATTTATTTTTCTTACTAACACCAAATGCTGGGCTCTATCTCGCTGTGGTCTACGTTGGCGTAGCTCTGGCTGAATTCACTGGGGTTGTACAAGGCCAAGAATCAGATTCCTCGCACGTTTGCGTATGAACATGAGCTGCTATCTCTGGCTGTCTGATAGAAAAATCTGTCTCTGCCGAGCACATCGCCTCACAGCTATTAACAGGCCTTCCTCACTGGGGCTGTATCTCGTTGCCATGGAAATCTGTTGTGTTCAGCTCTGCCCCACTGCTGCACGCGAGCCCCGTCTTCCCCCTTCAAACTAACAGGGGCGAAGGTGGATGAAGACCAGATAGCTCGAGAAGAGGAGGTTGTTTTCAGTGACTTCACGCTGGCAGTCGCATCCGCCTGGGGTTTGTGGAGCAGGAGTGGATGTGGATGCATTTGTGACTACGTGACCAGATGGCTCTTTATCTGTAGCAGTCACGCAAGAAAGGCTGGTTAGGATGTATATTCCTCATCCTCTCTTTTTCATGGCATTTTTAACCATAATACTTAAGCAAGTTCTTCTTTGTGTGGGCTTTTTTCTTTTAATCTTTTCCCAGTTGTTTCCAAGCCAGGAAAAATCATATACTCTTGTTATGATCCACTAACATTCAAAGCTGACTCTTGTGTAGACTTCTGAGAGCTTTTATGAAGCTCAAGAGCCTATTAAAATCTTTGGTGTTCCTCTTTCTCAAGGGAGTGAAATTCTTGGTTGGAGGTTCCTTTTGGGAGAAAGGCAACTTGTTGGATTCCGTTGCTGAGGATGCATGTCTCTTATTGTCTGAATTGCCTTCTCCTAGCACTACTGGACTTCTCTGTCACCAAACTCTGTGGTCTGAGGCTATGCTAGTCAGGTTTCATGAAAGGGTTAAGGCAGTCCATTATTTCTGAATCAGTAAGGAGACAAGAATAAAGGTAGTTGTGGTCTGAACTGACCAGCTTTTTCAATAATTCTTCTGGAGTCACTGGACTTTAGAAGTAGCCTCTGACTTCTGTTTGTTACTGGAGGAGTCTGGGGTCTGTCTTCCAAAAGAGCATCTTGAGCAAAAGCAGCAGTTATACTTGGTACCTCTACGAGTCTGATCAGGTAGAGGCAATGATCTTGGTTTATTGAACTGATGTTTAATTAATTAATCTCGATTAATACAAGTTACTGCTTTGTATTCAAATTTATCCAGTGCAGAGAGATGGGAGAAAAAGAAATCATGTGTTTGAGAATTTACTCACATCCAAAGACTGCTGCTGGAAGCAGAGCACAGTGAATGTACGATACTCTGCCAACTACAAGTCTTGATTGCTTAAAGTTGTTTTGTTTGTGGGTTGTTTTTTTTTAATAACTATGATCAATTAATTCTAGAGGCCTTGCTTTCAGATTTATTAGGGAGGAGATGATTGCATTTGTCTTCAGATTTGTGTTCATGTGTTATTCTGGGACAGTTTGGGTTACAAATTAGTTTCAACGCACACAAGTCTGTCTGCCCTTCTTAAATATATGAAGAGATAAACATACATATAGTGTATCTCTTTTTAGACCAGCCTTTTCTGTGTGCTGGTTGCCATGCACTTTTGGGCTCTGAAAACACATTCAACTCCAGGATTCATATAAGAAGTACTTCATGTGCGAATGAGACCTTCTAATACTTAACTGAGAAAGAAATATACCATTTATCAATAAACTGTCTCACATTCACAACAAAGATGATGCTACCTCGTTGACCCACACACTTGTAGAGATGCCTGGGAAGATCCCACAGTGTATGGGTTGCAGATGCTTAACTGAAGTCATGTGAGTAGACCAGCTGCCCTCAGTGCAGATAGTCTTGAGTAAGTACTGGCATTTTTGTAGGACTAGGGGCTAAGGGACAGGGAGTTTCACAACAGAGTTTATGGAGCTCCGATTCAGACTTAAAAAAGGATGAGGATTGTGTGTGGGAGTGGGTTGTGGGACCAGAGGTACAGGAAAAGAATGCCATATACAAACATCAAACAAACCTGTGGACTGAGGTTAGTTTCACTCCTGTTTTCCCATCCAAACCTGTTTTATTGTAACTTTCTGAGATTCCTTGTTCAAGGATACAGTTAAGCCTTTGTAGTTTATTAACTGAGTGTGAGTGGGTGACTGTTAAAATACCACAAAAATATAGAAGATGGGAAAGATAAATCCTTTTTTTTTTTTTTTTTTTTGTCAGTAACCTCATTGAAAGAGAAACTGAAATGCTCTGATCTCTTTCCTCCCAAAATACTACTGCAAGCCTTCTGCAGAGGATCTCTGATAGCACAGTTCCGAAAGCTGTCCCAGTGCATGGCTCTTCTTTATGGCACTCTGATTCAAGGCTCCTGATGTTGAGCTCCTTCTTGCTTGGCCCCTTTCCATACGCCTCCATCATAACAACATTACATTAGTACTCCTCATCCTTCACTTCTGAGAACTGTGTATGTGTTGGCCTTTTTCCCTGCCAGTCCATGCTAATGGTACATGATTGATCCACAGCTGCATGGTGGCTCTCTCAAAAGGGTAGCATTTCAGTTTAACCATTTCTAGGAAGATGTTGGTATGAAAATATGTGCAGTCTTCCTTTTTCCTTTCCTTAAATAAACTGTCACTTCAGCAGGGCTAAAAACAGCTTCTTACTGTAATAAGATATCGACTTGAGTCTAGTGGATATATTCTAGCATCTCGTAAAGATGCTTTTTAGATGCAATTTAAATGACATTCAGTGAGAAGCTTGAATATAGCAGAAGAAATAGTACTGTATGTTCCATCTCAGACTCAGCGTGCTTAAGATATGTAGGTGATGACTGATTTTGAGACTAACAGGTTCTCAGAAGCGTGTTTCTCAAGTAACTTTATTGTACTTTCATTGTCTTTGAGTGACCTTTATTCATAAAGCAGGAGACATGAGCTACCTGAAATGCAGATAGATCTGTGTGTCACTTTTCTTATGGCTCTTTGCTGCTTGTTTTTTTGTCCACCTGGAAATTGAATTTGAATAATGTTCATTTAGGATGTGTTTTTAAGGCACTTGGCCACATGGGGCCAGATATCATGTACCTCAAACAGCACTTAATGTCCTGTTCTGCATAAACATTGATATCAGGAGAGCTCTCATACAGTGAGATGTGCTCCAGCACTGCTAGCAACTGAAGAATCTGCCTGAGCAGCAGTTTGACTAAAGTTAGTAAAAATTGATGATTTTTATGACATACTTGAAAAGGCAGAGTGTGCTAGTTCAGTTTATTTCTGGAGAGGTGAAGATACTTCAGCAAATTCATCGAGATGTGTGTGGGGCACAAGGATAACTTTCCATGCCCTAATCTTACAAAGTAGACATTGACTTGTCCTTCAGTGTCCTGGGCTCGCTGGGCGTGTTTTGACACCAAGGTGACCCCCGTACTCTGTCAGAGACCTGCCCAAGGCAGGACATCTTATTTACGTGGTCTTTTGTGATTAGCTGCATTCAGATGATTTATAAACCTGAGTGGCAGTGGAAATAAAATGCTGATTATCTCAGTGGCAAAGGCTTGCTGGAGCTGGTCGTGCCCTCTCGGAGCTGGAATTGGCCCAGTGCTTCCCCAGTGCCCTTGTGCTCCGGGTTCACTCTTGCTTGGGCAGCGCTGCCGAGGCCTGGGGTGGAAGAGGACTGGGACTGTGCCCAGCTGTGAACTTTGTGAATGTGAACTTTGGGCACCAGACTGTTCTCCAAATGCATTCAATTTGTTTTTGATTAGCTAATCTTTCAGTCATGCACCATAGCTCCCTCTCAGTCTCTGAAGAAAATTGAAACAATTGCTGATGTTTTGGCCATTGCAGTAGTTGGAATAGTTGCTGTCTTTTGGGAGTAGCTGGTTTTGTCTTCGTATTTTGCTACTGGATATTACTCTCTTTTTCTAATCCAGCTAAAAGAACTTTCCTTCTGTCCTGGTAGAAGATGCAATGAAAAAGCCCCAGCAGCAGCTGAAACACTGAGAGGTAAAAATTGAAATTATCTTGACAGCAGCTTCCATGTGTGTGGTCATAATGGTCCACCCTGCAGCTGGTAGTGACTTCTGAGGATGTGCTTTGAAAAGCTCCTGTCTTCCTGGTTTCTTCTTTTTCTTTTTTTTTTTTTCTTTTTCCTTCTCCTGCACAGGTGGATGCAGTTCAGAGAAAATACTCAGTTTTCTTTGGATAGGTAGAAGACAGGGCTCCAAGTTTTGCTAGCCTTGGGCAAGCTTTATCTTCCTGTCTGGTTTATACTGTAGGATTTACATGGCACCTTGCATAGATAATCCGTGCCCAAAAATATAGTGTGGGGGGAACTGGAGTGCACCAGTCTCCCCTGAGCCTTCCAGCTGCTACATGATTTCATGATGTGCTACGTGTTTTCTTTTCATGTCCCAGAGGTGTAGGATGGTGACAAAGTGTGTGCAAGGAATGTGAAGATTCACAGCTTCTGGGAAGCTGGTGGGGTTCCTGTATAACTGCTGTGTGACTTTTTCATCTCCTGTGAGTCCTGTGTTTTGATGCGGGATAGACTCAGTGTTAGTTCCTTCCCTCCTTCCCAGTGATCTGAACTTGTGGTATCTTGCATCCAAGGGATACTCTTTCTTCTTTTTGTTTTGACATTGGTGATACTTAAAAAAAAAAAAAACGCACCATTTTTTTGGCATTACCTGAGATGTATCCTACTGCTGCCAGAAATTTAATTTGATTCATTATTATGGAGTCCTCAGGCTAGGTAAAAACCCAAGGGGAAATCTCATGTGAATGAAAAAACACAACCCCAAAGATATTAAAAAGGATAATCTAGTTATGAGGGGGTGTGAGAAACAGACAAGAATTTTAATATTTGTCTCCTGAACTCCAAAATGTTCTCACCTTATCATAGGAATGCTTGAAGTTTCTAGCACTTAATAAGATCCCCCGTAAAATCGCTGTCAGGCCAAGACAAGAGTCACAATTCTTTTTAGCACCTGCAACTGGTCCACTTCCAAGAAAATCTGTACTTGATGTTTTACAATGGTGAAAAGTCTTGCCAGCTTTATTACTGGCAGGTACAGGAAGGGCATCATTGAACAGATCTGCGATAGGATTTAGCATGAGATGGACATTTGGAGAAATGGACTGAGCATGATTTAAAGTTCTGCCTTTTGCTTTCAACCTTGTGTTTGAACATTCAGGAAGCCCTTCTCCCATCAGAAGCCTGGTAGTTGGACAAGCTTGTGAACTGCTTCAGTCAGACACAGTCAGTTTTGCACCAGATGATGTGTTTACAAGTGATAAGAGACCCCACAGTTTAAGAATTTATGGACAATGTTGGCATCACCACCAGCATTGCTTCTAGTGCCAGTCTGGTCTCACTGATGCTGAGTAGGATTCTTGTTACAGCATTCACTATAGAAAGTGTCCCTGTATTGTCAGGCTTTGTTCTGCAAATGAAATATCTTTATGTACTTTCTTATTCATATTTCTAAGTCACTAATGCAATTGTGATGTATCTGTACTCTCTTCCCCAGACATCAAGAAAACAAATCATGGTTTTGTGTTTAAGATGCTATCCAGACTGTCTGTAGTAATACCATCAAGCAAATCCAGTGTGCGCTCTATGGTCATTTGTGGCTTCTCCTACTTCATAACAGCAGAAATACCAGAAGAGAAACACTTCAAAGCATCCTCAATCTGGCCATGGTTTTGTTTTTAATTCTTCTAGCTAGACTGCTGCTTCTGTAGTTTGAGTGATGAGGTTGCAGATGAAATACTAAACTTCCTTTTCTTTCCATGAAAAGTTTTACACTTTATGTGACATCCATAAAAAATTTTTACTGTTGGGCCTTTGTGGTACTGCTGTGCTTGGCCACCAGCCTCCCTTTTCCTGGGAATGTTGCTTTTGGGAGGTTGAGTTGAGGATTAAAGCTGCTCTACAAATGTAACATACAAACTGCACTAGTATCAGAGTGCATCTTTGCAGACAGTAAACAAAGGACTGTGCTGATGCAACAGGGGGGGAATATAAATGAAGAAAGGTTTTGTGTTTTCTTTTTTTCTTTTTCCCCCAGATATTAGAAATTGATTTCTCAAAGCAGCAACTTACGCAAACTGTTTATTCCTTAAACATGTTTGCAGCTTGTATAAGACATTCTGTCTCACTTCATAGTGAAAAGAAAAGGCTTGCAAGAATCTGTCATGAAACATTAGCTAACGCAGACAGTTCCCTGGCTGTGTTTTTCCCCTCCAGAAAAAGCCATGGCTCCTTCCCTTTATTCCCTGCTCTAGACTAAATGCTACGAGCACTAATCTCTGTGTTCCTCAGACTCTGAAAACTGAATTCTTAGAGCTAGGGATGTGGTAAGGCACTACTCAAATCAGTATTTCTAAAACCAGCAGTTTGCTGGTCAGCCCGCAGATGACAGAGCTACTCAGACATGCTTGCTGAGTGATGAGCTCTTTCCGTCTGCTGGGAGGTACCCAGCAGCAGTTTGTGTGTATTCTTGCTTAATGTGTGGGTGTTTATTTATGCACAGAATTGCACAAACGGGTGGACCGAGGGATATGTTATTAATGAAGAAGTTTCCAGCTGAATGGGATTGCTTCTTTTCGGGCAGGTGGTTACTGGTAATCTCGCAGAGGAAAGGGAGAAAACTCTCTGTGGTACTAGGAAAGGAGGATACTCTGAGTGTGGTGGGAGACCATGTAATTAAAATGTCAGTCTCACTCATGCTAAAAGCTAACTGCAGTCTTTAAAACTGTTAAGTATAAAGTAGGTTACTAGTGTGGGAACTGCTATTGTGTGGTGAACTCTCTGGATCTTAAGGCCAGGAAGGACTACTGAGCTTGTTTAACACTACTGGCTGAACAATTCTTCTCTTACACTTAATGATTTCCTCTGTTCAGATGGTATGGAGGGAAAAAAAAAAGTTTAAATGCTGAATTGCACAGTATTTGTCAGTTGAAAAAGCAATCTGCAGTGATCTCTGAACTGAAAGTGTACTTGAAATTACGTTTTTTTCCTCTCTCAGTAAGACAGGATTATAATACCCTGTAATGGAACGTACTGGGGGTATTTGCTGCTCAAGGTGGCAGCACCTATTTAAAACATCTCACAGATGGTGATGTTAGTTTGTGAAGGGGCTCTGACATCATACTTAAATTTCATACTAGGTAATGAGGCCTTCTTATTTGTTCTTGAATATGGCATTTTTCTTTGCTCTGTTTATGTTCTGGACTCTAGCAGTACATCACCAAATAGCTGCTGTGTGCGTGTGGGGTTTACTCTCATATCTGAGAAGTTTGCAAGGCTGTTGACAAGCTAGAAAAATGGGGGAGTAGAGCCTGGGCTTGTGTTGTGTTGCTGTGCTGGAGCAAGTGTCATCCCCTTGGTATAACAGATAAACTGGCAGCTTTTGAAAGCTACAAAACCAGAGATTATATGGCTGAAGGATACTTCCAGAGGTCAGCTATGACGTCCCACTGCACCAAGACAAGATCAAGTCAGCCTAAACTGTTTGTGGCAGGTACTGATCACAGATCCATCTCAAAAAACCTCCTCCTTTGCATATGTGCTCTTTGGGGTCACAAAGGTACTGATGTGCTTGCTTGTTTGTTTTGTTGGGGTTTTTTTAAGCAAACAAGCAAGCACAGCTGTGGGTAGGAGCAGATAGTAGAGATGTTCATGACTAGAGCTCTCTGGCTGCTCTTAGCTGAAACTGGCTCTTAATTTCCTTGTTTCACCTGTCTTTAGTTCCTCCCCTCCCCAAGCCTGCAGTTCTCTATTTTGGGACCTACAAGAAAGCTGAGGAGGGACTTTTTACAAGGGTTTGCAGTGATAGTACGAGGGGTAATGGCTTTAAACTGGAAGTGAGTAGATTTAGATTAGAAATGAGGAAGAAGTTTTTCACTAAGAGTGGTGAGTCACCAGAACAGGTTGTCCAGAGAGGCTGTAGATGCCCCAACACTGGATGTGTTCAAGGCCAGGTTGGATGGGGCTTTGAGCAACCTGTTCTAGTGGAAGGTGTCCCAGCCATGGCAGAGGGGTTGGAACTAGATGATCTTTAAGGTCCCTTCCAAGCCAAACCATACTGTGATTTGTCACAAACTGTACATTTGTCGTACTACTGAGCAAGGCCTTCTTGAAAGCACTGCAGTACAAGCAATAAGCTTGAAGGTTAAGTGTCCTTTCACAGGTGACTTCCCTTTCAATGCCTGGTCCTTCTTAGCTGTTAGGATGGGTGTACTTAGTTAACTTGTTAGCACTCCAGAGCTGCTCTGGGGGCTCTTCAAAGCGTATGCTTTTTGCAGCCGTGGTTGAAATGACTGTGAACAAATACTTAAGTGTTTCCTGAAAATATTTTCATCTCTCATTAGAGAAAGTTAGGAGAATGCATTTATGTTTTTTGTTTTCTTTCTTCCCTAATGTAGATAATGAGTATGTGGCTGTAGTCATGACATTAAAGGTTTGTCCAAGTAATGACTCCTTGGAGAGGTAACACCAGATGGGTTAGTTAAACCACAATATAGAGCCCGCTATACAGAGAGTGTAGTCCACTGTTGAAATCACCTTACTCTTGTATTTTAGATGCAAATGGACCTAGTTAATTTAATTCACTTCCAGAGGGAATGCAAACCAAATAGTCATGCTTGTTAAGGGGGAGTGTTCACACAGGTTTAAATAATTTTCTTCAATTTATTTTGATGAACTTTTCTGAGCAGACCGATCTTTACCATAATATCTCCAGGGTAAGACTGTAGCTTGTGTAAGTCAGGAGTACTTTATGTTATTAACTTAGTGCCATATATGCCATTTTCTATTAGAAGAGATAGTGTTGCCCTACATGCTTACCCCCTTGGCAAGGGCTGGGGCTGGTTGCAATAGGGACAGAGTCAAGAGAGGAGCTTATCTGTCATGTTTAGCCAGCCCCTGGTCCCTTTACCAAAGCTGCTTCTCAGGAGCCTGGTCACAAAGGTCTCCTCGACATGACTGATTCTGCACTAAGGGTGGCTGTGACTGCTCACGACTCATCCTTTGCAGAGACATGATCTGCTTTCAGAGCCTGGCCTCTTGCTTGGGGCTGAGAGTGAACCTTTACATTGCCAATTCCTTAGCAGCTGTGACCGGGACAATGTGCTGTAAGCTGTAGATCTAGGATCCCAGGTTGTTAAGACACTGAGGTGGCAGGTGATATTCTTCTGTGTCTTTTCTGGTGGAAGCTCCTTTGGTTTCCATCAGCTCCTCTTCTGTTGAAGTGATTTGTAATATTGCATGTGCTATTCAGCTGGTGCCTTGCCACAACGTGAACGTATCCACTGCATTTAAAACTTCATGGGGAGAGATGCTGACAGCTCCCTGCCTGCCAAATCTCCTGCTGAAGATTATTGGAGAAATATTGTGCTCCATTCGAACGGGTGGCATTGTAACATTGGCTCACTGATGGAAACAGTGTTTGGATCTGGGCAGAGTGGGAGAAAGTGTTGATTTTCTTTTAGTGAAGAGGGGAAAAAACCTGAAAGGTGTCTTCTGCACAGTGGCAATTTCCTGGACCAAGTTAAAGAACTTTGGAATCTTAATGGCCAGGATACCTTCTCCCTCTGCTATTGCCTGTCCCAGCCAGACCTAACAGAAATCTTATCTCTCTTCAACCATACCCTAAACCTTTTTGCCTTGTCTAGTTTTTATTTAGCACCACAAGAAACAAGTTGGAATCTAAATGCATTCTGCCTATCACCAAAAATACCTTTTTCCCTCTGGCTGCTTGCAAAGTGCCTTCAACTCCCCTCAGGGCTTTTCTGTATGAAGGGACAGCTGGTGTAGAACAATAGTGACTGATTTACACTGATCAATCCTCACATTACTGAAAGGCATCTGTCTTGTACTAGGCACCCTGCAGTGCACATCTTACAGGGATGCTGGTGGTAGATGTCTGCAGTGTCTCCTGTCTCTCTCCCAAGCCCGACTCATCTGTAGGTCCTGGGAAAAAAAAACCTAGAGAAGAGCTACTATTCAGACCAGAATAACCTCAGATGTAGTAGGTGCATTTTCCTCTTATTCACTCATGTGGTTACAGATCACTGAGGCTCTGGTTTTCCAGAATTTAGGTTGTGTGTACTTTAGCAGCAGTACCTGCCAAAGAGGCAGTCCAATTCAGTAGCTCAAATGGTTTTTGCTCCCAGCTTGGTTTTGGCCCAACTCAACCAAAGTTGGTTTCGTCCATTTATTTGGACCAAAATAGTCTGGGAGGTGCACATAAGCCCCTGAGCTGGCAGATCAGAGTGGTGGTTATAATCTAGTGGGAAAACTCCAGGGAGCTAGGAGCAAACACAGATGCTGCTGAAGGATGCTAAGGACAAAATCCTGGTAGGGACATAGGCTGCTTTCAGACTTTGCTGGAGGGAAGGGCAACAAGCCCTATTTCCAGGAAACCTTTAACATAGCAGGAGAGAGGACGGCCAAGCATGGTTTTTCCTCCTGCTGCAGCTGACCCTTCCTCTCCTTTTTCCTTGCTTTCACCTCCTCAATGTGAACAGCCACAGGAGAAGGCCCCAGGCAGTGCAGGTCTGCGTTCCTGCTGCTGGTGCTTATTTTTCTGGTGCACTTCACCTGTACGCGTAGCTAGGATGAGCCCTGGCAGCTGTCAGCTTTCACTGGCAGCAATCAAATGATGTTGCTTACTGACAAAAGGAGATACAGTTGCATAAGGTACCTGCAGCTGCAGAGTAGATCTCCATTGCCCAGTGCTCCAAAGTAACAGCAGAGAAGTTTGTTTCTGTCGCTGTTACCTCCTCCTACCTTGGTAAGAAGCTCCAAACGTTCTTAATGTTTTGAGTGTCTCTGGCAGTCAGGTTGAAAGTTTCCTCTTTGGTCTCTAAATAAATGGCAACAGATAACTTTATTGAGAAAGGACACTGCCTCGGTTCCCTCCTTTTTGCTTTGGTGTGAGTGAAGTGTGTGGAGAGCATGATCCAACAAGCATTACTTTGGAAGCCTCACCTACTGCATGGGAGTCAAGTAGTGCCTGCTCCCTTGCGCTCCATGTGAGGGCAATTAGTGCACGTGCATGGCAATTAGTGCTGCAAATGAGGTCAACACGGGTTTATTCTGCCTCTTTAATGGCTTGCTTTCCTCTTTTGCCAGAAGAGCAACCAAGCAGTCTCAAAGGAACCTGCTGCCTTCTGACATTTAATTTGCTTCAGGCTTACCTTGGCGCTCTGCCTCTCTCTTCTGCTGCCTGGCCTGGCCCACCTGCCAGTGCCGCAGAGGAGGCGATACCTATTTCTAGCAAATCAGGCCATGACTTGCCCAGTGTTGTGCAGTTGGGCCTTGCAGACCTCCAGCACCATCTCTCCCTGATGTGCTTTGTCACTCTCAATTTCTGACCTCTTTTCAGCAGAACATTGGGCTGGTTTCTGATGAGCTGCACTGCAAGTGGCAATGCCTGGTGAAGAAACATGCTGGTGGAAAATTGTGGAGCAAGTCTCCTGTTATCCATCCTTTTGATTTAGGTGTCGCAGTGATACAAGCCTTAAAATATTTGTGCTATCCAGTGTTTATTTGTGATCAATGGTGACTCTCTGGAGCGTGTCCATGCCAGAGTGTAGATGGTGTGTGTATAAACTTCATATATATGTGGACTTGCATGATGTGATTCTTAACCAGAATATTAACTGTTCCAAAAGATTTTAAAAATGAGACTGGATAGACAGGTCTCACAAAACAAACTTGCAGTTGAATACTCAATGATTATAGGAAAAGTAAGGGAGTAATATGCTGAAAGAGACCTTACAAGTCACTGTCAACAAGAGGAGGGCATGGAAGTGTAGGTGGGGCATGTTAATGTGATTATGAAGTTTTGGTGCAGGCCTCCTTGTATCTCTTTCCCTATTGCAACAGAGCATCTTGCGCTATGGGCCACCCATCTAGGTTTGGTTTTTGAATGTCTGACAAGTGATATCTTTATAGTGTCTCCCAATATGTCTCTCAATAAGAAGCTGGTAGTTTATGAAATATATTTTTGAGGTAGAAGCTGTTTTTTCATGGGGCAGGATTGCTCTGGACAGGAGTATGGAGTAAGCAGCTTTACTTTGAGTGGATGCTGTAGGCGGGAAGAAAAAGTTCAGCATTAGTCCTTGTGAAAGAAAAATTGCCTTAGAGAACCCCTCCACTGAAGATGATACACTGAGTTAATAGTGTTACTTTGGGAGCCTTTTTGCCACTGATTACTGAGACAGTTCAAATGTGGGTCAGTTTTTATCTTTTTTTTTTTTCTATGTAGGGTTTGCACAGAGCAACCAGCAAGCTGTTCCTTTCTAGATAATGTGGGTCAAGTGCCATTTTGCTGAGGAACTGGAGAGGGTTTTACTTAGCATTAACGCTCAAGTGGTTCCTAACTTTCTGTGCTGAGGTCCTACATTGGTACGCTGCTAAATGGTTCTGTAACAGGAGCGTGCATCAAGCCATGATTTTGTGTCCTCAGGACCACTGGCTGGTGTGATTTACAGAGATGGGTGGAGCTCACAAAGGCTTTGCAAGCCCCATCACTGCAGCTGCCTTCAAAGCCACCTCCAAAATTCCTGAAAAGCAGCTGCCAGAGAAGCGCTTGGTGACTTTTGGGAGGAGCAGGGATGGGTGGACAGAAACTGTGCGTGGATGAGACTGTCTGTCCCTGCCCATGAAGTAATGAACATAAGGAATAGACTGTGGTTGAGAAGGTCTTGGGGGGTGGAATATTGATCATGCAAAAACAGTCCTGGGGGAGCGCATGTCTCCATGCTGGTGCTTCGCACGTGTGTCGTCATGGAATTTCCAAAGAGGGCCCTAAACAAAACAGCTTTGTGGGAGAACAAAACAGCATTGTCAGCGGTGGCTGAGGAAGCTGCGCCGGCACCTCTTTCCATAACTATGCTCTGAACTGGCTCTTGTTCACCACGTCACTGTGGCTGTTACATGCACAGCTGTATGTTAACATCTGCCTGAAAGGGGTTTATGAAATTGTGGTATAGAAAACGGTGGCTGGGCTTTGTTTGAGCTTAGCTTTTCCTAAAACCCACTTTTTTTTTTCAGACCAGAATAACTTGTCCTAAGGGAAAAGCATATGGAGCAGTGAGACTTTCTTTTAAACAGCTGTGATGATGAGCAAGGGAACGCTTGCTTTGAATCTGGGAGACTTTATCCTAGCCCTCTGCAGTGATTGCGTGTCTGATCCAAGGTCTTGTTTGATTAGCCCCTTGAGCTGGGGGGGCTGATCAAACAAGACCTCTATCAGCTCTAGACCAAGGTATTTGAGGAGTGTCATGAGGACAGTGATCTGATCCTTCTGGATGAGCGTGCACAGAGTGTGTATGTTTTGATTGTGGTGAAGACATGTTGACAAATAAAAGTGGGTTTTGATATTTTGTGTAGCATCCCATACTTGTCACAGTGAACCTATGGGATAGCTGGTTTGACCCATCTGCTTCATAGGACAAGGGGAATGGTTATAGCTTCCCGAGGTCCTTGGCTTCCAGCCTCAGTAACAAGGGAAGGAGGAGATGTCTGAGGAAGGGGTAAAACCTTGCATCCTCTTGGATTGGTTAACCTGTGAAGCAAAGTTTCCAAAGCCACTCTTTCCAGTAGTGCCTCGGCACTCAGCATGGGATGCCTCGAGCATCTGAAAGCTCCCAAGTGGGTCTTCTGAATTTAAGCATCTAAAATCTTGCTAAAGAGCATTTTTAATTGGCTAAATAGTTCGGCTGCCTCCTCTTGCCTCTAGTCACTTCTGCAGAATAAATAATAAGCTTGTGGGCTTCTGTGTTTCCTACTGTACAGTCAAGCTTCTGGATGTAGCCACACTTGAATAAGCATGAGCTGCCTGACCAATCTCGCATCCCCCAGCACGCCGATTACTTATGTGATCAGCAGTGGAAATTGGTGCAGCAGAGCAGAAAGGATTCACACAGTGCCTTGGACTAAGCTCTGAACAGCAGACTTCTACTCGAAATGGAAGAAAATACAGTAAACTCAAAGGCTAAGTGTCTGTTGGGTTTCGTTAAAGCACAGAAACGTTTTAAGTGGCAATAAAGCTTTGAATTTCAACGCTGGGGTAGCAAAAGGGAGGAGGCTACTGTTGAAAATGCTTCGTGTGTTGACCTGTAGAAGGGGAGCGTGTTGTGTGCTCTGGAGGTGAAGGGCAAGCACTTAGAGGTGCTAATGGCTGGGCTGCAGCTTCCTTGTTGAATTCTGTGCTTGCAGTCCTGCCTGCCTGGTTTGCCTGTTTACCCACCTCAAAACTAGAGGTGGATAGATTCAGATGAGACGTTAAGAAGAAGTTCTTCACCATGAGGGTGGTGAGCCACTGGAACAGGTTGCCCAGAGAGGGGGTGGAAGCCCCATCCCTGGAAACTTTTAAGGCCAGGCTGGATGGGGCTCTGAGTTACTTGCTCCAGTGGGAGCTGTCCCTGCCCATGGCAGGGGGGTTGGAACTAGATGATCTTGAAGGTCCCTTCCAACCCTGACAATCCTATGATTCTATGATTTTATGATTCTGTTCTCCACCCGCTTCTCTGCCATCCATGGCAAGAGAAGGCAGTTACAGCCCACTGTTGAGAAGTGGGATATTATATGGGATGGTGGAGTTAGGTTGGTTGGATTCTGGGGAGAGTCAAACTGAAAATGGGCTGTGAAGGAGAGCATGTGTGTGAGGAGACAGCAAGCACCGTGTGTGAGATGGAGGGGGTTTGTGGGCCTGCGTGGAGGTGGTAGGGGCAGCAAACTGGAAGAGAAACCAAGATCAGTAGAGTGGTGCATGGAGCTGAGGAGAGGCTGCTGTGTGACATCACTTGGGGTTGTTATTTTTCTGTTCTTTGGAAAGCAAAGATTGCTTTAGATCTGGACCAGTATTATAGTATAGACCAGATCAACCAATTCTTTAATTTTCTTCTCTCCCTCAAACAAAGGAAAACATTACAAAGAAGTTGCAATTAAAATGAATTGTGATGTGTTATCTGGTGCCTGCTGAGCAAGATCTCATGAGCTAGCACAATCAGCAGTCTGGCAGTGTGCTGTGTAGGATGCAGTGAAGCAGAGTCTTGGCTGTGGCAAAGAGATGGGGCATCAAAATGGGCCAAGTATGCCCAAACCCTGCTGCTGCCTTGGAATGGGGCAGTGGGTATAGAGCAACAGGCTGAGTGGGTAATGATTGCTCAAAATTGTCTGAAGGAGGCTTCAAACAAGAGGGTAGAGGGAGGAGTGAACATGGAGTTGGGTGGAAAAAACAAAGACAGAGTGGTACTCTGAAGATGAGACCCAGAATGTCCTGCCATGGGTCTTATGCTGGGAATAACATTTATTGAAGCTTCCTGGCGTGCACGTGCTTGTCTTTTTTTCCACGTGTGACTTCTCCATAACAAACATCTCCCAGCTGGGACTGACAATGGAAAAATTGTAGGAAACTTTCACCAAACAACTCAGTGGTAGGGCTACCTCCTGTTTTGTTCTTGAGCTTTTCTGTTTTAAAGGAACCATCTGCTGTATAACTGTAAACACAGCAGACTGCAGCAAGGTTTAGCATCCCAAGGGCCAGTATCCCTCTAACGCAAACTGCTGGCAGGCTCCCGTGCCCTTTCTTTGTGTTGCTGCCACCACCTCTTCTTCCAGGCTCCAAGCCTATGGAATTGGGCAGAGTTAACTGTAGATCACAAGCCTCCTGCAGCATGGGGACGGTGCCCTCTTGCACATGCAATATTGCTAGAAGCAGGCAGACCCATGAATATATGAAGCTGCTGCGTCACTTCAGCCGCACCCACGCTGGATGTTAGCCTGGCTCTGTGAGTCAGGCACAACAGCTGAGCAGGTCCATTTCAGTTTCTCTTTGCAGGATATTTGACAGTGTCTAGTCTTGTCAGTGGGCAGAGCAGAGCACTCTGCAGAATCCTTTTTCCCCCTGCAAGCCTTGCCCAGTGGCACAGATAAGCAGTTAAGTACAGAAGTGCTGCTTGGAGAGGATGGGATCTTGAGCAAAACCTGACTGGGGGGGTCTCGTGGCTCTGCATAGGGTAGGCTTCACACAGCTTTCTTCTCATGCTTTTATTGTTGTCATTTTTACCTATTGAGGATTCTTCCGAAAGGAAGAGGTGGAGGCTGCCAGAGCTAGATAGAGAGAAAGAGAAAGATACTGAGTAGGAAGGAGTGACAGTTCATTAAGATGGGGAACTCTGAGGGAGTTTGGAGGAAGCACTGATAGGGGATATGCTGTACCGGGTGTGATTACTCCTCAGTGGAAGAAAAATCTTGTCTTGCTTTAATGCACACTATGAACCTGCATAGCCCAGCACAGGCACCAAAGGAAGTGTTTGCTGTGGCACCACAAGTTTTTTTGTGGCGTGTGGAGACCCAAATCTGGGAACTGGGTGGATTTGAAATCACCTGGGGAAGGCAGGGGGGATGGACACAGTTGTAGATGGTGCCAGGGGAAAGCAGGACACATGACATGCTTGTTAGTGCTCCTACAGGTAAAATTGTGTATGGGTTCTGTATGGGAGAAACTGGCCAGAACACAGTTCTTGAGGTGGTTAGTTGTGGTCTAAGGAATGGAACCTGACCTGGACTGCATTAGAACAAAAGAGGAGAAAGCAGTTAACACTGCCACTGTTAACAGGCTGGCCAGATTACAGGGCTTGGGAGGGCCCATGTCCTGATGCACCTCTTTAATTTAAATTAATCTCTGGTCTCTAGCAACTCGTTTCAGTTTATCAATCTCATCTTTGTTAAACTGATGAGGAAATTAATGCATGTTTATAGAGACCACACCACAAGTGATATGAGGAGCAACTAGTTAATGTTTAGCAAAGTTCTCCTCAAGATGAGTGGTACACAAGTGCTGTTCTGACTGCAATTGTATATCATTTCTTTCTCTTGAAAGAAAAATGCTATTTAAAGGATGCTTTTGTCGTCTTAGTCATTGCTCTTGCAGTGAACTTAAAATACAGCCATGTAATCATCCATTGGCCAGCTAATGACATGTAGAATTACAAAAGCAGAGGTGTTTATCCCTACAACCTAAAGAGAGATGTATGTCAGGTGAATGAAGCTAGGACAAAGCCAAGCTAAAAAGCATGGAAAGGAAAGTGACTCAGATGGCAGAATGCCCCAAAGGAAACTTTCAACAAGGGTGATTCATTAGCAATCAACAGTCCTTTTTCTTTTCCTGCCCTGCCATATTTACATTTTGAAATATGTGCACATCTCATGGAAATGGCCTTCTTGGCTAAAGTGTTATTCACAGTGGGAGAAAGGATGATTTTGTGCTTTGTTTGGTAGGCTGTGAGGCTTGACTACCAATAAAACCTTTTTTAGTGGGCTACTTTTACAGAGCTTGTAAGGTGTTGCTAAAATCTTGTACTGATAGCATCGTGGTTGTTTGGGCTGTGATTTTGACCTGCCTGGATCAGTGCAAAAAGGAGAGATCTCCAATTTGTCATACAATCCGCACACATCCTGGCTTTTTCAGAGTGTGCTGAAGCATCATTATACCTGTGAATCCCTGTGCACCCAGAAATCCCACTGAAACCAAGGGAAACATCCTACCAAGGGGGTATGCAAAGTCGTGTGAGCCACGTGAGCTACTGAGATGAGTGCCCTAGTCCTGTGGGAGGGTGGCTCTCCAGTAGCATCAAAGTGGATCTCTGGTTTCTGTGAGGCACTCCCAGCAGTGTGCTGTGTCATGCTTGCAAGGCTCATGCTGCTAACGTGCAAATATGATGAGGTTTCCTGCATCAGTGTTGTGCTAGCAACAGCCACCAGCTCCTGATTCAGTTAAACCCTGGCATGATGTGGGCAGACTGGGAGCTGTGATTTACAGGGCTCTGTTGGAATAGAAAGCCTGTTGTCTATCAACACATTGTCCAGGCAGCACAACAGGGCAAGGTAAGCACTAGAAAAGCAAGGTCAAAGAGCTGACAATACCATATTGTACTGTGTGACCCTGAGCAAGTGGGTTACATGCTTTGCTTCTGCTATTCTGAGTGAAACCAGAATAGTGCTTGCTTTTAGAAAAAGTGCTTTACAGTCCGTGGGTGGAAAGCATTCATCTGAGTGTGAAGTGTTTCTGTTGTAGAAAGGATTAGTGTTACTTGCCATAGTTTTCCGTTCCCAGACCTGGTTTTCAGGAAGATCAGATGCACTGGTTCCTTTTGAAGATGGAAATCTCTTTGTAGGTGTTCTGTATTTCATTCATCGTGATCCATCTGGAAATTCATTTTGGAACAATCCATTTTGTTTGTGGCTTTGGCTGGATGTGCATTCTCCAAATAGCAGAGTGTGGTTTGGGCTTAATATGGGATCTATGGCCTCTTTGGCTTGCTTCCAGCACAGGTTGGGAAGGACTGAAAGGAATTCTCTTTAGGTCTGTAAGCAAAATACTAGGTATCTAGTAGCAGAAGCTGAACTGAGTGCTTGCTTGGAAGCAGCCTGTGTGGTATAATCTGGTGGTCTCAGGCAGCCAAAAAACAAAGCAGCAGAGTGCCTTTCTTGTAGAGAATCCCAGGAGATAAAACTGATTCAGTTACTGATTCAGGTTGCTCCTTAGAAGTGATCTCTCCTGCTTGGTATTGGTAGAGTGGATTGTCAGCTTCCATGACATTGTTTTCTTGCTCTTGCTAGTCCATGACCTTTCTCCCAATTCATGAGCTGTTGCCCAGTCTGTCGGGCTATCTGGAGATGGCACATGTACCTGCCAGGTGAGCCAGCACCTCCTCTTTCTAGGCAACACGGTGCCTAGAAGAATTGCAAGAATTTAAGCCTGTTAAGCCACAAACTCTCTTAGAAGTTTTTTTTTCTCTTCAGCGGGACAGGACCAGATATTATAATTAACCTCTCCCTCTACCTCCCAGCTAGCTTTCCGTTGAGTGTCTGCATTTTAAGATTCTGTCTGTCTGCGGTCCAGCCCCAAGACAGTTAATTTTAATAAATAAATAATGATAAAAATAGTCTCTGAGGACTTGGCAGGCAGCAGGCCAGGGAATCTGGGCAAGCCGCCAGCAGCTCTTCCACTTGAAATCTAAAGTTAACTCAGGCTATGGTGCTCACATTGCTCTGTTCAGATGATTTCTTTGATAAGTGCCTTTCCCTTCCCCGCCTCGGATGGTGCCCTGTGCCCTGCCCCATCTCAGATGGTACCTTGTGCCCTTCCCCACCTCGGGTGGTACACCTGTGACCGGTGTGGGCTCCAGGGCTTTGGTGTGAGCGTGGGGACTCTCAGCCCAGCAGTGTGGAGGAGCACCCAGTCGGAAGCAAAAGGCTGCGGTGTCAGTGCTCCCCTGAACAAAGGTTGGGGCATCAACTCAGGCAAAAATTTTTTAAGTGCCAAAACCACAGAAAAGCTTCGGCTGGAACAAGTGGGTTGGCCACAAGATGCAAGGGCGGAGAAAAGCAGCCTCTGTGAGTCCTGGCATTTGCAGTGCTAACTGCTCAGTCTGTTCAGTCTGCTCTGATTTTTTTTGGCCAATGCTATATGGGCTCCATTTTAATCCCCAGGATGACTTTGTCATTGTATGATGTGCCACCCCGATCTCCAAGTTATATCTCGGAGTAGGAGCTGTCACACCACATGCCTTTACATTCCCATTTCCTATCATGCCATATATTCACAGCATATGGTTCCAGGAGCTGAAAGAAATCCATCTGAACCCTAGGCAGGTGGTTACCACTATCAAGAATATCTGGGAAATAATGTATCCAAGAAAATGCATGCCCTCTGGTGAGAAACAGCCTGCCAGCAGGTGGGAAGGGTTAAAGAGATGAAGTTTCTCCTTTAAGGAGAAGTGGAGGGGCCCAGAAGAGTGAAGCTGTCTGGACTTATCTGCACACAACCATCAGCAGGGCTCCTGCAGCATCGTGCCTACAACAGAGAAGTCGAAAGTACAAATGCAGACCTGTGCCTTCTCACTCAGCCCTGCCAGGAACACTCCCCAAACCAGCCCTGCTTCGTTCAAGTTGGTTGATAGCTATTTTAAACCCACCGAAAGGTTCAGACTTGCTTTTCTGTAGGCATGTTCCTGAAAGAGTGCTCACAGTAGGAACTGGTGGCAACTGGGTTTAACTCTAGCTCCCACGGGCTTTAAGAATCCTTAGCGTGGGATAATCAAACATCCCTAGATAGGCACACACCTGCTGCACTGGTATGGGCACGGAAATTCCAGCAAAGGCTGGTTTGGGGCATGGTACATTTGTTGCATTGGCAAGGCTGGGCATGATTTTATTTTTTTTTTTGGCTTTATCATCTGTGTTAATAACGTGTGGCCTAGAGGACTGACAAGGTCACAAAGATAAATGCACTTTTCAGATTTCCTACTGTGCAAGCCAGTCACAGGGGATGGGTCTGTCAGTAGTCTCACCTGGCACTGGGAGTGTAAAATAAGCTGCTCACAGTCAGGGGCCAGTTGGTCATCAGGCTGATGGAGAAGGAGGTACCTAAAGTACTTCTGCACCCAACACCAGGGAGAGTCTCAGGTGGTATGGAGGGGGAGAGGAAATCCCTTTGGATATCTGAGATGTCTGCTCTATTTTGGGCCATCTGGGGATGCACATTATTTCCAACAGAGGCAGGGTGGTGATTCAGAGAGCAACACCTACCCACTTGTCCAGGGCTCTGGCTGCAGGAATGCAGGATGCAGGCTTTCATGGCTATGATGGGCCAAAGGACCTCTGGAGGAGGGGCATTGAGATCATCCAAGGAAGACCTGTGATTCAGCACAGGCTAGAACCACGGTTCTCTTTATTTGTAGATTTTATTGGGTTTTTTTTTCCCCCTAACCATGCATTTAGAAGCCTACCATGCCCACTTTCATTGATCTGTCCACTGTTTTTATAAAAGCCTTGGAGGAGGCTAAAGTGAACTCTGGGTGAAATTTTGGTGCTTGATCTTTCTGAGACAAATGAATCAACCTAAAGCAGTCTTAAAGAATCAGTGATTTAAGATGTGTGGGGAGAAGCTGGTAAACAAAGGGTCTCTGGGGTGCCTGTGCTGTCAGCTACCAGATTTAGGGAGGAAAGTTACTCTGGCAGGGGCAACCCAGCACCACTCCTGCAAGGAGCAGATGCAGAGAGAAAATCAATGTCCTTAGCTGCATCCCTGGAGCTTCTCAGTACCCGGGAACTCCCTACCCCTTTGCAGGGTGACAAAACCCACATGTGCTGATTTTGAGCACTTGTAAATGCTTTTCTAGAGGGTTGGTGTTAGTTTCTCCTACAAAGCAGAAGTGGCAGGGCAGGGTGCTCTCTTTTCCCATGGCACCAGGTGCACATATCACATGAGTGAAAAGGTGAGACCTCTTTGAGGACTTCTGTGTAGTATTGATTTGAGTGAGTAAACCTCAAGGGCTGCTTTCTAGCTGGAGCAAGTCCATGTAGCTCAGAGCTCTGAGTGGGTCTCACCTCAGGGAATCTCTCCACACTAAAAATTCCTTCTTGGCCTGTAGCATTATTGGACTGATTTGTCTGATTTGTCATGAAAATACATTAAGTTGAGTAATCCTGGTCATGACCCATGACCCTGCGTAACCTGGAAGGTAATAGATTTCCTTTGATTCAGCAGCCATTGAGGAGGAAATAGTTAAATACAAATTCTCAGGAGACTAAAGTACTTTTTGTAGTGGGCTCTTACTCTTTGTGCTGCAGCAGCTCACCTGGTATTAACTTGGACGTAGGGCAACCTTGTGTTAAGAGAGCTGGTTCATTGCAGCCAGTTAATAGTTAAATACTTGAGTCCTGCTGCACTCACTGCTTAACTTAATAGTTCATTGACTTCAGAGGGTCTGGGATAATGTTGATAATATGTACTTACAGCTTCTATTCCCTGCATAGCTGGAACAAAATCCTCTTGTGTAGGTGTGGGAAGAAGGGCTGGGTGGATTTTTATACCCAAATATAAGGTAGTAACAGACTTAGGAATCATAGGAGTCGTTTTGCTGATTCAGTGAAGTCTGACTAGTCTATAAGGGCTTTAACTAAAAATACCCTTATGCCAGGAAGAGATGGAGAGGAGCTCCTGCCAGGTCAGCATGCAGGGTGGTAACTGTGAGATCAGCAGACTGTCAAGCAGAAGACAAAGCAGGGAAACTAATTACATCTTGGCAAAAAACTGTAATTAGGAAAGAAAGGCCATTGCTTAGCTGGCTGAGCACCCCTCCCCCTGCCGTGCATCCCAGCCCCCTTGGATGGTGCTCCTTGGAGATTCCCACAGAGCAGCCCCCACTTGAGTTATCTCTTTACCAGGAGACATTTGCAAGTGGACAAAAAGGGAAGGGGTCGTTCTGACTTCAGCTCCCCGTGCCTCAGGGAGGAGCAGCCTGCAGCTCATGGCGGTGATGAAAGGCCAGTTGTTCCCAGGGATAACCCCATCCAAACCAATGCCATGCTCTGGGGTCCCTTGCTGTTTAAAGAACAGTGGTGGTCAGCTACTTGAGCTGCCATCTTCACAAAGCTGAAATATCAGTGCAAAGAATCAAACTTCATAGCCCTCAAAGGCTTTTCAACCACAACCAACAACTGTCTGCATTTCCACTGAGAGGTTCCGTGTTGTTTTCTTGACTAAGTTGCCAGTGCTTTCTTTGTTGATTCACTTAACTTCTTGCCTTTCTTCTCTGCTGTTTTTACTACCCCTCTACCCAAAAGAGTCATCCATTCTTTCAGCTTCTGTCTCTTTTCCCTCTCCCTGTGTGCAGCAATAGTTTGGCAATGTCTTTGCTGTGTCCCATCTCTGTTTTGTTGTTGTGGCTTCCAGTAGCTCTGGCTCCTTCCCTGTAACCAGATGTTTTTGGTTAGTGGTCATCACCTTCTGTACTTTCATTGTCAATTCTCCTTGGTTCTCTTTCCTGTGGCAGTGTGTCTTCCTGATGCCCCGAGCCACCACCTTTTTGCATTACTGGATTCACCTTTCTTGACAGTTAGAAGATAAGTAGAATTCATAGGAGTAGGGAAGAGGAGGTTTTATTTAAGTAGTTGTGGTTTACAGACCTGGGAGGAGGAACTGTGGCTTGCAATGAACAGGGATGAGACTAGCTCTTGTGCTGGTAGACACCAAGCCACTGATTTATATTGGGTGCATCATTGCTTAGGGATCCCTATCTGTAAAACGAGGAAAATTGTAAAACTCTCTTCCTATTAGTACTGAGTCCTACTACATGTGGGGAAAAGAGTTTGTTTGACCTTACGGTGCGCTGACAGTGGTGGGGATGGTCCTGGTGAGCTTAGGGAAGTGTGAACCTTGGAGAATGTAAAGTGTTGGCATCTTGTAAAAGGCAGCTAGAGTGCTGCTGCAGCTGATGTGAGGTGCTAACACACCTGTCCTTAAGTTAACAGCATTGTGCTCGTGAAATAATATCAGAGTCCATGAGAGTCTCTGAACATGTGCTTGAAAGCTGTAATTAAAACTGCTTACCTTTCATTAACTTGTTTAGCTTTTACAAGTCATGTGGAACATGAAAGTGTGTGTCTGGAGAACAATACTTTTAGATATGGAGTAGTGTTTGAATGTTTAAAAAATAAAGTAGCTTTAAAGATATTTTATGTTGAGGTAAACAAAAAATGTTAGGGATTTTGTCAGTGTCTTGTGAAGTCTGTGAACCTTCCTTTCAGCCAGTTGGCTTTACAGAGAACCAGGTGGGAAATTGGATGAGACTCTTCTGTCTGTGGCCATGACATTGACTGAGTTCCTTCCCTTTTTCACTTTATTTTCCATGTTTGTAATCCAAGACCAATATTGACTGATTTGAGATACTTAATTTATCTTAAAGGATAAATTACCTGAAAAGTATTGTCAGATCCTCTGATAAGAGATGGAGTGGCAGGCTTCTCTAGAATTTCTAAATGTAATTTAAATTTAATTTATCTACTGTTGGTGGCATTCTGTTGCTGTTCTGCTGTCAGGTGTCTGTGTATTGTCACCAACCACACCATTGCATCTAAAGGGTCAGGAGGCAACAATCCTCCAAAAGCATAACTGAGAACTAAATTTTATCTGGCAGCACTTCACCACTCTCGGTGGAGGGATAGGGAAGTACCTACAATTCCCTCTGGTTTACAGGATGGCTTGTTCACTCTTAGCCTTGTAGGAGAAAGATGATAATAACATTAGTAGAAACTGTACTATTCAGTTTCTTTTTTCCCCTTCCCTATCTTCTGTGTTAAAAAATGAAATTTTGAATTACACTTATCAACGTTGTTGTGTGTCTCAGTGACCTTTGTTGTTGTGATAGAAATGTACACCAGGAAATAAAGAAATAAAGACTAAGTTCTATCAGCATGAAAAAAAAAAAAAAGGATGGGAGTCCCTGGTGTCAGTATAGTTCTTGGTATATCAAATAAAAGGGTCAGACAACGGAAGAAATCTTTTCTATGCGTATAAAGTCTGATGTGAATATCTTTGTCCGGGATATAGGCAGATGTGAGACTACTTATTAAATCTACCTGAAGCTGCTAAACGTGCAGGAAGCCTTCCCCAGACAGAGCCTGTGCAGATGTTGTGCAGCAGCTTTTGCTCCCCTAAGCCATTGTGCATCTTGCACGGGCTGAGGAAGTCAACAGCCCTGGAGTTATTTCAGACTTACACAGATGCATTATGCAAATGTGATCTAGTTCCCTCTTGAAACCACCAGGAATCTTTCCATTGCCTTTGTAGGAAATCGAGCTAGCCTGCAGAGCAGAATAGTTCCTGTTGACAGTTCCCACCCTTTACTATTTCTGAGGTTCATTAGTTTTCCCAAAGGAGCGGTATGCTGGAATGGAGATGGAAATTTGGAACCCTGCTGAATACCATAGGTGCTGTTTCCCAATTTAGAGCTCCTGGATTTGGCTCTATCTCTCAACGATTGCCCACGGATGTAAGTCTACCTTAACTGTCCTTTCTATAACAATCTCTGCCAAAGTAGGTTGACCTTTGGGACCTTCACCTAAAAACTACCTCTTTAAAAATAAGGGCTTTTTTAGGAGAACGGAGTAACTTCTATCTATGTGACTGGATTTACAGACTTTGGATAGTGTCTAGTGTATTTTGTTGCCTTTGTGGTATAACTGACAAATGCTATTGTTGTGGATCGGGACATTTTAGTTACTAAGGTTCTTAGGACCATGAATAGGAATATTTTAAACCCAAAGTATGTAAAATAAATGAGGAAATAGAATAATGAAAGTACTCTTCATTAAAATCTCTCAATTAAATATCATAATCTGTCATAAAAGCAAGGTATGTTAATACAGGTGCGTTCTTTCAGGGAAAAGAATGATGCAAAGGTGAAAGGTAGTCTGATGCCTCAGGATTAGATTGGATGAAAGTCTTGAATACTTATGTGAAAGCTCCCCAGAATGAATCAGAAGCCCAGATGTAGGCCTCATGGGCTCCTTGTACAAGGAAGGTTGCAGGATGATGCAAACAAGCAATAACATGTTGAGAAGAGCTTACAGTTTTCTGTATTTAAATACCTAATTAAGGCACTTGCTCCAGAGCACAGAAAACTTCCTTAACTAGGCATCTATGTGTACTCTTTAAAGCATAGTCAGAAAGTCATAATTTCATAGTTTGAGGCAGTGGCCATCTGATTTCTTCTGGGCTTTGAGAAAAGCCTTTGTTTCCAAGGGAACTATGGAGGGATTTTAAACCTACTAACAGTAGGCTTGCATTTCCAAGATGTATTTTCCATAGCTTGTCAAGCAAGACTGCCTAAGAGCCAGAGCAACATCACATTTCTTACAATACCAAAATCTCCTCTTCAGGGACTTTTTCCAAGTCTTTCAAAATAGCTTCTTGTTTGTGCAAATAGTTTTGTACCAGGCAATTTTTGCTTAGGTATCTCTAGTAACCAGGGAGATCAGCTCAGTTGCTGTCAACCTAAGGTGTTCTAGATGAGCCCAGGATAACTCATGTACAAATCAGGTCATATTTTCACCTCCTCCTGATTCTAACCCCTAGGACAAACTCCTGATTGGATGTACAGAACTTCATGAACTCTTTGAGATAAACATTTTTAAACTTCCTCTGCTGGAGCAGGAGTAGTTCCTAAATATTATAGTTGGCAAATGGCTATTCTGCTACAGCAAGATTAGGTGTGAATTGTCTGCAAGAACCTCATTTCAATCAGTTTGAGAAGTTTTATTTTGTCCTTTTATAACTATTAAATTGGACACAGAATGTATATATCCATTTTAAATAGAAGTGTTGAGAAAATTGTGGGAGTCTACAGTTACAGTTAAAAGAAAAAGCAATCCACCTAAACAAATAATGTAAATGTTGCTTTGGGCTGTGAGGCATGTTGGGCTTGGCTTGTACCTGGGATTTCTAGCAGCTGAGTATTTATTTTGAAGCATGATGATGGCTTATATCAACATGGCTCTTAGCTTGTATTCAGTTGTGTGACAGTATGTGGTGCTTTTTATAGAGAGGCTTGTGGTTTTGTACATAAATAACATTTCAAGTGTACTCATTGTAATGTAGTTTCACCCATGCTTTTCATGAGAGTGGTAGAGCTAGACACACCACATCGGGATGTTAGCAAGGCTTTTATTCTATTATTGGGTTTTCAGAGCTTTTGTTTCAGGAGCAACTACGTGACCCTGTGCTACATTCAAACCTTTGGTGACTTTCATGTGACGAGATTGATGAAATTTCCAGAAAACTGTTTGTCGTGCCCCAGGTTGACAGCCTGTGCACCAGACATCAGAGCATTGGTGCTTCTCGCAGTGTTGGTAGGAGCCATTTTCTTAAAAGCCCCATTTGCTGTCAGGAGAAGGCCTGTTACACCACTTAAAGAGGCTGAAACCTCCTTGTTACTGTTATATCTGAGATATACTGGTCATATCCGAGAGGTCATTGAGGTAGTGGAAGAATGGATAGTATCAGACATAATGCCTGCCTTTTGAAAAAGGGGAGATGGAAAGAAGTGTTGGGGAATTGTAGATGCATCAAGCTGCACTTTGGTTCCTGGAAAAATCTAAACCAAATAATAGCACAGTGTGCAAGCAGCTGGGACATGACACAGTGATGAGTAACAGCCAGAATGGCTTTGCTGAGAACAAATGGCTTCCCAACAGTCACTTTCCCTTCTGCAACTGCAGTAAGAAAAATTATAATAACAGTAATAATAATAATAATGTCCTGCATCTTGTAGGTTGGCTTTTGATTCTATCTCATACCATAATCTCAGAAACAAAGAGCATCTAGAATGTTTTTTCTCAATATATGGTCAAACGGGAGGAACAAAAATGCTTGGATGTCCTAGTGCAGGTGTAAAGGATTCACTGTCAAATGAAAGGAATGCATTGAGTAACAATTTGTAGGTACAGTTTTTTTCCTGGGTCGGCTTCTACTCAGTGCTTAGCAGAAGAACTGTACTTATCAAATGTGTAGGTGCCAAAACCTCAGGAAGAACTGTAAGCTTGTCAATAGTAGCAGTGATACACCAAGCCTCTCCTTGAACCTGAGCTGTCGCAGGAATGAATGTTTCCTCTGGCTAGAAATAAACTCCTAACTGGTTGTACTGACAAGTATCTGTTGATCTTGTCAGAAGAGAGGAGAGATTTGAAGCCAAGGTTAGCCAGACCTGCTTTCTGTCAGGAACTGAGGTGATCTGGAGGTTACAGAGCTCTTTGGTCACACTGTTCCTTCCCCATGTCACCCCACCAGGCTGATGTCTGGCTGACCCAGCGGACATCTGATCTCACAAGAAGAGAGCACATCAAACAAGCCACCCCAGAGGACAGAGAAATACAGTTGTAATAAGCACTTCAGGCACAGATTTGGTCCTTATTTTTGTTTAAAGTTCCACATTTTTTGGCTTTGTTAAGCAGTTGTAGTCTACAGCTGGTCCGGACAACATGCCTTAGTTAATGTGATGTAAGCATTGTCACATGGGCTGTTGGAAGTAATTACCATTTACTATCAGTGACAGTCACCCTTTCTGACAGTTTGATCCTTAAAGCCATAAATTCATTAAGGACAGGAGAAACCAGTCAAATGCCATGTGTTCTTTCACACCTTATATGACAAGCCAGAAGTAGCTCTTTGACATGCTGACTTTGTATTTGTCAGTTTTCTTCAGCATTTGGGGAAAGCTTGAACAACAAATATAGATGGGTAAATTAATTTTGTTCTAATTGCTTCCACTCTAATTAGCATATTTGAAACAAGATGCTGAAAGAAATGCAACACAACATGGATTTCTAGGGCATTCTTAAAGGGTGCTCTTGGGATTCAGAGGACCAGCTTACAGAGCTGGAGGTGATCTGAATAGTTTGGTGCTATTTTTGGCCTGCCTTCCAAAGAAAATTAGGCTCAATCAATCTTTTTCTCTTTCCTCCTTCCTCACCATAAGTTTCAAATCTGTTGATTATTTTCAAACAAATATGGCAAAGCAATTTCAGATGAAGTCTCAGGAACTTAGGCAGGTGGAGGACAAGACACCCTGTGCATTCGTGTCCTTTCAGGCAGATGATGACTCTGAAAGGTTGACCTCTGCCATTTTTGGAGAATCCTCAGAGAAGAAAGAGGTGTTATAAATATCCCAACAACAAGAGAATCAATGACTTCATTAAATCTCAGAGAACCAAACTGTAGATGTGTAGGAAACCATGTTTACTTCCCACGTTCGTGGAACTCTTGATTAATTTCTACAGAGAGCTGGCGTGTACTGGGGCTCCCCTTTCAGCATTGGCAGGGCTGGTATCTGAGAACCAGAAACTGCAACAGCTCTGCTCCTGGCAGGTGGTTCTGGCTCCAGAGGATTTGCAGAGAACCAGTGTCTGAAACCTGCTTACCTCCTGGTGTTGCTCCTCTTCAGCCACACAGAAGGAAAGAGCAGGAAGAGCAAACTCCATCTGCAATGATTGTCTGAGTGCTGGGCTCCCGGTGCTGCCATCAGTGAAGAATGCTTAAGCAGCAGTTGTATTCCTCGATGGTTTTAATCATGCTTTAGTTGTTTCTCTTGAATTTGGTGGTGAAAATTCATCAGGTTGGGAGCAGCTCAGCTCCTGTGTTAAAAGTTGTACGTAGGCTCATTTCTTTGCATCACCCTGTGCAGTGACTCCATAAACTGGGAGTAGGCTCCCAGGCTTGCTGCTAGTTCTGAGTGGTGTCCCTAAAGACATTGTTAGTAATGTCTGGTTTAGTGATAAAATTACCTTTGAAGAAGCTGATATGAAGATACTGGAGGCATTTCTGCATGGATCACTTGTTCCCACCAGTGCTGTTATCTGTTGTTTTTTTTTGTTCAGACTATAAAAATTTGAGGACAAGCTGTGGTAAGTAATTTAAAGGTATTTCTCTGAGCCCTTAACACACAAAGCTATGCTGTCATGTTAAAATTGTTCCCATTTCTTTTTTGTGTAAAAAGAAAGTGGTGTTCCTTTTGTTCTATAGCTTTGTCTGCATCTGGAAAATGAGTTATATTGAAAACATCTGTAACACATTTAGTTAGGATATTGCTGATCAGTGCTGAGTGCCAGTGTAAACTTTAAGCTTGGCAGAAGTAGCCTGCAGCTGGTAGCAGTTAAACCTGATGTCATGTACTTGTGCTGCCTCTGGTAGATTGACCATCACTGAGCTCAGAATGGCTAACTGTCTAGCCCAGGGATGTCCAGCAGTTGCTAACAAAACTGAGAACTTAGAATCATAGAATTGTCAGGGTTGGAAGGGACCTTAAAGATCATCTACTTCCAACCCCTCTGCCATGGGCAGGGACACCTCCCACTAGATCAGGTTGTTCACAACCCTATCCAGCCTGGCCTTAAAAATTTCCAGGGATGGGGCTTCCACCACCTCTTTGGGCAACCTGTTCCAGTGTCTCCCCACCCTCATGATGAAGAACTTCTTCCTAATGTCTAATCTGAATCTACCCACCTCTAGTTTTGACCCATTCCCCCTAGTCCTACCACTACTCAACATCCTAAAAAGTCCCTCTCCAGCTTTCTTGTAGCCCCCTTAAGATACTGGAAGGCCACAATAAGGTCCCCTCGGAGCCTTCTCTTCTCCAGACTGAATAACCCCAACTTTCTCAGTCTGTCCTCATAGGAGAGGTGCTCCAGCTCTTTGATCATCCTCATGGCCCTTCTTTGGACACATTCCAGCACATCCATATCTTTATTACAACAGGGGCTCCAGAACTGGACGCAGTGCTCCAGGTGGGGTCTCATGAGGGTGGAGTAGAGGGGGAGAATCACCTCCCTCGACCTGCTGGCCATGCTTCTCTTGATGCAGCCCAGGATACGATTGGCTTTCTGGGCTGCAAATGTCCACTGATGACTCATATTGAGCTTCTCATCCACCAGTAACCCCAAGTCCTTTTCTTCAGGGCTGCTCTCAGCTCTGCGTTCATTGAGGTCACACTCTGACGCAGGTCTCATGTTGGAGCAGAAGTCTGTTAGGTTTTCTGTGCTGAGTGTCTCTGTCCCAAAAGCCATGAAACTTTCCTGCTTAAGGCAAAAGATTTGGTTTGCCAGGTTTTACCTCTGGAATAGGCACCCTAGACAGGGGCAGAAGGACACAGTGGGTGTGCAGTGTGTCTTTGTCTTCCCTGTTGGCCAACCCAAGGAACTTTTACAATTTACCTTGCTTGTGTCGCTGTAATCCCAAGCTGCCTTTCCTTCTCCCAGAGAAAGGCTGGGGTGAATTCTGCAAAGGAGAAAATGAGCCAGCATTAGGATGCTTTGTCTTTACTTCATGCAATTTTAAGTGGTTGAATGTGTTGCAGTTACCTAGAAAAAATGTGTTCAACTTTGCCATCCATAGTTGCTCAGACTTGTCTTTAAGGCACAGATGTCTTTTGCTTTTCAAGGTTCAGTTACCTGGAAATACATTATTTCTCCCTATCTTGCATCCAGAACTAAGTAATATGAAGGGGGAAACAAGGTAGCTGAAAATACCTCATGGAGGACCTATATCCTCTTGCCTGTCAGGGCCAGATCAACTGGTAAATAGCACCTTGCTAATTAGTGCTGATTCTCACTAAATCTTACCCAAGGCATGTTGACTTGGAAAACAGAGGTTGCTGAAGAATGCATCCATTAGGCAAGCTGAAAAAAACCCAACCTTCACTTTTGAAATAGATCTGAACATAAGATTTAATTAAGGCAGATCATTTCTTTGGCTTTCTTCATTTCAGTGTATGATTGGATTTTTATTTCCTAATAATCTGTCATTTTGTAAGTGTGAGGAATGCAGTAAATGGAACCTCTGAGCTGCCAGCATGGACAGACAGAGCCCCTTTTCCCATGCTGTGATGTGGTGGGATGGCTTGTAAATACATGGATACTTTCCATTGAAATCCAGAAAAAGCATCAGCTGTGGTCCTTGCTGCAAGGTCAGTGAAAGCGAAGGGATAAATGTTGTTATCCCTAAGTGCACCCAGCTTTTCCCCTTGTTTTAAACTTTGATGGTACTTTCAGCAAACTCTGCCTATATAATGATGCTGTTGTATAAGCAGGTGAAGGACGTGCCTGGCACTCATATGAAAAATTAGTGGCAGCCCTCAAGTTATAAACCACCCAAGTGTGTACAGGGTTTGATGCTCTCTTCTGTTGCAGGCTGGAGTGTCAGAGTATTTTGCGCTCACTTTGTTTAAAATTGTAGAATTAGATTTGTAATGCAAGACTTCACCTAAAGGCCCTTCCTCCCTCTTTTGTGCATTATCAGTTATTATGCTTTTTTTTAAGGAATTCCTTGCTGTGCTCACAGGATTAAGAGTTCCACTGAACACTTCAAATGAGGACAGAACAATCTCCACCAGCCGCCTAAGCAGAGCTCTTTTACCAAGGTCCCTTCTAATATCTTCCTGATAACAGGACTTTCTCTCCTTTTGCAGGGAAAAGGTCACCGTGGTGGAAACGGTGTGTGTTTGTTCTCTTGTTTCTAAGCTGTGCTATTCTTTCCTTGTTGTTGTTGCTTCTGACAAGGTGGTTGCCAAGCCACTTTGTCATCACTCCTGTATCTTGACAGAAGGCAGGAGCTGTCCCAGACAACAGGAGAATCCATCCTTCCAGCAAAACCTGAGTGACTTTATCCAATCCTGGATTTAAACAGACCTGACATGGTCTGGCCCTGTTGACAAACAGGATACTTGAACAGAACTCTGTCACACAAATAGCTATGCTTCCCTTTCTAGAAAACAAACGTTTCATTTTGGAAAAACCAGAGCTGAAGGCTGATGGCATAATTGGTAATGATTCTTTGTGACAAGCCCACGCCATTTATTGCTATCTGTCTTAAGCCTCTGATGTTGCATTGTGCTGCATGTTGAAAGACAACATACTCAATAGAAACTGCCTGCTGGGGCTAGTAGACTAAATTCAGTCGATATAATTTTGCATGGCATTATGTGTATAGTTGCTCTAATTGCAGGAGGAGAAGGAAGAACAATGAATGAATATAACAAGCTCCTGCCATCATTATCTTCTGTCCACATCCCTGTGCGACAGCCAATTACATTAATGCAAATGGCAAGAGCCTCCTTTGGTGCTCTTATCAGCCTGCCTGCAGTTCCTATGCCCCGATGACTCCCAGCAGTCCATCGAAAGGCACACTGCATGTACCTAATCAGCTGGTGAAGTTATGATATCCTTTGCTATTTCCTTCCTTGGTGCACATATGCTAGTAAAATAGATCCATTTTACTCACATGTGTATTCTGGGATTTGTCTGTTTAGCTTTTGCTAACTTAATGCTCAGTGAAAATGGCATTTCATAAAGTTTCTCATGTATCTCAACCAGGACAATGCAACTGAGATGCTGCTTCCATGCTAAACAGTCATTGAGCACTACTGATGCTCTGGGTGTTTTAATGCTTTCTTTCTCTCAGCCACGCTGCCTCCTTATGTACAGGTGCCAATCTCAGAGCTATAAGATGATTTTAATGACACATTTGATCTTCGAGATTCATTTCACTGGGCAACTGTGGCAAGATACAGTGCAAATCATCAGTCATAAGGCTTACACCAAGCCTTATTTGTCCCTTTGCTGCTGCTACTACTAAAAAGGGAGCAGCTGTCTGTAAGGTTGAGATGAATGTGCTAAAAAGTCTAAGGAAAATCTAGGTTGTCTCTTACAGACCAAATCTTTTCAAAATCAGAATATTTGAGGCAACCATTTTGCATCACTTCTTAAGCATAACTCTTTTCCTCAAAAGCTTGTCAAAATTCAACATCCAGTTGACTCAGGTTTCTAAAATTGTTCCAGAAGGTTTTAGAGAGATTATCAAATAAGAAGATTTGCACTGGCAAAATGATGAGACATGCAAATTGAAGCAGGGGAGAGAGGAGACGATAGTATTAAGTAATGCTCTTGGAGTGTTTTTTGTCTTGGCATCTCATTAAAGTAATGCAAAGATCCATAGCATTAAAAAGAGTGAAGAGAATTGCCTTTAAAAGATGACGACTCATCACATCCTAGTTTATTGCTATAATTCATCAGAATTGCAGGCTTCAGTCCTGATTTTTCAACATCCTGTTCTAATGCAATAACCACATCCCTGGATAGGAGAGCTGGTGAACCTAGATGTAGTTTGAGGCTCTTCAGATGTTTTATGTTTCTAGGAATGAGACCTGACACCTTGCCTCCAGCACCTCTCCAGCTGCCATCAGTATTTTAACCATGGGGCCATGATGTCATGTTCTCCTCCTGTTCCCATGCTGTTTGCTTTCTGACTACACATGGGGAGTGCCTTTGTCCAGATCAGCTTGATAGTGTAGAGAGATGGGTACAGTAAATTTACATGTTTTTTAGCTGAGTAGGTCATTTTTCATTTTCCTGGCTGAATACTCTAAACTGTTAATTAAAGCTGAGAAGGGACAGCATGACCTCCTTCTCACTCAACAAACATGCCAAAAGAATCTTGAAGGTGAACTCTGCTCAGTCAGGCATCTGTTTGGCAGGGGCCTCATATTCTGAGTCCAGCTACATGAAGACATCTCTCATTCCAACACCTGTGTGCTAGGGAGAAATTAGAGATGTTAATGTACAAAACACCCCCGGTTAGTGGGATGTAGGTGAATCCCTGTTATGGCATGAGGATCTGGAGTGCAACCTGTCTGAGATATCCAGTTCCCCTAAGTGACTGTGCCAGGAGCCTGAACATCTGGTTCTGTTCTCTGAGTTGCCTGTGTCAGGGCTAAGGGCTGGTCTCCTTTAATGTCAAAGAGGGCAGATAAAGGAAGTCCCAGCTAGGGATTAGTTGCTTGACTTCACTGCTTCATGATGACAGAGTCCTGGGGGAATCATAAGTGGTCTGAAATCACCTAAGGCTCAACTCCTTAGGTAGGGAGGATCAGAAGTGGCAGAGGCTGACACTGGCATTTGAAGAAGTTTGGACTCCCAGGTATGAGTTTGCACGTGAGCAAGAGCAGGTGGGCTCCGAGCACTCCAGAGCAGCCTGGCAGTGTGCAGCCCCAATGGAGCTTTTCTCAGTTCTCTCCCTCTGAATGTTTTAGCACCTTGGCTTGTTTGCGTCCATGCTTGGGGGAAAACCTGCTCCATTGCAGAGCTGAGAGTCCTCTCTAGCAGTGAGGTGGGTGGTGTGAGCTGGTGAGTAAGCGTCACCATAGAAAGAAGGCACCTTCCTGTTAGATGACACGGAACTCAAGCTTTGTGTTTCAGAATGGGCTTCAGCCAGGGACCTGCTGTTTGACTCAAAATCGCCCTGGGGAAGAGGAGGTTACTTTTGTTATGATAAACCCACTTTAGAAGAATCAGCACTTGCTTGTCCTATACATCCAGATGTTTTAAGTAAAGCAAGTTAAGTCTCCTAGACTCTCCTTACTCCTAGTTATGAGTTCTTGTAATGAAGAGATCAGCCTGGGCTTACAGGTGACGTCTCTGTTACCAGATGAGTGAGTGGATTGCTCTTAAAAACTGTGTTTTGCTGGGAAAAAAAATGAGGTTTGTGCAGGTCTTTGTTCTGTCTGACTAGGTGAAAACTCGCTGACTGTGCAGTTCCTTGGTAAAATTCTAGAATAAATTAGGAATGGCCAAATGTCTGTGCACTTTGGCAATGTGGTTGGCTGAGAAAAAGCTTAATCTTTAGGGAGAGATGGACGAATATGTGAATTATTTTTTCTATTGCAAAATAAGGCCTTGTGTAGTTAATTGGCAGTATTTGTGTGTCAGAATGGTGTCCTTTAACTTTTCAAGGGGGAAATTGAGACAGTATCTTGGATACCTACTGGTTGATGGTTAGGTAGAATACATCTCCCTGTGGAGTACAGCATAATCTCTAACAAGAGGGAATGTGAAATTACAAAATGAAACAAAAAGAAATGTTTGTTTTGACTAATGGCCAGAAGATTGGTCATTATCTACTTGTGAAGTCTTTAATAAAAAGATAGGAGTACTACTGGAAACGTGATGCCAGACTTGACTGTAGGGAGGCATCAGTGTTTTGCAGTGGAAAATGTTATGCTTGCAACTCAGTGGTGTTTGGTGAAGCTTGGAAGACAGAAGGATGATGTGGCATTGCCTAGTAGCTGACTGGATGAAGGTCATGATTTCCCTCCTAAAAGTGCCAAAAAAGCAGCCTTTCTTTTTGTGTGCTGGGAACTGGGTGTTGAGGGCCAATACTGCAAGTTCCTCTTTCAGAGGATTTTACAACCTTGTTAGAGCACTGAAGGGCTGTTGTTCTTGGACAAGATTTCCTTTCCAACAAAGCAATTCCTTGCAATCTGGAGGTGTTTTTATCTGTGTAGTGGCAGATCCCATAGTCTGCTCCCTGGTAGCATAAAGAGGAGTCCCAGGAAATGGGCAGTAGATAGTGGTCTCTACCCTGAGAAGATGAGCAGGGCAGTGGTAGATCTGCAAAAGGCAGTTGCTAAGCTGTAACTTGACTAGAAGTAGAACCAATGGTCTTTTACCTTCTGTCTTTTGCTATTGATTTTACCTAACAGACTTTTCTTATAGCTCATGTACAAGGTGCTTGAGCCTTTGATATTTAGTTATCTGCCTGGTGAAGGTATCTTTCTGCATGTGGCTCATTTAGATGGTTTCTTGTGGGTGCTGAGGAGCAGAAATTAAGTTGTTCCGCAAAGCTGCCTCTCTAAAAGTAAGATGTATGTATTGGATGATTCAGAGCCTTACATGGCACTATGAGCAAGTGATTTAGGAGGTGCTTGAAAAGTAATTCCTTTCTTCTGGGTTAGAATGTGTCCAGCTCACTTAAAATTATGCTGGTCTAGCTTGACATTCAAAGAGGAGTCACTCTGAAGAGAAGAGAGCAGATGCTTAGAAATGCAAAGGTGTTTTGAGCTTTTCCTGTTCTTTAGTAGCTCCAAGAACTGTACATGTAGGCAAATGGCAACACTTGGCAAGCCTGAATATACAGATCTTCATATATTTTCTTTTTACCCTCTCCTTTTGTGTACTATGCATGTTTTAGATACAGCAACCACATCAGTGAGTAGCAAGCTGTGTGACTTCTGTGCAGGAGATATGAAAAAACCCCCAAACCCTAGACCACCTGGATAGACATCATTAATTTGTCTGTCTGGCTCTTTCACAGCACTTCAGTGTTGGGGTATCTCTATGTTGACGGTGTGCTCAGAAGTTAGTGACATCTGCTCTCTCTCCTTCCTCCCCTCCCCATTGCACTGCCATAATGCAATGCAACATGAGAAAGGCATCACTGCAATTATTCCAGATTCCTGTTTGAGAGACTGAAGGACAAATTCTGCTGCTTGAGGGTTCTCCATCATGTTATGCTCTGAAGCAGAACTGGCACTAACTGAGTGTTCATTTTGCAATGTGTTGGGTTTAGCCTTGTTTCCATAGGAAACGAGCATACAAGATGAAGCTGGTGCTGCATACACTTTCCTTTCTTTTTCTTTTCCCCTCCCTTTTTTATCCCATTGGCCAATCACAGCCAAATTTTAGACTGGTAGAGGTCTCAAGGGTAACTGTGTTACTACAGTTGAGCTTCTTCCTATGGACACCAGAGTATTGTCCCAGAGCAGAGCCCTGTGATCCCAGCTGTAGGAAGAGCTTTGCTCAAAGCTCGTGCAGTGAGACATCACTGAGATCCCCAGGAAACCACTTCCTTAATTCCAGTACTCAGGGAATTGCATGTTTTATATCAACAGGCAGCAATATCTGTGTTTGTAGCTGTGCCTCACATTAGGATTACATTTATATGCAGTAGTGTAGGGTGAGAATCTCCTATTGAAGACTAGATTGGAAGCGAGTTAACCCCAAGGCTGGAGCCTCAGAAGGGCATTCTGGTCCATTTGTGCTGTCTCTGTCTCATTCAAACAAATAAATATTCCTCCTTCAGTGTTTCCTACTGTTGACAGTCTCTAATTCTTGTTCTGACATCTTTATTTTTTGGAAATGAGAAATACAGCTGAACAGTTTTTCAAAGCAGAAGCAATCCTAGTTATACTCCTGGGCTTTACAGTCTCATCTCCATGATGCATAGTCTCCAAGTGATGTTTTTTGGCGTCTTTCTCCCCCTCCCTTCTTTTGGTATTTTAAATAATTCCTGTGATCTTTAGGTTTTCAGCCAGCCTCACTGCTTTCAAGTGAGAGGCATTTGCCTGAAAAAGCAAACTTCACAGTGAAGGTAGAAAAAAGCAGTGGGATATTTTCTCCAACTTTTTCCTCTAGTCTCTATCTACTGATTTATAAGTACATGTTTTCACTGTACTGTGCTTCAGGCATAAAATGCTATGTAAAACTCAGACATCATGAGGAAAATGCTGGTTTCAGTTACAGTGTCTGGTGGGGTTTCCATTTTAACAGCGTTGGTAGCTCACTGGGCTGCTGATGTGAGCAGATCTGTAAGCCAGTGTTCAGTGCCTACCAAATCCAGTATAATTGGGGCTTTAACTAAAGATGCTGTTCATATTCACTACAACTCAACTTTATTTCTTTAGCCTTCCTTCCTTGTGTTTGTTTCACTGTCATCACTGTGACACCTGATTGTACAGATCTAAGCCTAGGTTAGAGTGGATCACAGACAACCTGAAAGAGTCTCCCCTTCTGGACTGGTAAGGAGAAAGCAGCATCTTCCTTCAGTTCATGAAATCCTAGTTCTCCTCTTAGCTGTGTTTGGATCTCCACATACAGTTGCTTCATCCTCACTCCCAGTCCATGTTGCTCAAACCTGCCTGGGCATGTTCCTGTGTGACCTGCTCTAGGTGATCCTGCTCTAGCAGGGGGGTTGGACTAGATGATCTTTTGAGGTCCCTTCAACCCCTAACGTTCTGTGATTCTGTGATTTTCAGCTGTTTTTCCATCCTCACCACAGTTTCCATATATATTACTTGTGGGACCCATACAGTTCCCTCAGGATACCCTGACTGTGATGGGATTAAACAGCCTTGGTAAAAATGTAAATGTCAGTAATCAGAATATGAATTTTGAAAGACAAAATTGGCATATCAGCATTGTCTTAAATTTGAGGCTAGCAAAAGTCTGATATGTATTGGGATTGCTCAGCAGGGAAATTCTTCATAGCCTGTTGCACTGTTGCTAAAACACACCCTTAATTTTTACCATCAAGAGAAGGAAGGCAAAGGAAAACACTCAATATCTATGGCAATTGTTTAAGTGCTTTGGTTCTGGTGATTTATCTCCCCCCACCTCCTGGTTGATAATTGTATTGAAGACATGCAAACTTTCTCAATCCTGCATTATTTTAATTGGAATGAGTCATCATTTTGTAACTGAGCTCAAGATGGATGAAGTTCCCTGAGCCTCACTTTTTAAAAAGTCATCCCTGCACAGGGGTGAATGGGTTATGCAGAATCTGGCCTCTCAAACAGCCTTCTCTTGCTGTCAGCTTGGACACCACCAGCCTCACACAGCCTTGTCCACTGCTTCCCCAGTGTTGTGGGACTGTGCTGATCTCAGCTTGGAGGATCACCATGTTTCAGATAAGTTGTGGTGATGCTCTGCTCTTAGTCCTAAGAGGTGGACAGAGCTCCCTAACAAACCTCAGTGTTGTTTTCTCTCTGTCCTCCAGTTACATTCTTCTGCATGCTTCACCGTAACCCAGCAGAGATGTCCTGAAATGAGTGAAGAACAAGTGTCCCTGCCCAAGCCCCTGTAACTGTGCTTGCACATTCTCAACAGGCTGAGTTGCTTGGCCTTGCATCACTGGTACAAGCATGAGTTGTTTCCGTCCCACAAAAGAAAAAAACATTCTTGAGATGCTTTTTCTCTAAATTCCATTGGCAAGAAGCGGGGACTTGGAGAGATCCTCTGACTTCTGTGTTGTTTTTGTGACAGAGCAGCAGCAGGAGAAAGAACAGCTAAGTCTTCTGACTCGTGGTTTTTCTCAGTTTGTTTGTTCAGTGGTGAGCTCTGCTACGTGTTGTCAGGTTGTGTGCTCTCACTTGAAGTTTCATCTTGGTAATGCCTGGAGAACAGCCTTACATTAGGACCTGCGTGCAACACAGGCTTTGTCAAACCTTGTTGACTACCTATCCACTTCTTCATAACTATTGTCCCCTCCTAGTTCACTTGCAGGCATTTATTTCCTCTATGGCTCTGCATCATTCTTCAGCTGTTACAAGCAACACCTCAGAAAACAGTGTGTAGCCTAATGTAGTAGGGGGGGGCAATTAAATTATATTATCTAAGCATGAGATATTTTCAAATGTGGTATTCTTACGCTGAATGAGCTGGATGTTTTTTCTCTAGAGTTTTAAATGAGGATGTCTCTTGAAGTTTTGATGGGGTACCTGTTCTATATAACAATTACGTTGAAGTTTTCAGAGAGGGAAGGTTATGGTTTACTGAAAATGTCAACCTCTAAAATAACGCTGACATTTTGCTTTAGATTCTGATGAGTATTGCAATCTTTCAGCTTTCAGGGATCTTCTCTTAATTTCAGTGTCACTATGGCTGGCTCTCAGCCAGCTTTCACAATTTCAAAGGAGTTATTAAGAGCATCCTGAAGATAATGAAATTTATGAGATAAATTAATAACAATGTGATGTAAAGCTTTTATTGAAGAAAATTTAAGAGCAGTGCATTATTTGCCAACAGCAAAGTCACTTCAGTGTAGCATATTTTGAATGACTGCCAATAAAAGGAATATGCACCCCACTATGGCACCTTTAGCTTATAGCATGGGTAAGTACAGTTTATGCAGTATTTAGAAATGAGCATCTTTTAGTGATGCTATGTTTTTGTCATTACTTCCAGAGCAAGTCAAGTTGCCCTAGTTCTGTTGTATTCTCTTACTATAAGAAATTAGCTGTACAGCATAAGCAGAAAAGCAACCTTGTTCTAAAGCCCAGAGTCTTCAAATCTGAGCTTTCTGTTCATATAAAAATGGCATTTGCTATTTTGCATCCTGGTGTAAATTTTAGACATTGTTCTGACCACAGGGTGTTTATAGGATAGGGGTCATAGCCTTCACCTTCAGAAACACGAGACCTCTCCATTTGACCTTCTGCCAGGTGCTGTGGCCATCCTTAGTGAATGATTGTGGGGAAAGAAAAACAACCCAACAATTTCTAAATCTATAAAATGGAGAATGTCTAGAACCCGGTATCACTTTATGCTGATAAAACCAAACTGAGCTTTTATGGGTACCACTGCAGGGAAAGAGACTGGTGTGTTGCTCTGGAGATGGCAGTGGAGTAGTAGTAAGAGCTCTGTGTGAGAGGAACCGTGTGCCAGTTCCACCACCTCACCTCAAGGCAGCATGGGCAGGTTTCCTTGCCTATGTCAGCATCCAGCCTTGCTGAGCAGCCACCTCTTCCACCATAAAGGGAATGTGCCTGAGGATGATAACAGCTTGTTTGCCTGTCTGTGCAAAGTAACTTGTATTGGTTTGCTGCATCCTCCCAGCTGAGAAAGCCATACAAAGATTAATTCCTTGTCTTGCTTGTCATGCTTATGTTTAGACTTACAGTTTTAACTCCTATGTGATGTTGTGTGACTCCACCAACTAATTCTTGCTTTAAGCCGGGATGTGTACTGATGAATTCAAGGATCTTTGTGAAAAATATTCAGTCTTGATTAAAGTGGGTCCTAAATAATAGTTAATTACTGTTGTCCTCTGTAAGCCATCACAATAAGGAACTACCTGTGTGATAAAAAGGTGCCTTTTGTTTTCAGCTTGAGTATCTTATTTCTCAAATTCTGATCGTTGGGATGTTTCAATGGAAAACATTCTGATCGTGTTCTGCCTTTATCTGCATGACTAAGAGCTCTGTGGCATCAGTTGTCTTTTCTGTGTATGAATAATTGCCTCCTCATCTTGCCTTTGTTAAGCTACGTAAATGAGCTCCTTGTGATCTGCTCTCAAGATCAGATCATTCTAGTAATTTTTCTTTGTAAACATTTCAGATTTTCAGTCTCTTTTCTGTGCAAGCTGGGCTTTAAAGTGGTATGGGGGCTTCTAGTAAAAGACATGCCAGGACAGTCCTTCCACGATGCCAAGACAGCCAGGGGCCACTGGGCCAAGCACAGGACCTAGATTAAGCCCAAATTAGCAGTTCTCTGCATTGATGCCCACAGGACACTTACCAGGATTGAGATCCTCAGCATAGAAGGGGGAATATTATGTTTCCAGGAAGGTTCATATGCATTTTCATGTTGGTGGTTTGGATTTATGTCTTTTTCTAACTAAGTTTCATTGCATCTTGGGCACCCCACTTGTGCAAGATGTCACCTGCCTTATCAGTTCAGCATTCAAGTGAGTGTAATGTTGTTGCTTCAGCTGACTGTGAGTTTCCAGACACTACATGTTTCTCATCATGATAAAAAGTTGATCAGTGTGAACTGTTGCAACTTGGGAGAAGGTGCTTCGTTTGCCAAGCAGCATTATCTCCATGTCCTTTTCATGCAAGTTTCTAATTCATGGATCAAAACCTTGTTTGGGACAGCTCTTAAAAGACACAATACTTACCCTAGTGAATTTGTGGAACTGTCTCATAGTAAATCTGTGTGTAGTTGTGAGATTTTACAGATGGAGAAGTATCAGTATGAAAAGCCTACTTGTCCAAAGCTTAGTAGGTTTCTTGAGAAATAAAAAGCACTTTAATGTGAATTTCTAGCCTATTGTGACAATTATACAGCTTGGAAAATTTTGTGTGAGATTTTTTTTCTTATTTCTCCCCTCCTCCTTTCCCCACTCGCTGCTGGCAGGTGGTCATTTGCCCTGTGTTCTTTATCAAGTATGGAAATGTGTGGGTGACTTCATTTCCAAATAGATTCAGAAGAGAACTTCCACCCACTCAGAAATAACAGTCAAAGTTTTATTAGCCTCTGAGTTGCATGAACTTGCAACCCCTAGTGGCTTAGAGAATTGCTCTTTGAAACAAAAAGAAAGGCATTAGGATATTTGGCTAACTAAGTGATTTGAGCAATTGAAGGTGGTTTTGTGCTTCTCCTCCCTCTCTCTGTCCTCTCCCTAAATAAAGGAGCTACTTACTCCTCAACTATATTCTGGGCTTTTAAAAATCTCTGTGGGGTAATAAGAGCCAGCGTTGCCTTTTATGTTTGAAAATAACACAGCAAACAATTGATTCTAAATTAAAGTTTGGAAGAATGAGTCAAATCCCTGTAGAAAAATAACATGTGGCTGAAAATGCTTCTTTTGTAACAAGGTGATGTCAGAATTCAGAGTTCTGAGTCAACGAAATTGTCATCGAGTCAACAAAAAAGTGCCAGACAAACATGTAGCTTTCCTGCTTTCTTGCCCTGATTCCACTGGAGATGCATTTTTTAACAGCAAAATATCACCTCCCTCCCTGATGCCTATATTTCTCCTAAACTAAGTTCGTATTCCATTCCAAGTAACCTTTCAGGCCAGCTAATTGGAATTAATTTCCTAAAGTGCTGATATAATTTTTAAAGATGGTAATGTTCAGGGAGAGGCAGAATCTTTGGCAACTCTGCTTATTATTCTCAGAACTAGGAGAAAGGTGTTTCGTGTCAAGACTAGGTAAGAGGGATGTTGAACAGATGGTAAATGGCAGTGCATTTTTAAGAGTTCTGCAAAGGAAGATATAATCCTGGTTTTATGGGTGAGTGGAGACAGAGTCATGGACAAATGAAGGCCTGGAGCAAATCAAGGTTATGGTTGAGATTCCAGATCTGTCTTGTGCTGTTAGACTGTGTAGCTTCTACTGTTTCAACACTTGTTTTTCCCAAAGCCAAGTCTTTCTATGAATAGGTTAACCTTTCCCTTTCTGCCCATAGTGCTTTTACTCTCTCCAGTTAAAGTAGTTGCTTAGACATGAATTTATTACAATGGTTAGTTTTCTGTGGTGGCAAAACACTGAAGGCAGCTCCTGGGTAGTTACAGAGATGAGTGTGCCCCAGTTCATGGGGGAGCTGCACGGCAGGGAGAGGCTGTGGGTCTTTCAGTTCTCTGGAATTTCACTAGCACTGCAGGCTTTCTCTAGTTCACGTTTCTGTATTCAGAAAGTGTCAGGATGAAAAATATGTTCCACTGGGAAGAAGAAAAATGAACTTTCTGGCACTGAAATAACGTGCCTTTTGCTGCAGAATCTCTCTGCTCTGAATTTAGAGATTGAAATAAATGCCTTCATAATTGGCAAATAAAAATCTGAACCCCTTCTTGCAACAATCTTTAGATGTAAAAATATTCCTTTTATGGTCACGCCTGTATTCATCTTCTAACAAAACAATGGAAAACTTTCCAGATGTGAACTTATTGCCCTCTCAGCTTTGATGAGGGTTGATCAGCTCTCACCATCCGTTGAGTTCTTCTCCTGACACTGTACTCTTGTAATGAAGGAAGAGAGAAGACAAGCCATGGGGGATGTGACTGCCTCCTGGGAGCCACGGTTGGCACACAGGTATGTGAGGAGGCCAGACAGCACCTGCCAGTCAGCCAGTAGGAATGGAGAATTCAATTAAACTCCCTCCTAGGAGGGAGCTGCTGGCCCTCACTGGCAGGTCACTGCACTGTTCCCGTGCTACACTGCATGCCTACTTAGAGCTGTTTGGAGTGGCAAAGAAGGACAGTGGCAAAGAAGGACAGTGGCAGTAGCTCTGGCTCTGCTGTCACCTGCTCCCTACCTGCCAACTCAGATTCTCCTGAGGCCCTGACGTGCGTCGGGTGCCATTCCCTGCCTCCAGCCTGCACTTTGTGAGGTGGAGATGGGAGATGAGATGATGGACAGGCCTGCTGCTGGCCCATGGACTCATCTCTGCCAGGGCAAATAGAATCTGGCGCTTCTTTGTTCTCATTTGTGTTAGGTGGGTTTCTGTCTGACACGAGGAGTCACAAAATCTACATGGTTAAAGCTGTTGCTGAAGTGTTGCACCCCTTGGGGAAGGGAGCCAGCCCCACTTGGGTGAAGAACTGTTTCTTGGCCAGGGACACCTATCAAGACAGAGACAGGTTAGCCAAAGGAAAGCAGCAAGTCAGGCTTGTGAGGTGTTGAAGGCAAGTAATACTTCTGTCTTTGTAGAGCTTTTCTCAAGCAGTTCCTTCCAGGTTGGCTGTGCTCACCTCAGAGCAGGGCAGAAGATTTGCACAAGACTGCATATTGTTTTGTGCCTTGGTGTTTTATGGTATCATACAAATCAATGCCAGTCCTTGGATCCTGACTGCACACAAAATACGTCCAGTTGTGGTGGCGTGCAGATAGTTGCTGATGTATTTCTCCTCCATCCCTTATGCTGTTCCCTCAGACAAAAATGTGACACTGAAAACAGAGCTGGTGACTTGAGGACATGCAGCTGTATGGGAGAAAGCAAGTGCAGGATTGGACCTTAACGTGAGGCTTACAGAGGTGCCAAGGACACTACAATGCCCTTGTGTCAATTTATTGAAGTATTTGCCTTTCCAAAGTCCAGGCAGCTGAAATGAAAACAAATTGTAGGAAAGGAGTAGTCTGTGTCCTGATGAATAATAAAACTCTCTTCTACCTCATTTTTCTTCGAATAAAGTATACCATTGCTTGCAATTGCTAACTAGCAAAGTTCTTCCAAATCACAATGGGAAGGACAGCAATAAAGTTAAAGTTATTAGTCATGTTTGTGCAACAGGTCACTGCTGCTTTGTGTATGTTTTGTGTATGTTTCTCTCAGGTGACAGTAGGACTTAAATTATAAAATAACTAGTATCCTTAACCTATAAAGCATGTGTTGCTGGTAATTCTGCTTATCAGCAGAAGACAGTTATGACTTGATTTATTACTTTAACTCAAGTTGTTTGGCAGAAATGCTGAAAGGTACTGTGCACACTTGCCAGGGTCCCCTGAATTATGGGAATCATAAACCAAATCTTTTCAGTTACTGAGAGAAATAATTGGAAAATGAAAAGGTCAAAATTATGATATGAAAAGCTATGACCATATTTTAATAGATTTTGTGTGGTTTGGTGAACAGGTCATCCTGATATTTGCTCATAAACCATAAAACAGGACTGGTCTTGTTTGAGGAATAATTCACTGCTGTCGTTTTGAGAGTAGCTGGTGCATCTCAGACTTTTTATATGTTAAAGCTTTAAAGATACCCAGTGGTGGTTATGGTGCTGGGAACATATGTTTCACTGTAATTCTAAATATAGAGAAAGAAGAAGAACGGGTGGGAAGAAAAACACCCTCTGTTATTAAAGAATGTGGAATTATGTGTCTGATTCTATAGGTTTTACCACAATGTGTATATCTTGGTTAACATCTTCTGTGTTGCCCCATCATGTGTTTCTCTTTTAAATTTTCTCCAGTGTGGCCTTAAAAGGAGTGGCTTGTAATGAAAGAATCTTCTAAGGTGCAGTTAGCTCCTTTTGTTTCTCTTCAAAAGCTTAGAAATACTGAGTGTTTTTGTAAGAAAGCCTCGATGGTCCTGATCAAAGACTGTGAAATGGAATTTCTGGCCTACAGTAGAGGAGTTATTTCCACAGGTTGAGCCTCAGCCAGTGGAGAAGTACTGCAGCCTTCCCTGTGCTGATCAGCAGCATATCCTGCTAGAGGCTTTACATCTCAGCAAAGAGGTTTACAAGATCAATCCTTTAACTACTGTGACAGAGAGTGTGTCTTGAGCGCTCCTTTTACCAGTGTTGTTGAAATCATGGAGTCAAGTGGATTTGCTTGGAAGTGACTTTTCAGTTGCTCTCGTACAGGCTATCAACAGCCTCAAAATGCCAACAATCCTGGTCACCGAGCCAGTGCTGTAGGTGATATTTCCATGTTTTGCTTTAGTTGTGAACCATTGGGAGCATGTGTGCCTGCAGCAGTGCAGTGATACAGCTAGAACACATGATGTGGAAAGCTATCAAATGCAATCTGCAATGATCTCTGGTTCACTCTGCTGCAGGTTTTTTATGATATTTTTTCTGTTGGTTTTCCTGCGTCCCTCAGATGTAGAGTTGTTGGAGGTTGTTTCTAGAGAAGCAAGGCAAAATACCCATTCCTTGTCATCTTTCTTTCAGTAAATGCACTGTCTTCCATGCATGGTCAGTCTTTGCTGGTAACTTCTTCTAGGAAGAAAACAATCTGGTAGGATGGAAGGGCCTGAAGTGATGAAGAGTAGAAGGGAGTCATTTTTGATTGAGGCTGCTCTTTAACCTGGAGAAGCAGATAGCTGACTCCTATGGATGTACTTCAGTGCAGCTTGAGGCACTGGGCATTAATTGATATTAATTTCTCCTACGTACAGCTGTATGCTGAATGTGTGTGTGTGTTCCAAGTGCTGATGGAGAATCTGAAAGGACTGAGTCACTCCTCAGAGCCTCCTTAGACCAGTTAGTCACTGTGTGTAAACACTTGCCAGCGTGGAAAGTTGTATTGGGCTATTTTTATCAAAATGAGACAGGGAACTTGTTATCAGAGAGATCAGAACATTCAACGATTAAACTTTGGTAGGTGAAAATGCAAAGGAATACACTATTCCACAAAGCAGATTGTTTGTACTGGGTGGCCTTTATGTTGCTGTGATAGAGATATGTGTCTTGTATCAGCATGGTAAGAGATAGAAATAGACACGTCTCGTTCCATTTAAATACATAAGATGTAAGATTCTGAAGATGAAGAATAAATGTTCAGCTTGCTTTGTTGGTATTTCTTTCAAAATAGAATCTGCCTCATCTAGAGAAATCTGAGAGTAATGTACTGATACAGAGAAAGTCTTATAATGGGCTCCTCTGTCTTGCTTGACAATTTAATCAGCGCAGCAAGATTTTATTTTTTTTAAACTCTCTGCTCTGTCTTAGGATTTTTTTGCCAGTGTCTCACTGGGTTTATATTTGCCACTTTTTACCTGGGGAAACTGCCTCAAAAGCCTTTTCTAACATCACGTTTACAAAGGCTCCCTTGGAGGCACAAGAATGGCAGCAGGAAAACAAGGCAGAAACACGACTGTGTCTGGAAACGTGCTAAACCTGAGTCTGCCAGCACACAAGCCCACTGGATTTACTGCTTAAGAAAGGAGAATCCTGAACAGGAACAAGCATCCAAGGAATGAGCTGGCACATTGTTGCAAGGGAAGGCACAAAGACTCTTGGGTATAAATTCAGTACATTTATGTTCTTAACTGCAACTGGACTTAATGATTAAACTCTGTGTCTTCTTTTGCAAAGCTCTTGTTTGAGGACTTTGGATGGAAATAAACTTCTTTTCTTGCTCTCATTTTTCATCAGGAGCCATTCTTGTTTTTACCTCCAAAGAAGCTAAATGGATTTTTTTTTCTCATTTACTTCCTTGTGTGGTTTATCTATGGCCATAGTTTCAGGAGTGTAGCTGAGCTGACTGAGTCTGTGTGGGTGAGACGGAGCATCGAAGAATCCAATACAGAGCTATCATTCGTATAAATAATCCTGACTGCCCCAGCTTGAAGTCTTTATAGCTTACAGGGTGTGTCTGTGTAGAGAAGTGTGGATTCCCCAGCCTTTATCAGATCACTTTTCTGCCTTAGTGCCAAAACTCCTTGTGGAAGGAGCTTTCCTGGTTTTCACCAGGAACAAGTGTGAAGTTGTTAGTATTTTTATCAATGCAGAGAGCATGAAGATGCTGATGGAAGTGGAACACAACAGAACTGAGCATGGTTCTCCAGGGCTGGAGGAATCTGTGGTGGTAGTTCTGCCACAGCCTCCTTCAGCCATTTGGGACAATTTACTTGGAAATCTTTACCTTTTTTACTTTTGCTTATTTAGATAGTGAATTCCCCAGACCATGAATGATCTCATTGTGATGATGTATTAGGTAGGAATAATTCCTGGTGTTGATCCTGTCTCTTGGTGCAAACATAGCATTGTTATTTAGTTATGATCCACAGGTGACTGCAGGAGAGCAATGTTGCAGAGGCCGGATTTGCATTTATGGAAATATTTTTAAGGAGCACTCTTTTTGACCCTGCTCTGCTGCCACTTTAAGACAATGGGAGCTTTTCCTGTTACCTAAAAAGGAGGAGAATTAGGCTCAAGGGGAGTGACTTTTAAAACGTTTCTTTTTTGCAAAATAGAAACAGTCTTGGTGATTCACCTTGTGCCTGGGGGACAGATCTGTGGTGATCTAATGATATGATGGCATCCCTTTTATCCTACCTTAATTTCTCTTTTTCTTTTCCACCCATCTAGCTGAAATATTCACTAGGTTACTAAAACTGTGGTTTTAAGAAGTAGCACTTGACAATGCTAATTGCACCCTCCCCAAACAGGAGTTGCATTAAGAGAATAACTTTTATAAAAGCCATCTCTCCTATCTGTTTTAAGTGATCTTCTACTGGTGGCAAACAATAGACTGCTTAAATTTATTCAGTTAGTTGCAATATCTAGTTGTAACCTTTATTGATATTTTATGTTGCAAACTTATTATCTTATTTACAGTAGGTGGAAATACAAGTGCAGTGTGTTGCTGCTTGCGTCTTGTGTCTGGTGGGTGTGATATGAGAACAAACAGATAATCCTTGGTATTCCTGATTGTGTGTGTGTGTGTTTAAATGCAACAGAGAGGATCAGGAAGAAGTGTTTCTTTGGGAACTGGAATTTCTTCACACCATTGAAGACAAAAATGAGGTGGAACAGGATACTTCTTTGGGGTGTGTGTGATAATCTAGTTTCTGATAGAGTTTTGACAGCATTGCACAATTATGCGTTACAACTATGCAAAGCTTCTTCCAGTACTTGGCAGCTGTGACTGTAATTTATATTAATGACTTTTTCTGAGTGTTTGGACTGACCTCTCTGGCAAGTGAAGTTTAACTCTATTTATACAGCGCGAACAGCACAGACAGGAGCAAGGAGACCCATCTTTAGGTGTCTGTGACACGATGTGTGCTTGCTTTGACCTGGAACAATGCATCCTGCAGCTTCAATTTCCACACCCATGCAAGTCTTGGCCAGCCTTGCTAATAAGAATGCCAGTTTCTTTATGGACAAGTTGCCAGGGAGAAGCAGGCCACCAAACCAATGTCAGAGATGGACTGTCTGAGCCATGGTGCAGCAGAAAGGATCTGCACGGGGCAATTCTGCTGCATGAGGCAGCCCTAAGCCACTTGTTGGGATTTGGTATCCTTTTTCCATGTCGTGGGGTCATTTTCGTTCAGAGGAAAACATAGGATAAAAACACTTGAAGGAAAGCACAAGATATGTTTATATTAAGTGTGTTGCCAGCAGTAATACAGGCCTGTCCATTTCTCTTGACAAAGTGCAGTCTCCGAGGGGTTTAAGCGCATTTAAAGAACATATTGTGCTGTGCAAGGTATTAAAGGTTTCTGTGGAGTATCAGGATGTGAAAGACATTCGCTACTTTTAAAAAAGTTTTCTTGATGACCTTTGCCTATGAAATTTCAAGATTGGAAATGGGAAAAAAGTTAGAAACTGGGGTTGTTGGAGCTTCTGTAGCTCTCTGGGTTATTAATATGCAAGTGTGTGCTGTGAATAACTGTTTGCTATATTCAACCAGATTCTCATTTAATAGAGCTCTGCTCATGTCAGTGGAGTTCAGCCAAACTCATCCTTTGTATGTTTTTAGTTAATCTGTGCTAAAAGCATCCTTTTCTGTGGCCTGCACTGAGGCTCTCAGCCAGTGTCCTGCTGTGCTATTTCATCCACTACTTGAATGAGTTATTGATCCACAAAACGGTGTTATGTGGAGTAATTGTCCTCAGCTCCTTGACTCAGCCACTACAATATGAACTGGTCATCCAGTGTTAAGAACTCGGGAAGCTGCAGAAATACCGATTCAAGTCTTGCCATGGCATGAAAGGTACCCAGCTAGTTAGGTAGGCTTGACTTCAAGTAGAGCTTTTCGGCTGCGCTGATGAGCTGTGCACCACCCAGTGAGGCTGGTCTCTGTAGGATTCATCCCTCACTTCCCCACGTTCCTCTGCCTCCGCTTCCCTGTTCCCAGCAAACACTTCCCTGGAACTTCATTCCTGCACAGTGGTAGGTGGGAAGCAGAGCCAGCTGCTAGGACTGGTGTCCAAGGTGAGCGAGCTCTCTGTGCTTTGCCATGTGAGTCTTCAAAATAATGTAGTCATTTGAAATTAATAATTATTTTAGTAAGTTTTGACTTCAGCAAGTACTGAAGCATAGTGTCATTACTTTGATCCCCGTTGCCCACTTAACTCTCCTCTGTTAGTTGTACAGCCATTTCTATTAAGCTGTAACTTACTTTGGTGGACACTTGTTATTTTATAATCCTGCAGCATATGGTAAGATCCTGGCCTGGCTAATGGCTTCTCTGCAAAACACTGATTCACATTTCACTTGTGGGTGGTATTAAGGATCCCTGAAAATTAGGCCATATAACATCTGGATAAACATATTATTCAGATATGGGCTTGCATATAATAAAACCTGCCTCTTACTCACTTAGTCTATCTTATGTCATGTTGCTTTATCATCTAATCTTTGCAGAAGTGTTTTTAATTGAAAGTTTATGTGGGCTGTGTGATGGGTAGATCTCTGCTGATGGCAGGAGGGAAGGCAATCAAGTGTATTACAGATTACGCAGTACCAGCAGATGATAATACACCCCTCATAAAAACTGACCAGCTGTTTGCATCAGCAGTGGTCCAACAACACCTCATGAAGATAAAGTGTGAGAACGCACCATGAAGATAAAGTGTGGGAACAAACAGTCCACTGCCATGGAAAGCACTGGAAGGACGTGGAGTAATTACTGCTGGTTTTAATATGTGGGGCAGTCAAAATGAATATGGTGACAAAGCAATTGATTTTGCCTGGGAAGCTATCAAAGTAATGAACCCAGCAGGAGAAGTTTGGCCTTGCTCTACAGATGTTTCATATGCCATGTGATAAAGAAATTGCCTGACTGCTCAGGCAGGGACAACACTTTGTCAGAAGAAATTAGTACTAGGTCTGCTTTGAACTGATGAGCTATTGGAAGCTTCTTTATCAGAGACTCTTTTCTGAGCACATGTTTAACTTCACCAGGCAGAGCTATCAGGAAATGCATTAACAGGCAGGGGGGAAAATGCTCCTCAGAATAACGCTTTACTATTTTTACCCAATGATGGGTTCCAGAATATGCTTAGGAAAAATGAACCTTGTCAAACTTAGGGAGCCCAGAGTAGAGTGGTTAGCCTCAAAAAATGATACTAGCTTAATGCAGCCCTGTTCATAGCAGCATTTAAAAGCAAGGCTCAATGTCAACTGTGACTATTCTGATTTTAAAGAAGGATGAAAGTGGAGGGCAAAGGTTAATGATGGATTCAAGTTCCATCATTACAATTGCATCCTTTCCAAGGGAAAGGTAGTGGATTAGAGTCTACTCCCAGCCTTTTGCATTGCCCTCTGTCCAAAACACCTTCTGTACAGAAATGAATTAATATTGTGGTTTTCAGCTCCTGTGAGCTTCTCAGGTTTTAGCAGCCTTTTAGTCAGCTATGCTTCTCAAACCATGGAAAGATGTTATGCACTGGTACTGCTGGCTCAGGAAGAAGAAAAGGTTATGAGGAAAGGAGAAATGTCTGAAAAGGGATATTTGAATATGTGATAAGCAGAAGCTAAACTTAGTGGAGAGAAATGGGGAAACTAAGAGAGAAGTTGAGGAGAGGAGAGAGTAACCTGAGCCTCAAGTGAAGAGAAAGGTCTTAATACTGAGTGTAGCCAGCACAAATCTTGTGTTGTGCTGTTCTTTATTCAAATTCATAAAATAGAGGAGGAGTGGTAGTGCCTTTTAAGCTCCTTTGGGCACATTCAGAGAAGTATTTCCTAAATAAATAAAAGAATAATTGACATATCTCCTTTAAAACTTCAAACCAGCAAGCAGGAATTTATCATTGTAGTTCCCATCTTACCAAAAGATGTATCCTGCATGAAAATAAACAGACCAGTCCAGATTCTGCAGGTCTTTAGAAAGTCTATCATGTATTTCAGTACAGATTAATCTTAATTTTGATCTCTAATACCTCGAAGCAATTCTTTACCTCTACGAAAACAATACCAGTCCTATTTTGGTGGCCTACAAGATCTGGCTGGAACTTTTAAACTATCTGAATGAGGCCCCTAGAGGAATTAAAACATTTCAGGTATACATTGCTTGCTGTATTGAGTTGCATCATTTATATAGGGAGAACTACTTACAGTGATTTTTTGGGGAGTGAATTTTTTAGACAATAAAATAACCTGGAAGTCACAAGTTCTAAAAATTTTGAAGTTCTCAAAAATAAATGTTGTTGAGGAGAATTTATTGGAGCCTTATTCCTTTTGCACCTTTGTCAGTTTTATGTGTCTTGAAATAAGTTGACTTAATGTGCTCAGATATTAGGGATATTGTAGCTGCTTGTCACTTTGAATTAGGGTGCAATCTCAACCAGCCTCTGGATGTCAAATAGCTGGTCCCACAGCTGAACCTTCTTATGGTTTCTCATGGGTCTATGGTTTTAAAAGAACCCTTCAAAATGCTTTCATTTTTTGATTGATCCATACTGCTAAGGTCAAACATCATCAATCATTTTTTATATCAAAAGAACTTTTGAACACTTAACAAACCCCTTTATCTCTCTCATAAATGTTCATTTCTGTCTTCAGGGATGTTTGTGACTTTTGGAGATGAAAGCTGTGGTCTTTTTATTCTTCAGAAAGTTTGATATATCTGAGAAATTTGTTTGACTTTCGACAAGTTGCTGCTCTAATAACCTAGTTAACCATATTTATACCAGAGTGGGCAAACCCCAGTTATGTTGCACGTAAATGAACGTTTATCGTTTAACTAGAGAATTGAAATTGTTTGATAATCAGAGAAAACTTGTATTTATTTGACTAGATTACCTCTAGATAAGAAAAAGTCCATTTTAAAAATAATTTATTTCATTTAGAAAAGTTCAAGTATTTGGAGTAGACTCTTTGAGATCAGTTTCTAATCCAAATTAAATCCTTAATCCTTTTAATTACAAAACTTTCAGCTGGTTAAGATAGCAAAGATTCATAGACAACAGCCCGTGAATTTAAAATTACCCAGAGATGGTAACAACTTTGGACAGGTGAACTCCCTGAGCATATGGAAGCCTTGTTAAGGGCTGGCTGGGGTAGAAGCTCTCACTGTTGTGCTTAAAGGATGGTTTCTCAACACTGTGCTGTTGTCACTTGAATGCCTCAAGAGCCTTGCTGGAATCTGAGCTTTGTATCTTCACTGTCAGCAATATCAAAGACAGAAGCTGTGTATGTACTGTCATATTCACACTTAAAGTAGAGGAGAGAGAGGGTGATAGGCAGAGAGTGGAGGGATTTGCCTGGAGGTACAAGCAGAGCTGATGATCAGTACTAGATGTTCAGCACACAGTCAAGTGCCTTATTTGTGGTGGGACTCTAATCCAGAGGTGCTTGTGAGGTCCAGGGCCACCTCAGTCCTGGCAGACCTCTGAAGGCTATTTTGATAGTCTACTCCTCCTTAATCAGAACTGTTTCTTGTGGACAGAAGAGAGCAGGGCTGTTGTTTGAAGGTTTTGCTTGTGTTTCACTCTGAAGGGCAGATGGCAGCCAGTGTTATGACAAAAACCTCGAGGACAGTGAAATGCATCCAGGTATGCCAGTTCTAGATGCCTGTCTACATTTAGCTATGACTCTTCTGGTCTTTTCTTGTTTTGCTGAAAGTGCATTTTTCAGGTTCTGGTAACGACTAGTTTGGGCTTGGTGACCTTGGAACATTGCTGATGTCAGGGTGCCCAAATTCTGTGAGAACTGAACTTCTGCCTACCTCAGGAGACATGATTTTCTGGGACTGTTCTTGTTTTCAACCACATTAGCAATAAATGTCAATAAATGTAGCTCAGAAAGACTATGCTCGTGCTTATGCAGCTTGTGTGTAAGTTGTTGGCTTTGCACAGGCTGGTGTGACTGTATTCCCTGCTGCATTGTAAGTTTTTAATTGTAGCTTCATGTTGTTCTTTGAGTGGCAGACTGAATGAGTCTGAGCACTCAGCACTGTGTTTGCAAGTGCCGTTTTGTTGGCTCTTTTGGATTAAGTCCTTGCCCTTTGACACTCCTCCAATCTCAAATTGCTATCGAGAGCTGAAAATGCCTAGTTCCTTTTGTGGCTGCAGCAGGATCCCTTCAGCATAAAAGCTTCAGAAAGCAGTGATTTTAGAGGCTGGGCTGATGTGATTAGACACATCTCTAATCCATACTGCAGTATGGACTCTAAATGGTACTGTGGCCCATAAGACATCCTCACAAGGTTACCATAATTCAGAAAGGCCCAAAGATTAAAGCATCCAAAGAAGAGCACCAGCAGGAGCTCCAACAGGTGACACAAAGTCCTTTTAGTTTATCTTGTCCTTAGGCTCTGAATTCTGAACTGCTCCTCTTTATGGATGTAGGGTGAAATCTTGACCTTATTTCATTCCCAGAATAATGTGTAATGTTGCAAAATTACATCAATTTCTTTTCAAAACTGTTGCAAAAGCCTCATCTGTGATAGCAGCTAGAGAGTACCTAATGAAAAAAATTCATCCTGTGCATAGAAAAGGCAGAAGTTCATCTTGTGTTAGCAGCTTTCAAGTGACCTCTATGACTTGTTACTATTTAATTAACTTATTGTTTAAGTGCATGTGAGAAATTAAGGTATTTTTCTTTGACATGGGGTGGGGTTTTTTTTCCTCTTAAGAGCAGGAATATTATTCATGTGATAAGCTGTAACAAATCTGTAATGAGAAAGATGAATATAGAACAGCTCATTAGTTTCCTGTAAGAGCACCGATACTGTAGATATTTGTTAATTTAGACTGAAAAATCAGCCTTGAGCTCTGTGCAGAGAAGAACAATGTAATCAATCTTGTGCTTCTGTGTGGGACATTCCTTTCAAAGGCAGCAGAGCACAGGATCCAGCTCTTCTGTGCCCGTAGCTATATTTTTCCTTCTTCTCAAGTGTCAGTTGCATCCCCTGGAAATGCCTCTGTGTTCAGTGCACTTGTTGAATGTGCAGCATGTTGCTTCTCAAAAAGAGCATTCCAGTTTTTAACAAAAACAATCTTTTCACGTGCAGCACGTGATCACTCACATTGGGTGTCAAGGACAGGTTCAAAGCCCACACCTTGTAAAACTTCACATCTAAACAGTGGGTTGGCACCATTAGAAAGCTACAAAGGGGTTTCCCCTGTGAGAGCCCGTGACGATGCAATTCAATAATAAGTAAAGGATAGTGTTAGAGACCCACAGCTAATCTTGACAAGATGGTATTTTTTTTCTTCACGCTCTGTGAGCAATTTGAATGCCATTCCTTTCTCCTCTTCAAATACTGTTTTTATTAGCATTTCCAAAATATAGATTATAGGAGACTGTAAACATTGCTGGATACCAATCTAGCTGTGATTTGATACAAACTAAAATTACCATCATCAGCAATAAGCAGAGAGACCATAAAAGGGAAACAAAGCAGTGCTGCATATTTGTGTAGGAACAAAGTCAAACGTGAGAGATGTCCCAGCATCTCTGCTGAGGAGGATGTGATTGAAAGGGTGACGCACCAGGATTTCATCAGGCTCCAGTGAATGTTTGGAGGGAAATAAAAAAGGCAAAATATGAGCTCTGCTTAAAGGGATGGGATGAAAGGCCAGTGTGTTACATCAGGAGAGGTAAATTGTTTGATTTGTGAAGGGAACAGCGTGACTTAATGTACAGGGGAAAGGCTTGTGGGAAGCAGAAAAAATTTGTCATGGGTCCTCTTTTTTTTCCATTCACTGACTTAGTACCCCAGGCAGGCCTCCTGCTGGTGCTCTGTAGGGCAGAGTGTGTGCAGTGTGCTCCGTGGGTGAGAAGGGTTAACACCTGATGGCATTGCCTGTTCACGGATGGCCCTGCTCTGCCTACACACTTCATCTGCCTTGGGTCTGGGGAGCGCATCCTCAGCAAAGGCACAGCTTCAACCCCTGAAGCTCTCCAAGGCTCTAAGTCAGGGGTCCTCAGGCTGAACTACTTATGCCGCTAGTGTCCTGTGAACCACTTAAGGGCATTATATAGGATTTTTCCCACCTATGTGCCATGGTATCTTTGCTGTGGAGAGTCTGGGCTCTGCATTCTGCTGTGTGAGGGAAGACGGTGGTGCCACTGCCACTGCTGCCCTACTGCTCTTCTCCTGTGATGCCAAGGAAGGGCCTGGTGACAAGTGGCTGTGGATGGTGATGCTTTTCATTGCAACAGGCAGATTCTTGATGTCTCTCCACAGCCCAAGTTTTGAGACACTTGAATTTGAACTAGAGTTTAAAGAAATCTGTTCAGCCGTGGGAAAGGGGAGATGCTTTCCTTCATCTTATTCTTCCCTGTAAAACCACGGCAAGTTGTTCTGCGAGGAGAAGCTGACCCAAGTTGTTGTTACAAAATGAACTACTTTGCAGGAGTAATTTTTTAATTTTATATTCTGAAAAGGGTAATGCACTTTAAAACTATGCCTTATTCCAGAATAAAGGCTTTCGATAGGTAAATCTTCTGAGGGAGAATAACCCTAGAAATACTGAAATTGGAATAACCAAACCAGAAAGGACAGCAAATGAAACAGACTGAGACAGCAGTCCCTGGCATGAGGAGCCTAATGCTCAGTGGACTGTATTCTACTCTTTATGCACATACTGGTTTGCACTGCAAAGTCTCTCAAGCATCCTGTAATACAGTGATGAGAGAGAACCACAGCAATCGATAACACAGTTATGTCTCAGCCTGCGAGAGGTAACTCATCTTAAACTGCAATTTCATCTCTGTGTGCAGGTGTGCTCCCAGATCTCACTGCCTGGAGGCCCTATGGCCACGTTACCAGAGCTATCTCTTGAATTTGCACTCTGTTTAGTTGCTCACTGGATACCTTGATGGTCTTGGGATTGTGGATTCAAACTCTTCTTTTTCCGAATATGGGGTATGAAAAATATTGGGAGAAGTGTATGTGAAATGGAATGCAAGGGTGTATGTGAAATGGAATGCAAGGGATGTTTTCAGGTCATCTGTTTACAGCTGATTGATTGTCACTGCTTTTGAGAAGTATGGCTACCTGAAGACCTTTTGTATTTATGGGCAACCTCACTGCATAGTTTGTGCCTGTTGTGGCTTAACCCCAGCTGGCAATTCAGCACCACACAGCTCCTCACTCGCTCCTCCCCAGTGGGATGCAGGAGAGAATTATGGGGGGGGAAAGTAAAGTTTGTGAGTTGAGATAAAGACAGTTTAATAGGAAAGGAAAGCAAAAATAATAATGATAAGAGTATACAAAAACAAGTGATGCACGATACGATTGCTCACCACTTGCAGAACAGTTCCCAGCCAATTCCAGAGCCACGGTACCCCATGGCCAACTCCCCCCCAGTTTGTATGCAGGGCAGGACATCATATGGTATGGAATACCCCTGTGGCTCCTTGGGCCAGCTGCCCTCCCAGCTCCTTGTGCACTCTCTGCAGGCAGGGCAGGATGAGAACTCCTTCACTTAGTATAAACACTGCTTAGCAACAGCTAAAACATCAGTGTGTTACCAACATTATTCTCATCCTAAATCCAAACCACAGCACTGTACTGGCTACTAGAAAGAAAATTAACTTTATCCCAGCCAAAACCAGGACAGTGGCTTTATTTTACTGCACCTGTCATCCGTGTGCCCACACCTCCTCCCACGTGCAGTCACAGATCCAAAATGGTTCTGTTACACAGACCTAGATTGCATTGCAAACAGACAGGCTAAAATTACAGTTCAGCAGCATGCTGATGATTTGTAGCTGCAGAGCAGTGGTCTGTCATTTCACGTTACTGTGTGTGGTGTGCTCAGATGGTTGCAGGTGGGAGGATCAAACCTAAAGATGCATTATAGAGAGGGTAGAGATTGGGGTTTGCACTCACACAGAGGTTCCACATTCCTGATGAGTTTCCAAGGTCAACAGATTAACTTAACATATTTTCCCAAGACCTAGAAGGAATTACATGTTTAAAATGTGTTCACTGTCAGCTGCAAGGTCAAGCTAGCCCAGGGGGGACTTTAAAACTGCCACTGCTTGTGATGGACACAGGAGCTTTATTTTGTGGAGCTGTCAGTATCTTGCATTAATTTGTTCTATCGTGTTTGATGCCAACAAAAGATAAAAAGTAGAACTTCAAGATTTTTGTTAAATATACACATCTTCAGGGGCTGGGGGAAGAATGTTGTTGATTTAGTCTGTTTCTTTCATTGCTTGAATTGTTTTCCTAGGTTAAATCTGATTCTTCTGTGCTATAGTAATAATATACTAACTATACTGACAATGAAGACAGGTGATTGACGCTGCCAACATCCCTTAGATGTCTTGTACAGATCTGCACAAGACTTGTGTTGTTGATGGTTTGCTAATGTGAATAGATTTTCTTTAAACACTACAAAACCTTCTAATTAGCTTGTAAATAGAGTAGTACATTTTGAATAAGGGAAATGTTAAATAAACCATAATATTTAAACCACATTTTCTTTCTGGCAATTGCTCAGACTCTAAACATAAATTCTTTTTTATTAAATGACAGTGAGGGTCTATTATTGATAGTCTTTGTGTAAATATATGCTTACCTATAGTCAGAGAAAGTTAGGCAGGAGAGAACAAGAGAAGGGTGAGGTGTTTTGTCTAAGGCAGGGCTGACAGGGGACTCTTCTGAAATAAAAAGTCTTACTTCAACAACAGTAATCCTTGAGGGTTGTTTGCATTGCTGCTTTGCACTGAATTGACCTCACATTATCAGTCAGCTTTTGGTAAAATTAATTCCCCATCTTCCCAGACGAAGGTGGCTTTGAAAACAGAATAGCTCAGATAATCCTAATTCTTCCAGGCCAGGTCTGGCAGCCACAGTGTGTTGGCACCAAGTTTGCATCTGCTTCTGTCTTGAAGGAAGCTGGTGCACAACCAGTCCATCTAGCAGAGAGATGGTAGTACCTCTGCTCCCTACAATTTGTGTGGGACCTGCTCATACTGGAAATACTGGATTGCTAAATGGGGAAGATGGGACAAGATGTAAAATGTACAAGTGGCTTCATCACATGGTTGGAAAACATCCATTGTCTTCTGCAGAGGAAGGCTCTTCCTCTCTGAGAGTTGAGAAATACTTGAATTGGAAAAAAAGTCTAAGTGCACTCTTCAGAGATGCTTTGGAGAAATCTTCATTTCCTCCCTTTTCAGGCTTACTAGATGCTAAATAATGACTTTGGAACAAACTGTAGTTTCATCAGAGGTTTTGAGGAGGAAAAGGTTGTCCTTGAAAAGAATTTCCCAACATATTTTGAAGACATCGTATATATGGAGGGAGGATTATTATCTGTTTTGTGTAGAGTGAAGTGATTTCCATTTATTGCACATAAAAATAGTCTAGCCCTCTAAAAAAGCAAGATAAAATACTGGAGGAAACCGAATAGGGCAACTGCAAGAATAACATAAATAAAATCTTTCCCTGTTAGAAAATAGTGGTTTAGAATGTGGGTTGCTACAGGAGATAAAAAAGAATGGGAAACACTTCTGGGAATTTTTTTAAATATCATAGAACTTTCACTGAAATCAACAACAGTTCATTTTGAAGTTGTCAGAAATGCAGCCTAGCTGCTTCCACCAGTGTATGCCAAATGTTTCTGCAGCTAGAGCACAGCAACTTCCATCTCTCCTACAAGACATGTAAAACATGGAGAGAATTGTTGGGTTTTTTCCCTGTTGTGGTCAGTCTAGTGGCTGTGAAGTGTCTGGCAGCATGAATGCAGTGAGTGGGATTTGTTTATGTGAAAGATCTTTTTCTCTATAAACTACTTAACCAGGTGCAACCCTTATCCTGGGGAGTGACACAGGCTGGAGTCTCTCCATACTCTCCATCATTTTCTATTACGTGAAAGTACTTGCCAACTACTCCACCACTTCTTTGCTGTATCCTATGTGGGCTGAGCCAATGCTTTTTTAGCTGGGCAGTCCCTTTCCAAAATTTTACACGTTCAGAGCTCAGCACTTCTCACTCTTGTAGATTATACCTGTCACAGACTTGTATGACTAAACATGCTTAATTTTTCATTGGAGTAAATACTAACTTAATCCGTGTTTCAGACAGCTCTTGCTTACTCTAATGCAGAATAATTTAGAGCTAATATTGCTTGCCTGATTTGAGAACTAAGCAGTTGTTCAAGTTAGGGTGAATAATTCATTTTTCAGAGTTCTTCTAAAGGGTAGATGTTAATATTGTGAAGCTGCAGCTGATGTTACAAAAGCCATTCATATTAAGAGAACAAATTGCCACTCGGCATGCTGAAAAATTAACCCAATTTACAGCATGGGTGAAGATGAACTTTCTCTGGTGAAAGCTATATTTAAACCACCAATGAGATAATTGTATCTTGGCCTTCCAGCACATTTTATGTAGCACAGATGTGACTGCTTTTTCTTCATAAATGAATACAGCTCTAACAACTTTAAAAATTGTTTGTGCTTGTTTTTCTAGTTTTTATGCATTTTTCTCTGGAATGTAAAAAATAAACAATGTAAGACATGAATACATAATGTGTCATCTCAGGATTAAGCCACAAGACGGGCAAAGCAAAGCCAGTGGATGCCATGAACAAAACTTTAGAGGAATTAGTGCAAGTCCCATTTCCAAGAAGGATGAGTATCTATTGTGGGTGCAGCTGCTTATGAATATAGTGACTGTAAATTAAGGGGAAGACTCATCTTTTGATTTCTTACATGGAAAAGTCAGGTAGTTGCACAGGTGAACTAGGGTCACTTCTCTGTGATGTTAAAAATAAGGCCTGTGATCTTTGTATCTCGCTCAACATCATTTTGAATGTGGGGTTTTTAACTTTATCTGTTTAAATAAGCTGCAGGACCTCTCAGCAATTGCTGCTCCTGCAATTGAGCTGAGCTTTCCTGAGCAAACAAATTACCCACCAAAACAATGTCTTTGTGTTTCTAACAGAACTGGAACAAACACATCCCTTTGTTCCCTTGTTTGTGCGTGATCTGTGTAGAAGATGACAGTGCAGAGCTGGGAAGGGCTTTCATCTGCTGGAATCCCTCCACCCACCAGGCTACAGGAAGATCCTGGAAGCACCCACCACCCTGTATCTCCTCTTGCCTCCCTGCTGCCCTGCCTTTCTCTAACCTGGGGGAAACGGCAGCCCAAGTTTGGTGTCTAGTGCCAGGTGAGAGCAGCAAGAAGGCATTTGAACCTTGTGACACCATTCTCCAGGCCAGAGCCACCTGGCCCTGCTCAGCTGAGCTGTCACTGGTGGTCACAGGGTGAAAAGAGAGTGAGGAGGGGTAGGGCAGAGTGGAGCATCCTCAAGGGAACTGGTATTTATTTACTGTCACGCATTTTCCTCTTGCTTTTCTTTCCTCAGCATTTTGGTCTCACAGTTGCTCCTCCATGGCTGGTAAGCTTGATGGCTTCCAGGAGCTCCCGAGCTTGTTCTCTTCACCAAGAGGGGCTGTCAGCATGTCTGTGTAAGGGTTGTGTTCAAGCCTTGCCCCTTTCTGAGACTTCCCTCTTTGGCAGAAACCAGCTGGTGTTTAGACCATATATATACACATTTGTTGAGAAAAGAAGTTATAATACATATTCACTTGCAGAATTTAAGCAGGTGAAATAAACAGATTATCTTCCCATATGAAGAATTGCCCTCTTGGCTTAAGCAACCTGGGATGCAATTGCAAGGAAAAAAAAGATGCTCTGTCCTTATAACAGTATCCAGTCCTCCCTCCAACGTGTCAGTTCAAGAGCACTTTCTGTACTCTGCATACCTGCAAACGTGCCTGAGATCCAGTTGTTTGCCAATGCTCACAGGTGGTATTTGTGGAAAAAAACAAAACAAAAAAAACCCCAACAACAAACATCTTTGGGTAGGATTTTTGGTTATTTGGTTACAGCTTTTTCAAAAAAAAAGAGATGTCTTTGATTCATGCAGCTCCATATCTGATTGAGTGGCTGGATGTCCAGGGAGCTTATCTCTCAAAATGAAAAGCAGAGGAGGCTGAATGTGGAAAAAGAGTTCTTCTCAGGTTTTATTAAAGGAGTAAACACAAGGGCAAAGCAGCATATGAAAAGTCACACCATGAGTTGGTGGCAGAACTGAAGATGTCGTGCATTTGAGTGTCTCGATCACTGCTCCTTCTCACCTGTACAGTAAAGGCAAACATCTCAGTGTAGCTGAGCTGAACTTGTCTTTGTGCCTATGCTGTGCTTTAGTAGAAAGGTCATTTTAAGGCTCATTTCTCATGCTATGGTAACTCTCCTGCCTCCTCTCAGCCACAGTGCATTGGCAATCATTTATGCAAAACTGAGTTTTGTAGTGGCCTTGACTGGTTGTGGCCTCTCAGTGCTATTTAAGTGGCTGCAGGTTAGGAAGAGAATGAATACACTGTGGGTATCTATATGGTATTAGGTGTTCTCCAGTAAATATGGATATTGACTGCAATTATGGGAAAACCAGATTTCCGAGGCTTCAAATGCCAGTTCTGAGACTCACCTTTCAGTGGGACATTGAATGCTCTGCAGTTCCTAGCTGTCTACATATGGGAAATACCAGGTCCTCTAAACTTCAGTCAAATGGCCACCCAAGCATGGGAACAGATCTAATAAGTAAGGTTTAAATATTTTACTACTGGAGTGAGTTGCTGGACAGATTTAGTGGTTGGATACCAGGACTCTTCTTTGCCCTTGTGGGTGCCATTTGACTGCCCTGTGCCTATGCAGTCAGTATAATTGCTTTGTGCCCATCAAATGGGTATCAGAGCTATCTTACAAGGCTAATTAATGTTGGTAAAGTGTTCTAAGGCCCAGAGATAAAAGGAAGGGGTACTATTGGTGATAAATACTGACATCTTTTATTGCTAAAGTAACTTCCCTTAGTCATTGTGCTTCTCTCTTACTGCCTAGGATCAGACTGTTTCTTGCTTAATACTTTGAGTGTTTGTGAGTCTGGGATAGATAGCTCATCAGCTATGAATCACCACAATTACTGATACTGAATAATCATTTTCTTTAAGAATTCCCTGAGATTGCTTCTTTTTCAGTTGGAATTGTCCATGCGCTTAATTGCAGTTTGGCACAATTAAAAAGTTTCACTGTGATAAGCAATTGGGAGCATGGGCCATCTCTTGTCCCTCACCAACTGGCTTAGACAAATGTGTGATTTAAAGTCCTAAATGAACTGGATCCTGTGTACCAAGGATAACCTCTCCTTCCCACCCACAACACACATTCCCAAGCATCTAGGTGAATCATGCTTGTTTCCAAATAGGACTTGGTACGTGTTTAAAGCAGAAGGTTGTATGGATTTAAATACTTTGATTCTTGCTGCAATAAATGATGGTCAGAGGACAGTTGCTACTCTCAAATGCCATAAATTTGTCCTATCTGCCTAGAGATTAAAAAATTCTTATGATGATGGTCAGTTGGGAAAGTTTCAGGCTCTTTTTAAGGATGAAGTTTGAATGTGCAAAAAGGTCTCTCAAGATGCATTTCCTTAGCAAGCATTTTAACCCCCTTGTTTTCCTTTGGAGAAGTGGTGGTTGTGTCCTTAAGCTGAAGTCAGATGGTTAAAATATAAACCATTTTCCTTAAGCTTTTCCCTCACTTTGTGCTCTGGCTCTACTGTACATGTGCATCCCGGCCAACAGCAGCAAGGATCCAGTAGTTCAAAGTGCTGCTTATTTTCCATGGCTGTTTCATCAGCTCTTTTGTACATGGGTTGTTCCCAGCTCAGGGGCTCAGGATCTGAAGGCAGATGTAGGTCAGTGGAGCCAAAACAAGCAAACAAATGAAGTTCCCGAAACCCACAAATCCCAAATGCTGCATTAGTTTATGTAACAGGATGATGGGCTCTGGCAGCTTCCATCTGTGCCCAGGAGATGCTATGCTTCCCTCCATCTCCTTTGGAAGGGAGAAGCCCTGGGCTTGTGTTCTGTACAGCTGAGGCACAGAGGGACTGAAATGACTCACCTGAAAAGAAGGATCAGGCAAAGCAAGGAGTCAGCCCCAGCTTTTCCAAAGATCAGATTGGAATCAAACTACTAAAACGTCCCTTTTGCTTCATCTGTCACAAATGTGAAAAAGATTCAAGCCTGAGAAGGTTGACGTGGAAGAGGCAGCTTGGCTGGCACACACCTGGCCCAGGGGAAAGGCAGAAGAGTCAGACTCTTGTCGGTCTGTTCCTGCATGTGCATGCATGCTTCTGGGGGCCCTTGCAAGAGGAGAGGGCAAACTGTTCAAAGTAGGAGCTGTTCCAGGATGCTGGATTGAATTTATCATGGTAGGTGGAAGACTATGGTACTGCTGGAAGATGTGCTCCCATGGTAACTGAAAGCTGTTCTCCCCAGAGCCGGAGGGGGAGCTGAAGGTGTGCCTCTCCTGTGGGCCCTTACTACAACTCTTTCATCCAGCATTAAAGGCTCATTATTTTTGCATTGTATTGATCTGGATGCAGGGAATTTTCAACATGAGGAGGAGGAGGAAGGATAACCTGCACTCTCTTAGCTGTGAAGATGCTGCAGGAAACCACATAAGTTTTGTGGGCATTGGGCATTTTAGCCACAGAACCATATTTACAGTGCAGCTCTGTGTTTCTGGTTGTTTGCTTAGACCATGGAGCAACAACTCAACCAATACCTTGTTTGAGCTTGGGAACTTTGCACCACAACCTTTTTCTGCTTTAGCATTATGCTTTCAATATTTTCATGAGTAAAGTAATCAGTGAAGATAGATGATAGATTGCAGATACTATAAAATATTTTACAGTGTGTGCATCTAATGTTTCGGGACCTCAGCCCATAGAGTAATTAAGACTTGGATATTAGGCTTCTAGTCTCTCTTGCATGTAACTTTGGGAAGTATGACCTCTGAGAATCAGCTCTATGCCATTGTCATGCTGAGTATGGGACATCTGCCTCCTGCCTGTTGGAAAAGCTGTGGATAGTGTTGTGTCTCAGTAGCATCTTTCCCCTGGAGGTTGGGATCTGGTTGCACACACACTCCTCTTTGCATCCAAGGTCTGCAGCTTGAAGCACTGTCGAAGGAGTGGTGTGTGCAACCATCCCTTCATAGACCTTAAACTTCAGGTGGAAGAACTAGAGAATGTGCAGTTGTGGTTAAGCTGCTCCTTTTCCATGAAATGGCCACACTGGAGTTGAAGGCGTCTCTCAGCAGGATCAAGGTGGTAGGAAACATTTCCACATTTCTACTGGAGTGTGTCACTTTGCAGAAAAGAGAATGAGATGTGGAGTGGACAAAGGAGAGTTACTCAGCTGCACGATGTTGAGGGGACTCTCCTGACCCCGGATTCTCATCCCTTTTGTCAGGATTATCCATTTTTAGTTAAAAAGGTTGTTCATTTCTAGCATTTGCGTGTCATCTTCCCTCTCATTGGAAACAACATGCTCATTACACACACCAAAAAATCATTCTTTTCCCACCACTGAAACACTATTCTGTGTGTGGTGGGATCTGACAGTCATTTGGGTGTGCTGAGATGCAGTTTGCTGTGCAGCAATTTAGTATGGGGAGGGAAGATGAACACCCTCTCCCACTAAAGCTGTAGGAGGGTGGGATGATGTCAATGAGAAGTGAACACCTGGAGTGCAACCTGCAAGGAACAGCTGCTTTACAAACACTCCTCTGGCACCTTTGCCAATGAAGATGTTCACTGTAGCATCCATTCCCTCCTGCCTTCATCTCTGTCCATCACTTTGCTGAGACCACATTTATATTGTGAGAACTTTCAGTGTAACTTTGGTCAAAATCAGTTTTAAGTAAAGCTGCCTCGTGTCTTACAGCCTATTTTAGGGACTTGCTTTAGAAATCAACCGTGTTAATCCTTTTGAATGTGAATCTTGAGTTTGAGAGCTGTGCTTTCATGGTGATGTCACATTTTGCTTTGTTTGTATGTAGTTTTTTCCCCACAAATGTTCTGTCGTTAGAACAAGGCCCTCTCCAGCCTGTCTTGGGAGGAGTGTCTGAGAGAAGTGGAGTGGACATTTTTCAAAAACTGAAAACTCTTACAAAGTTTTAAAAGGTTTAGTGCAAAATGCTCTCACTTCAAATCTGTCCACCTACCTGAATCTCTTCTTAGCTGCGTTTTGAAAATGCAGAGGAGGAACACATCTCACTGATGAAATGGCTTCATCTTGTTCCTTAACCAGCTGAATAACTTCAGTATGCTAAAACTATGCTAGGGAAATGTTAAAGCAGAAACAGGAGAAGAACTCAAGAAGTTGGCAGTTGTTTGCACAGCCTCGTACTTACACATTTCTGTGTAGCCTTGAGTTATTGATTAGGTATTATTTCAGTAATTGATTTTTCTGCAACTTTACGCTGCCCTTAGAGAAACCTGAAAGAATGAAAAACATTGGTTTGTATTGTGGAAACAATCTAGTGTGTCTTTCAATGCCTTTTATGATGTGATGCTGCCCTTCTATGGCACTGCTGACCTACAGAAATTCAGTGCTGATGATTTATACTGATATGTATGAGACAAGATGGGGCCTTTTGTTGCTTTTAGACATCTCTGCCCCTCCGAGCAATAACTGTTGCTCATTTAACAAGATATTTTCCTTGTGCATTTAAACATAGAAGCATTATTGTAGAGTCGTGTAAAGCTTTTGTCATAGATACAAACTTTCAAGCAGCAGTAGGTTTGGCTGAGTGGCTTTTAAGTCGTGTAGCAATTCCCTGATGAAAGACAATCCAAAATTTTGAAGTATAGGTAATTACAGCACTTTAAATAATTGCTGTTTGTAATGTTTCTGGTAATTTCTGGTCACTTCCTCTTCTTATAGGGAAGGAATTAAATCCGGATATTAATAAGCATCAGATTCTCAGATGCAAATTAGTCCATTTCAGAAAAGCATCAAAACAGCTCTACTGGGCCAGAGAAAGGACCCATCTAATCAAACATCCAGGCCATAACTTGGTCCTTCACTCTCATTGCCCATAGTGTTGCTCCTGGCAGGTGTGGAGCATCAGCAGCAGTGTTCCTCTCCAGCTTCTGGCAGTTGGCCTTTTGGGTGCTACTTGAGCCAGAGGTTGTGTCTGCATCATTGTATTTAATAGCCCATGATGGACCTTTCTTCCATTAATTTCTCTAATTGCTTTTCTTTTAATCCATTTATGCTTTTGGCTTTCAAAACATCCTGTGGCAATAAGTTCCACAACTTAATTATGTAGTGTATAATAAAAAAAATAAAATTGGCCCCTCTTATTCTAGGCTAACTGTCTGATCATTTCATTTGGTGCCCCCTCTTTCTGGCATCGTGAGAAGAGTTGTTCTCACTCACTGTCTCTATGCTTTTCATGATGCTAGGCCATAATCATATTCTTCTCCACAATGATCTTTCTTACAGGCTGAAAAGTTCTCTGGATAATCTCTTCTTGAAAAGAAGCTGGTTTGCAGCTCTGCTATTTATGTCTTCCTTCTTCTCCCTGTCTTTTTCTAATTATCCCAAATCCATTTTAGAATTGTGTGTAGTATTGAAGATGTGGGCAAAACTTGAGTTCATATGCAGAGAGATTACGTTCTCAGTTTCTTTTGTAATGATCCCTGTGATTGTTTTTCCCTTTTACCATCCACAAAGCATTTAACTTGGTGCTTTCAGACAACTCTGTGTTATGATTCCAAGATCTCTTTCCTGAGTAATAATGGGTAATTTAGATCATGTAGCTGTGCATGCACAAACTCACTGGGTTTTATCCACGTACAGCCCATTGCATTTACTGACACTGTGTTTCCCAGCATCCCAAAGCAGCTTTCATCCTTTCTGCTGTTGATAGTGTTTATCCTTGCATAATGGGGTGAACTGGCCAAAGAATGCATCTGAAGATTTTTGCCTCAGTTGTTGCCTGCTTCAAGTAAATTGCAATTTCCTCAAATTCAGGCTTTGCCACTGCAGTACGAAGCAATGCCAAGTGCAAAGGGGAAATGAGACATTTGCCCAAGCAAAGAACCGCAGTGATCTCTTTGTACTTTTCCTGGTACCCAGGCTAGCCTGGGACTTCTTACATAGCCCTGCACGGTGCTGGTGTGTCTGTATCCCTGCAGGAAATAGAGAGGAAAGCTGTCCCTCAGTTAAACTTTTCTATCTTGTTGATAAAGTTAACGAGAGATTTTTTAAAAAAATAAATAATTAAAGCTTATGTGGCACATATAGGGCCATAGTATGGCCGTGTCAGTTCCTTAAATAAACAGATGAAAAGAGGATGGAGGCTTCTTCGTGCTGTCCCTCGCAGAGGCGAGGCAGGGTGGAAGCAGGACAAAGGGGACCTGTCTTCCTTCAGCTCCTTCCTTACCTCCTGGTGTGCAGCCAGGACTCTGCTCGAGGTCTGTGTTATTCCTCACTGCCTTTCTCCCTCTGGGTTCTCCAGCAGTGCTAAACCAATACAAGACTAAATGCAGAGATGAAAATCCGTTTCGCTGGCATTCGAAGTGCTGAAAGTGCCGTATTTCTGAAAATGGAAAACTTGTGTGCTGTGACTGACTGATGGAAAATGTAAAGGCTCAATAGCTCGGTAAAATATCCAAATAATCTATTTTCTGTGAAGTGCTGGCTTTCCAAGTAGTAAAGCAGTAACCAAATTTGGTTCCTCAGAGGCTGCCATGGCCATTAAGTATTTAGTATTGAGTAAATATTAGCTTTCATGGTCTGCTGGATTTGCGGTACTGTGTGATTATCATTTTTTATTAAGAAGTATCTTTAAACATCTGTGTGATAAATAACTGCAGGGTTATGTCAGCTTGTGTCTGTCATGTGAGCTTGGACACAACGAGAAAAGCAGTCTTTCTTCCATGGCAAATGCACATGGTTTTGATGGGTTTTTTTCTTTTCCAGAGAAACAAGCAGGCTCTTGTGCTCCGCAGCTCTGTGTTTATTGTCCTTCTGCTGCTCTGCACTAGGGGATGAAAGTGGAGGGAGTGTCTTTAAATTATTGTTGCTGTCTATTAATTTATTTTTTCACCTGCCTCCATTATTATCCCGCAATAAAAGTTACGACTTCTTGGGTAGGAGTAGAGGGTACAAGAGATCCATTAAATGCTGTTGATATGAGATGACAGCGACTGCAGCTGGGCTTGCTCAGGAACCAAAATTAAAACTGATGAATGCATAACTAAGCCTGAGACAAGCTGCAGAGGAAAGCAGGGAAAAAGTCAGTTAATAAATACAGGAGAGGAAATATCTGGCAGAGATCCTTCCCTTTTACCTACCCCTCGTCATTCCCAGAGCATCCACTGAAGATAAATTTAGAATCTCTGAATCTATTTATTGTATAATTTTTTTTGTGTGTGAAAGTTGATATTGGGGAAAAATGGGAATGCTTTCATTTCCAGGTTTTGGATTGCAAAAGGAGGAAAGGAAGGGCATGGTTAGGCATAACTGCACATGAGAACCACAACAGTTTGCTGAACCCAAGAGTCTTTCAATAGCATATGAGCCAGCTAATCCCTTGTGGATATAACTTGTATTGATCTCATTAATGGGCCTCTAACAATGAAACTTCCCAGCTGCAGATGGCTTACAGACAAGTGGAGAATGCACAAAAGACATTTACCTTGTTGACTGTATTCCATTATATTCTAATGTATTACTATATATAAACATAGATTTTTTTTTAATTATTATTATTTTTTTTTAAAATCCTATAACCCTTGAACAGCTAAACTGGACTTGGCAAACTGGTAGAGAAAGTTACTTGTCTAGGAATGCTCTTGTTAGATTATTTCTGAATTAACAAAATTTTACAGTAAAGGTGAGAAACTTTTTAAATCTATATTTATGAGGGATGACACAGCTAAGTTTTATTTCAGTCTGATAAATATTCAACATATCCTTTCAGAATCATAATAATGTGAAATGGAAAAGCATATGTTCAGAACAACTGCAATGAAAAAATCAGCATTGTTTTATACTTCAACAGGTCTCTATATATATATAAGATTAATCATTTCACCTGCCTCTGAAAAGGAATGTGGCCACTTACTAGGAGCATATTACACCACTGTGCAACAGTTCAGGGCAGGTAATGAGAGAGAGATATATATATGTATATATATCTTCCAGGCCACAGCTACAAATTGCTGTCAAAGATGGATCCTCCTGTCCTGTGCCTGCCCTGATAAGGAAGGTACTCTCAGCAAACAGAACATTAGCTGCAGACTTCAAGCAGAGGTTTCCTTTCCATTGCACTTCAAGATCAAAAGCTTTCCAATCTGAAACTCAGATAGATATGCATTTTTTAAAACAAAACCCAAAAGATGAAAGAAATTCTTCAGCTTTTGTTGACTGCTTTGCCTCTGATTGCTAGGCCAAGATCTAATTTTCCTTGCTGTGCTGACCGTCACGTATTTCCACTGAGTTAAAGTAAATTGGAAAGTGGAGAAAAATGCCACTGTTGCAAAAAGTAAGATTAAATGTGCTCCTGGTCATGCTTATGGAAGCACTGAACATCCTTTAATATCTGTGCTTTTCTGGTCAAGGCTAGGTTCACAGCTTTTCATCATTTTCCTCCTATTATGAAGAAGAAAGACTCCAATAACATCAGAGTTAACAAGTGAACATGCTCTTTTGATCGCAGTATGGGAGCGGGTCCTTAAGAGAGACTTCAGAAGGTCCTTCAGCTGTGAAGGAGGTTGCATTGGATCCCTGGATGTCTGGCTGCTGCTCTGGGTCCACACACTTACACATGTTCTTGTGTTTTATTGTAATTTGATGCACAGGAAAGTGTCACTGGGGCTGCACCGTTGGGCACTGGAGGTGAAAGTCAATGGGATGAGATGTGACTGCGTTACGCTGCCAAAGTGAGTGATGGTCGGTTACTTCAGGCCTAGCCACAGATTGGTAGGGAAGATTTCTGCCCAAGTGAATTAAGTGAAGTTATTCACAAAGCTGGCAGTTATTAGTAGCAGACCTAATTGGAACATCATGGGAGAATTGCAGATTTTTGCAGAAGAGGCTGAGTGGTTTTGTCAGTTGTATGCCAGTAAAACACTTGCAGTTTGGGGAGCTGAAGCTGCATGTGCTTAGACAGCAAATGAAGCCCTGCTAGCATGGCTGTGCTGCTGCAGGCTGTGAACCCCTGGAGCTTCACCCTGTGTTACTTCGGTGTTTTTTCAGTTTTGTTTGTGTACTACTAGAAACAAATGTGTTCTGTGCCTTGTGTGTAGTCCTGTCTGGAGCGTGGGTGTGGTGTGAGTGCTGGTGCTTGGGGCTCACCTGGGCCCTGAGGGTTTCTTCTTACCTTTCTCTGCCAAGAGCAGACACGTGCAAGGAGGACATAACCCTGCAGAGGGTGACCTTGGAGGGCTGGAGAAAGCAGAACTAAGCCCCTCTGCACCTGCTGGGTTGTGAGGTACTGATGGGTTTTGTTCCGAATTTCACTTTTAAGAAGGGAAAGGAAAGGGGATTATTTCTATATGGAAAAAAAATACCGTTTGGAGAGAACATTGATGTTTTGGATCTGAAGGAATGTGTTTTGGTACCTCAGGAGGGGTGTGGTCAGCTCCTTCCCTGTGTCTGCTCATTTTCTGTTTAATGCACAGAGATTCCTCTAGGCCATGGATCCTTCTGTTTTGGGCGAGGCCAAGGGAGATGCAGCCTCTGTATTGCTGGTAAGGGATGGGAGGGAGGAACCGGGCCAGCTCCTGGAGCTTCTCCTTGCACCCAACACTCTCCTTGAAATAGATCTTTGAAACCAGGAAAAACTTTGACAAGCTCTTCTGTTTACATTTGGGATTTTCAGCATGATTTTCCCAAGGGAATGAGACTGTGTGATCACACTGTCTGTGAATGCACCCTGCTCCATCACCAGGATAGATTTAAGGTGGCTCACTGGTTTTCCACCATGTTTGACAGTGCACAAGAGGTTCCCAAAGGTTATGAGGCTCTCAGAAGTTGTGTAAAACAGCATCTGGCTATAGGAAGGCAACCCAAATTCATGCCCTGATGAGGGTAAGGCAGCAAAACTTGGAACCAGAAGCAGCACTTGGCTGCCCAGTCATGGATGGTGGCCCAGTGGCTGTTGCTGTGAACCAGCTCCAGCGGGACCTTCCTTGCCAGGAGGCAGGAGAATAGGGGTACCAAAGTAAGAGAAGGAGACAGGGGATTACTTGTAGGTGTGATAAATCAACCCCTCCTTGTGTACCAAAGTTTGGCTGTCTCCCTTCCTTCTTCAGTTGACATAGTGTCTGCACTCTTGTGCTTTTCTTTTAAACAGAGCTTTTAAGGAGCTGAGTTTACAGCAAATCAGGCTTTGACGCTTACCTCACATGAGGTGTGGCCTCATGAGGGAAGGAGATGATGAGAAGCAGGATTAGAGGTTCTGCTCAGCCACCTCAGGACCTCCCAGTGCACACCTCTCCAGTCACAGTTTAACTCACGTAACCAGAGCCTTTGAGGTGGGAAGTGTGTTAGAGTGATGGAAAGTGCCACAATCCCAGCCAGCCTCTAAGCAACCTCTGTGTTCACGAGATAAAATTCCTGGCTGGTGCAATGAGGTCCCTGTGTCACTTCACTACCCAGTTACCTGCTGGCAACAGGGCAATCCAAGGGTATCGCAGTAACCCAGGTACACGAGGCTTCTTTGCAGCTGACTTCTGCTGAGCATTGGAGGAATGTGATGGTATCCTTGCTCTTAATCTGTTCCCATGACGTCCACTAGAAGGTAAAATATTTTTCCCTGGGACATGAGACAGTCACGTGAAAGCCCCGTTTGCGGCACAACTTCCAGCAGAGCCAGCATAAACCTCCCTCGTGTGTTCCTGGAAAGCTGAAAGCAAAGTTGTCATTTGTTGTGTTGCCTGTGGCTCCCTTGGTAATGTGAGAGTTTGTCCCTGTCAGTCTACGTGCCAATGCCTTCTCTGGGGAAAGGCAGATGTGTCCCAAAAACGCTGTGGTGGCATAATAGCAGGGTAAGGTTATGAGATGGGATGGCAGCTTTCTCCCAAGGCTCTCGGCAGCTTGCTCTAAGCGTTGCAAAGCTGCTTTGGTGCAGCTCTTTCTCCAGAAGTAGTTTTACCTTGCTCTACATAAGAGACACGGGACCTCTCAGGCAAATATCACCACAGGGAAGGACTTGCTAGCCTGAGGACGACTGGTGTGGCTTCCAGGAGAGGATGGAGAAGGAGGTGGTTTTTAACTGCCAGTTTCAGAAACTTTTAACAGCTCATTTCCCCCAGATTTTCTCCAAATTGCTAGGTCCTGGCAAGTGCAAGAGATCAAAGTGATGGAGGGCCATATGTGGGTAGTGTTGCTAGTGAAATCAACCTTTTCCAACTTAAGGAGGAGAATACCCGACTCGTGCATTGCTATGTACTGTGTTAGCCAGAGAGGAATGACTCTTCTTCAGCTTAAGTGTTGTTTTGCAAAACTAAGCAATGTGTCTTGTGCATAAGTCATATGTTCATCTAGATTTTTTGTTTGTGGCCCCACTTCTAATTTTTTTTCCTGGTCTCGGGGAACACACGGAAAGCTTTCAGAAACAATCATCTACTTTGGAAACACAAAGCGAAATAACTGTTATCACTTAATCTTTACAAGTAGTGAGCATCTGCATCTCCCAGGGGTGTGACTTGAAGGTTAAGTTACAGCACTCAAAGCTGACAGCTTCAAGGAAACAATGTTGATTTCTTCACTGTGCAGCTGTGAAATAGGAATTTATATTGATCTAAACTTTTTAGGACTTCTCTGAGATGTGTAAACTACTTAGAAGTCATTTCATGACAGAAAGTATTTATAAAAATTTTGTTATAAATTCAACTTTTTCAGAGATTGTGATTTATTTTAGAGTAAATCTGGCTTTAAGTCATCTTATCCTCTAGTATCAAAGCCACTGTGGTGATGCTGATATGAGGCATGCACTGTGTTCTGCCTGTCAAATGAAAGGTGATGTGGACTAATTTTGCACCCGCAAACTTTCTAGATTAACTACTGAGGGATGGCCTCAGTGGGTCACACAATGACATTTATGGAGTCCCAGCCCACGGTGCATGAAAGCATTCATCCACGTCTCCTCCTGAGGGATTTTAAGCACAGATTTTAGTATATGGAGTAGCCTGGAGGTGTTGATTGTAGGGCATCATTCCTCCATTGAACGGTGTTTCATGAGTAGGCCTCTTTCTTTAATGCCTAATGTCCCCTCAGAATATCTGCAGTTGGGTTTTGTACTTTGTGTGGGAACTGTGAGAGTTTAGTAGTTCAAGAAACTGTAGTGTGAGCTCAATTCTTGGTAGGCACTTCTTCAAGATAATGCTATACTACAGATAAAATAATGGCATAGATGGATAGGAGCCACTGTAAATGGCTATTGCAGGAACAGGGCTTCTTGCTGGGTTTTGATTCTCTCCTATGACAGAGGTATTCAGTTTGCTGCATGGATTAACTCAAGGCTTCTATCATGCTGTTTCGTAAGGCATATGCTTATATTTCCCATTTTTCCTTTGAGCCAAACCACATCCAGGAGAGCTTCTTCAGGAACCTTTTCTAAGCATCTGTGTTTCAGGACAACTCTAGGAATATGTAGAGGCACTGATGGCAATGGAAGTATGCTGGGCATCTGTTGTAATAGCTGTAGAGTAGCATAGTAAGAATCCAGGGAGGCCACTGAAGTGATCCAAAATGAGATACAGATGTCAAGTCAGTCTATAATTCTTTTTTTCTTTCAGTTCTTTGTGTTCCACAATAAAAATAGTCAGAAGAAAGTGAACACAAAGCAGATTTACTTGTAGCTTGGTATTCTCTCTGCTTACAAACCAAAGGTGTCAAACTTGACGTAAAGTCTGTATTCACTGTGCTGCGTGGCTTCATAGAAGAGTATTTACAATACATAGTTAGCATTAAACTTACCAGGGCCTCAGTCATCTTTCCACATTACCAATTCCGAAGTTAAATTTCGCAAAAGATTTTTGTTTCTATGCCTTATTAATTTAATGAGCAGCAAACTAGCTATTGGAGGACTGGCTTCAATGTCTTACTCAAAAACACCTTTGTATCAGCCTTGCAATCTTGCAGCAGTTCTTGCTGAGCCAGTTTCACCGTATCGTTAGATCACGTTTCCCCAACATTTTAATGTGCATAACTAGTATAAATGTTGAAGAAGACAAAGACTCCCCCCGCCCCATCTTTTTTTTAGCAACTTTTACTAGTCCTGGGCAGAGCAAAGATGGTCCCTGACTCCTACAAATAGTGCAGGTGGGAGCTGGTGGTATAAGCAGTGTTGTTCTTTACATAGATACAAGCAGCCTTGCTTGTTGCAGGTAATTTTACTGTAACAGCAGAAGGTCCAATGTCTTGCACAGCTGTGCCTCCTTCTGTTATAGAAACCTGCCCTGGCAAAAACACTTATCTTTTTTTATTGCACATAAAGCAAGAGAGAATTTTCTCTTCACTGTGGTGGCATTCTTATTTTGGGAAGGGGGGAAAAAAAAGGTTGACTTTATAGTCCATCCACCAAAGTGTATGTCAGTAAATTTTATTGTCCAGCTGGTAGTAATAAACAGCACATCTCTGTCCAGATACCCTTTCATGTTTCATTGCATCACCCCCCTCCTCTGAGAATGTTATACTGTTAAAAGCTAAAAGGACATTAGCTTCTCAACAACATGCCTACTAAATTTTAAGAGCTGAATTTAAGTGTATACTTTTATGATTTCCTAGCTGTATTTCTGTAGGCAAGTGCAAGTTCACCTCAGGGCAAGGATACACTGAGAGGCCTGTAGGGATTCCAAATAATTATGACAAGCAAGCTCTTGACTATCTGATGTACAGCACTTTATTCCTGCAGGTTAAGTTGCATCTAGCCCTGGTAGCTGTTTGTCTTGATTTCTATCCCGTTTGTCCCTAGTTACATCCAAACAAACAAAGCATCCATGTTCCCTGTTCCCCTCTCTTCCTTCTTTTAAAAATCTCAATCAATTGAGTTATGCTGTGGTAACTCACCATGTTTAGCCCTGACCTTACAAGCTGCACAGTTAATTTTGCATCTCTCTGCCCTTAGTGTGAGAGTGTTACAAGGTGATGCTATTAACTACAAGAGCTGTTCTGCAGGTGGAGGACAGGCTGTGAGAATCCTCGATAGACAAGGCACACAGCAAGTGACCAAAGGCTACCTTGGAGCATATTTTGCAAGTCATTCCTCTCAGTGGGAAAATGACTTTCTCTTCAGTTGTTCTAAAGGCCACCCCAGCTATGGCACAGAAATGCTGGTAGCAAACACCCTGCATATTTTCTTCTTCACACCAGTGCACGTTACTTCAGTGATGTTCAGTCAAAGGAAACCTTTCCTCATCTCCAGTGGTTGATCCTCTGCAAGGGTCTGTAAAAGCTGCTGGCTGCTCAGATAAAGAGAACATTGATTTCTTGTATGCAGTCCATGTCTAATATGGGCCACATATATTCTCCTACATTGCAAGCAGGATTTTGCTTGTTTTTCAAGTGGAGTAGTTATATATTGTTCTAAGATATGTCAAGAGCTGAGAGTAGTATTCAGGAGGGTTGATTTAGCTGTGAAGGCTGTTTTCTCAGCCTAATGAGCCAAGTGGGAGGCTTTTCTGGGGGCAATTCAGAGCACCTACAGCACAGCTTCAGGTTTGAATCACTGTCCAAAAAACCCCATATTCTTCTGAATCTTTTGCAAAGTCATTTCAGCTTTTCTAAAAGAACTAGAAGTTGAGAGGCGAGCAGGAACCTGGAGGTGGGCTTTGCTCTTTTCTGGTTTGTTCTTTTATTTTTCTCCTCCCTCCCACTGTCACCTTGGGTTTGTTCCTGAAGCCCTAGGGAATCACAGAAATGTAACATACCCCTGGAAGGGACTTCAGGAACCTATGTAGCTTCATTTTTCATGACTCCTTCCCTTCTTCTGTGGCAGGACTGAATATCCCCAGGCATTCCTGACAGCTGTTTTCTTGTTCTTGAAATGAGGGCAGTTCCATGAGTATCCTGGGACATGTTCCCATCATTAACTGTCCATACCTAGGGAAAAATTCCCTAGGGCCTGACCTAAATAAACCTCCTCTTCTGCAAACGGAGCCAACTACTTGTCTTTTATGCTGTAAATGTGATGAACAATTAATTGCTGTCTTCTTTAAATATCTCTAACATCTATCAAGAGTTACTGCACTCCTCTCATTTTCCTTTCTCCTAAACTAATCTAGATCTTTCACCCTCTACTTCTAGTAAGTATTCCCCAGTGCCTTCTTTTTCTAGAGAGAATTGTGACATTTTACTTTTGCACTTTGCAGAGCCTTTAATGTTCATGGAAGATTCTTGAAGATGATTGGGAGTGCTTCAAAAGTTTGTGTTCTTTTGATTTAATTCAGTATTGGATTTCACCAGAACTGCAGGCTTGACTACATTTAACCTGTCTTACATTTTTTAGCTGCTTCCTTCTTTATTCTCATCTGTGTTTTTGACTCACTTTTAGGATGATATGAAGTTTCTGATCATAGGTAACCTTTTTTTGTGAAGACATGGAGTGATGAAAGTGTGGATTACTTTAGTTTCAACCATTAATTCTTTTCTCTCTTTCCTTATTAAGCATTAGGGCTGTATCTTCCTTCTGATATATTTCTAGAATATTCCCTTTTCAACTTTCATGTCCCTTGATATTCATGGTGCTTTTCTTGTGATGTAGGTTCCGATTTTGTTACAGGAGAGCTTTGCTGTTATTTTACATTTATGCTTAGCTGTAAGAAGTTGTTTCTGTGTTGGATTTTCAAAACTTTTGATTTTTAAACAGCTAATGTCTTCTTGTCTACTGTCCTGCTTCCAGCCTTTCCCCCTGGCAGCTTTTCAGTGTTTTCCCACTGAAGTTTCTGTTCCAGGAGCCTGGCCAGGTGGTTCCCTAAATTTACTGAGGCCTTTTTAAGTCCATCATCCTCATTCTGTTGCTTTTATTGTTTCACCCTACACTCAGAGGATAACATCAGTATCAGTCACCTTCCTCTTCTGAACCCTCTGAGGGTTCTTCCCTTAGATCAGAGTTACTTCTAAAACAATCACCTCTATTGTAATTTCCTGCGGTTTTGAAACCAAAGTTAGTCCCATTGTAAGTGAGTCTCCTTTGAATAAATGTCAAGAGTTTGAGATTCTTTTTTTTAAAGTGTAGATACTGAAAACTAGTTACCTAAAGTCTTGGCAGTGCATCTAAACAGTACGAAACAGGTACAGGTAGGGCAATTAATCTCATTACAGAAAGAAATTTTGCTGGAGGTATCATGGTTCAAGGGCAGAGACAGAAGAAGTGAAGAACAACAGTTTGCATGTCTGAAAGCTGCTTTTTCTACTATGTCAACTTAATAAAACATATTACCTCAATTTACAAGCCTTACTTTGCCTTAAAGGGTGGACTTTATCCCACCTCTGTAGAAGCCTTGCTTCTGGGAAGGCGTTGGGGAGGGGATGTGCCCACTGACACTGGAGTGTAGCCTTGTGATACCTGAGGAAAAAATTCCTCATGCACATCGTAGCCTATTCCATTTGAGGAATTGTTTAAAGCAAAGTAGATGTTAGTATAAACCAGCAGAATAAAATCTGGACAAAGCAGCTTCTCTTGCCACTGTCCGGACTAGGAAAGCGGCCAGTGTTTACCAACTGCTTTAGCTAAATCGTTTACCTAAAGTAGGTGCTAAGTGGTGTTTAAAACGTTAGCTAACACCTTTCCTAAACATGCCTCATCTGGTTTGTTTAGACAAGACTGGCCAATGTCTCTTTTCATTGGAAATTATTCGTCACAACCCAGAAAAACGGTTGTCATTAATGTTTCTTAGATCTGAGAGTGTGGAGACACAAACCTCAGCCTCAGGAAGGGGTGGATGGTGCTTAGTTACCCTCTTAGTCTTTCTATGCCAGTTGTGTGGGTTTTGCTTAAGCACAAATTGTGTTTTTCGTTGCTGGCCTGCCTGTACCTTGATCTTATTTCAGGGCCCTTCACTGTGCATTTGACGTGCTGAAGAACCTTTTCAGAGGGAATTCAAATATTTAGACATCTGATAGCAGGCTCAGAAAATTTTTGGGCAAGCCAGCTTCTTTGTTATCTTCTGCATAACTTATGGAGAGAGTTTACTCTTTGCTGAAAAGTTGGTTGTTTTGTTTAAGTTTATATTGCTCCATAGACTGGAGCGCAGGAAAAATGGAATATGGGGTGTGAAACAGTGAGGGAATGTGGGCAGACCGTGTATGCACACAGAGGAACCTGTCCCCAAACCAGTCCCTGCTCATTTAAATGCCCAGCTAGAAGCTTTTCAGAATTGTTCATGGTATTGATTTTTTTTCTGTGTTGAAAGCAAAGAGAGAAAACTGGCTTTAAAACAAGCAGGAATGAGAAGAGCGATGATTTTGTAATATTTCTTAATTATCTTTATAGGATTTCCACCTTTTTTGGTGTGAGGGCCTGGTGACAAATCCTTTAGCACAAGGATTTGGCTTATTCTCAATCCAGCTTGCCACCAACCTAATTATCTATCTCCCTGCTTTTCCAAAGTTTCACACAAAAGTGAACATACTCTTTTTTAGCCAACAGTAACTTACTCACTTTCTCTTACCTTCTGAAATATTGACAGTGCAACCTTGGCTGCTGACTTGAGGCTTTCCTCCTCAAAGCATACAATCCATCTGTGTCATATGTCTTGAGTCAAGTATTTTGTTGGTTTGGTTTTTTTTAAATCTCATCATACCTTCTGTAAAACTGTCCTGGTTTGTAAATCGCATCATATTCCAGGACCTTTGACTAAATATTTGTCAAGTATTGGACAGAGTTGTATGTTAGCAGATAAAGTAGTCTGAGTGAGTGGGGGATGCATCCCTGCAGCTTGGTGCTGAAGCTTTTCATTTGAAGCAAACCTGAAACCCAAAGATGAAATTCTGTTGAATCTGTAAAGCATTGCTTATGTTGTGTCCCGAGGAGCAGAGAACTAGGCTGCCCTGCAGGCTACCTGGATTTTGTTTCTGCTTTTGCTGGTGATCTGCTGCATCACTGCAAGCAACTCTCTTCCCTGGTATTGCTTTGAAATGAGGTAGAAGGGGAAACTTGATGAAAAGTGCTCACAAGCCTTACTTTGGAAAGACACAAAAAAAATATTTACATCGAAGTTTCTTTCAATACCAATATCAGAAGTTGGCTGAAATTTTCTCAAGTCAAAGCCTGCATGTAATGAAGAGCCCACCACCTTTTAGTGAACTCTTGCAGGACTTAAACTTTTAGTTGGCAGCAACAGAAATGTAAATTTTAGGAGGAGCAGGGAAAGTGGGAACGTTGTTTCCCAGGCCCCTGCCTTCTCAGCATACATGGATGTGTTTGTGAGTTGCTGATGAGAATGTTTTAATGATTTGCTGAACATCCCAAGTCATGCCAAGTCCAAATGTCTCTCTCTAATTTTTCCCTGCAGCTGCCTCAGCCAGATTATCCCTTCTTTTCATCCATCTTCCAGCAAGTGCATTGTGCAAGAGTATGTAAATATCTGTACAGAGAGGGTAGCACAAACTGCACACATGGTACTGTTTAGGCAACTCAGACAGATGGTGTGAGTGTAGTTACAATGAAAACAATTCCTTAAACATGGGTGGGGGAATGTTTTATGTCTCTCTGCTTGTGTGGAAGCTCTAGCAGGATCTGGGCCTGGGTTCAGAGTAATCCCTCAGCTCAGGGCTCTTGCTGGCAGAAAATTGCATTATGCCATTCCAGGTAGCTTGAGTCCTATAATATTTCTCACTCAGCAAACATGCAGGATGAAGGGGTAATGCTGGCTTGGCTGCTTTCCATTCTAATCCCTTCCTATTTTTTGACTTCCAAGAAGCATTTTTATTTAGCCTTCCCCAAATGAAAACATGGAACAATGATGGGATTGATTTCTCAGGGCTTCACATCCTCTGTTAGTCATCTACACTGCTGTAAAACACTTCCCACATGGCACACAAGTCTTGTCTTCTGCCCTCTACATTCCTGCTTGCACAGGTGAGGTGGTTGGTAAAAACAGAAGAGTAACCAAGAACCCCTTTTAGAAACGAGAACTGACAATGAAGCTCATCAAACTCCCCACGTGTAGTGAAATTGGTTGTGTTCTATCCATCCTTCCATCCATCCCTGCCTGCTTCATCCCCTCGCACTGGTTTGCTACCGTTCCTGCGTCGCTGTAGAAATGAGGGCCTGGCAATGTGGTAACAACTGAGGCAAGAGGCAAAACAGAGAAGGCACACACGTGGTGGTAATGGCAGTAAATCTGTGCTCAGCCTTTTCCTTGAGAGCTCTCCTTGCTGTTTGTCTCCCTCTGGCAGGGTTCCTTCGCTGCCAAATGCTGCTCTGCAGATGCTCCCCCAGCACTCCTCCAGCTTGCAGCTTCCCTCCTCGCCATCCTGCCTTGGCCTGCAGAAGCTCCATTTCCCTGTCCTCCCAGCTGCTGTCTTGCTGTAGCTCCCAGATGACTGCTCTGCAGAAATATGCCCGACAGACAGGACCTTGCTCGGTCTAGCAGCTGTTGCTAGGGAAGGATGTGACATTTAGTGCTAGTACAGAGGGTCAATTAGATAAGAGCCCTAAGGATAATTTCTATAATATGGGGTTCGGTGATTTGGGGGGGTGGGGAGACAGCAATAAGAATTATGCAGCTACTGCTAATCTGGTTGGTGGGGTTTTTTTTAACCTTGCCTCAGAGAGCTCACTGTTTCAACCAGACAGATGTTACCACCTTCGGATATTAAAGACATGCTTAATCTCTATGGAGACATTTGCTTCACCTAATGAAATGAGCTGCAGCAATCAATTTTATTCTGCACCTATTGATCATGTCTGTTTTAGGGAGACAAATACAAGACAACCTTAATTAAGAGGATCTATCTCTTTAGCAGTGCTTTCCACAGGAAGCTTTCATATCTCATATTGTAGTTTTTGATAGAAAATCTCTCTTCTGTTTGAACTGGGATTAAATTGAAATCAAAAGCTTGTATTTCTATCCCCTGTGCTGATTTTAGAGGAACAAAGTGGTTGGTAATTTTAAAGTACCTAATTCAATTTATTTAGATTTATTATCTCACAGGAATTAGAAGATCAATAACTTCAGCTGCCAGGTACATTGTTTATTTATATATATATTTAAGGCTGTGAATGTGGATGACATCTATCTTTTCTGAATCGAGTGGCTTCGTTGTAAATAAATAAAAATGCATAGGATTATTTTTTCTTTCTCATTTAGCTTGAAGATATTCTGCCTTAGTTTCTTTCCTTCTCTTCCTGGCAATATTCCACAGACAATACCTGCTGTTTTCAAACCAGCTTGCCTCTGGTGTAATGCTCAAAGAGAGGAGCTTCAGGAAATCAGATGTGTGTCATGAGTGTTGTTGAGTGAAATCTGACTCAACAGCAGTCCCATGTGTTAAATGAGGTACTGGTACCACTTACATAGAACATGCTCCTCTTGCATCTGACCTCTCAGTTAAAATTTCACCGTGTCCTTTCTGAGAGGGCTGGTGCTGGACTTAGGTTTAGAAAGCATTTGCAGGCAAATCTCTGAAGCATTTGTGGCTGGTGTGTATCAGTGAGGCATGGTGAGGAGCTGTCTTGTTCAGCCCATGCTTTGAGCAGCACCTCACGTTTTTGCAGGAAAGGGGGAAAAGATGGTAGCGTGTGATGGCTTTACAGCAGGAATAGTGCTCTGCATCATTTCCCTGCCAAAGCAAAGCACTCGTGAGTGGAGAGATGTTTCCTTTGCTCACAGGACAGCTGTGGAAAATAGACACAGGAATTATATTCAAAGGAATATTTGCTTTTGTGAGGGAAGAAACATGAAAAAATAGTTAACCAGTGGCATTAGGTTGCTCATGGTAACTACCCATCGTAGAGCGTCTCAGTATCAAGCAATGGGTGTACTAAACACCATTATCAGCAGGGAGTGATTGTAGGGAGCTTTATATGTGCTCTGTTTCTCACCATCTCGAAGCACGTGCCGTCCTCCACGGGAGGTGAGGATTATTCCCTTGCATAGCACAATAAACTCGAGCACAGTCCAAACTGAGCATGCAGCAAAATTGGGAAGAATAAAAGAGGAACCTTGTCCTTCATCCCCTGCGCCACCAACTGTAAAACAAGGAGCACTTTATGGTCTTGTCTGGTAGCTCAGCACTAACAGGGCTTTCTGCTCTCCTTGTTTCAAACTGGTTAAGCTGGGCACAGCATAGAAACCTGATCTCTGGCACACAGGTACAGAATTATCAGTAGGGTTAATCGGTCCTGACTTCTCATTAGGGGTGTGAAGCTGCAGTGATCCCCCTCGCTCTGTGCGTTGGAGCCTCTTGGATGCAATAAGTCTCTGTGTGGGTGGTGTTAATCCCAGAGTGGTTTTGTAAGAGCAGCTCTTTCACCAGAGTGCTGTTGGATGGAAACTCCTCTTCTTTGTGGCTCAGCCCACCATGCTGATGTCCCATCATCAGGAGAACGTTAGGTCTCGTCCTGAAATTTGGGTAGCATCTTCTACCCTTTCAGAGTTTTCCTGCAGGTACTTCTCAAGTCAGAGTCAAAAAGATTTTTTTTTTACTTCTGAGCTCAAGTTGGCCAAAGTAGTTTCCTTTTATGGGAAAGCAATGTATGGCAGCTGGGAAAAAATAGGACTTTAGCACATAGTTCTAAACAAAGGGAATAACTTGATTCTTCAGTCTTTTAATCCCCGCCCTTTGTAAAGCTGATACCTCTGTTTTTAGAGAATAGTGCTTGAAATGTAGAAAGCTCTACTCAAAGCAGTAATTCAAGTGTTTTTGCTTAACTGAGGGAGAACTTTTTTGTGAACAATGATGTACTTATGTAAGCTTATCTTTATTTATATGAAGTTCAATAAACCAAGCAATTTCATTGATATTTTCCTCCTCCTCCTCCTCCTTTCTAGGACATAAACTGGACTTCATTTGACTTTCTTAGACATTTTTTGCCCCTATAAGGAAGTTCAGCATCTCACAGCAGTATGCTTTGCTCTGTTTTAGTTCTCTGCTGGGTCTCTGGGTGAGGTTTGGTGTCCTTAGATGCTGCTCAAGAATTCAACACATCAGTTTGTTTATTTGTAAGAAAACAGTTGTTACTGGACATCTGCTGCTTGTGGTATGTCATGCTGGAGTTAATACTGTTGCACTGCTCAGCCTGAATCAGTTTGACCTATGTGACTGAGAGATGGGACCTATCTAGGGCCTTACAGAGAACGGTATGAAACGTTATGTGAAGATCTGCATTGGATTTCTAAGTACTGTGATGATGGGTACTGTGCAGCCAGCATGAGACCACTGCAATTCAGGGCTCTTACCTTTCTTACTGTTATTTTTCTACTTAGATACTTGCTTCTCACAAAAACCAAACTAATGATTCATTGATTTAATGATTCAGCCAGCCCCTCTTACCTCAATGTAGCCTGCACACATTAAAGGGTCGCCAAGTGAATCCTGTTTGGTTGGTCTTGGACAGACAGGCTGCAGAGAAACAAACTCTTCAGGATGATTAGCTTGAGGGAAGGGGACTCTCCAGGGCTTCTCTAATGAACCAAGAGCTCTTTTTAGGGGTCTGCCAGTAAGACAGGAGCCCCTTGTGCTTTTCCGTCTCCTCCCACTGTCTTCCAGCTCATCATCACAACACCAGTAGACCAAACAAAAAAAGCTGTGATTCACACACAAAAGCTTTAGAGGGATGTATTTTACAGCTGAAGACAGTGTTCTATGTCCTTTTTTATACTGATAGTATTCCGTCTGGCATTTTTTTGTCTGAGTGCTTGTCGGTCATGCCAGTAGTTAATGACTTCTGAAAGGCCAGGAGTTTGTGGGGGTGGGGTTTTTTTGGTCCCAAGGAACTTTTTTCCAGCCTCCAAAGTGGGTAGGGTTTCTTTCTCCTCGAGTCCATTTAAATATGAGACCAATATATTCCATAACAGATTGAAAAATGGGAGTTCTGACACATGTGGAATAGGCAAAGTCTATTTATTCATAAAATTGTACAATGGGAGATGTTAGACCTGGTTAAGTACCAGGTTGCATTCAACCTACCTAAGTTTTCACTGAAATTTCCCTTGGAGATGATACCCAGTTCCTCCTCTCTTCTATCCTGTGTGTAGTTGAGCTGCCCTAGCCTTTCCCAACAGGTTCATCTCATGGCACTGGGTTGAGTGTATGTGTCCTGTGCTTCAGAGAGCAGCAATTCCTGTGCTGGTATCTCTGCAAAGCCTTTGGGATAAAGGCACTCTGCTGTTGTGAAATGTTTTCTCAGTTTTATTACTGCAGTGATAACATCTTGCATTGCTTTTTCAGTGGCGGTATTGCACCCGAGAGGGCAAAGGCCCCACGCATTAGGAGGACTACAAATTAACACTACTCTTCCTTTTCCCTTAAAAGTAAGGAGGCAGCATCCCTTTTTGATAAACAGATGATTTTGAGGCAGAATTAAAATTTCTTTTGGAGGATAATCAGAAAAGCTATTGCAGTGACAGTGGTCTGTGGTTGTATCTGTTCATTCCACATGACAGAAAAGGTCTTTCATGAGGGTAGTTAAAATAATATTCACCCGTACACAGCCCTAGATATCAAGGGCTTACTGCTATTTCCAGGGAGGTAAGATTTGCTTGTCACGTGGAGGCAGCAGACTTGCCTTTCAAAGACCCTTTCCATCTTGAAGTGTAGGAATCTGCTGTGTGGTAGCAGGGGAGGGAAAAGGCTTTTTCCCCTTACTGGTAGAAAACATAAAATCTTTCTGTAGTTACTTGCATTACACAGCACAAGTCAATTTGAAATCCATGGAAAGGGTGTGTTTTGAATGCAGCCAAGTATCTCACAGAGATTGAGTGGTGAAGGTTTAATAATGTTGAGGTTGGTGGCCAAACATGTTATAACACCACTTAGTGTGCAGTCACAAAATAGAATGGACTAAGTTATTTGACATGTGAACTCTGCTTACAGTGGAGATGTTATTACAACTTCAGCTTCTTAACTTTCTGTTTAATGGTTAAATAATATGTTAACATTTTGATTATTTACTCAAAGGGTAATGGTTCAGTTTTCTTTTTGAGGAAACTTAGCAGACTTTCTTCTTTGAGGAAAAATACACAGAAGTGGGCATTTTCAGGGCATCTCCATGGCATTGTTTCTGGAAACAAAGCGTAGGAGGCAGCATGTGGTGTTACATCTGCAGACTGTTTGACAGTAACCAGTCCCAGGTACTTCAGAGGTCAATTTACAGAACCCAGAAGAAAGCAGTTAATCTGCCTAAGGAAGTTGCTCCTCTTAAAGCCAATAGCTTGGAGTTTAACATAAACTCTGAAACGTTAGATGTGTAACTCTTCCACTGCTCGCCCTTACTGAACTCTGTTTCTAGACGCCTCTCTGGACAACTGTTCAGAGATCGATCCAATTTTCCCCTGAACCTTGATCAGACTTTGCCTTCAGCAGCATCATTAACGTTTTGTAATTATGTAAACTTTACTAAGGACCTGGTTAACTTTTGAATAACCCAATGAACTCAATTCATGAGAGAGAACAGAGGATTCTGATACCCGTTCTGCCAGTTACTTGTGACGGTACATGCTTCTGACAATCATCTTCTTATTTCAGGTAAGCAGTTCCAGGCTTTCCATGTCATTTTGTGAGAATCACTTCTCCTGCCATGCCCTTGAGCTTTGTCATCTGTTTCTGAGTACTTCTCAGTTCTTCAGTGTCTTTCAGTGGAAGAAATACTTTAGCATGTGGTCTTGAACATGAGTGAACCACTGATTTATAGAAGTCTTTGCCACAGCTTTATGGGAAGGTAGATGGAAAGCAGATGGGTTTCCTTATCCATAGCTGTGTCCTTAAACTCTGCAGCTATAAAATTCTCATTTTAGATGTTTTGTGATTAAATATGAAGATCTTGGTGAAGCGGAGTCTGATCAGAACTCAAATTGCAGGACTGAGATTGCTTTAAGCAGATAAATGACTTCTGGCCTATCCAGGCTTCCATGTCTGAACAGATTACATTTTAGCAGTGAGCAAAACCAGCGTTATAAATTAGGTGGTTGGGAAAATGAGCAAGTTTTTCACTCTAATGTGAAGCTTACACATGAAAAACAGCCTGAACATTTAAACTAATAGAGTCATTCTTATCTTGCACGTGTGTCTTATTGTTTCACATCCGTTATGTTTGTGTAATTGACTTGTGTAGTAACTCCATAATACAAGCAAATTGTCATTAATAAAGCAGATGGAATGAAATTCCTTTTGAATAATGTAATTAAGAAAATAAGCACATTGTAGGAAGGAGCTAGTGTGTTGCTGTCTCTCATAGAGCAGGAACTCATCCTCCATGCCAACCTCTGTTGGCAAAGCACAAGCCTGCATTTTCTCTTCTTAGGCAAAAAATTGTTCTGCTTAGTTTTTCTTTTGATTTTAAAAGCCTTATATTAATGATGATGTTCATAATTACTGCTGTCTCATTGGAATTGGTGAGAGTTTTGGGCTCTTTGGAAATGCTGTTGAATCCCATAGTTATACAAGCAAGACTGCATTTTCCTCTTAATTAGGAAATAAGTGTTTCTAATAAATAAAATAATTTGAGCATTTATTCAGCCTGTTTCATTCTCTTAGTGTGGGCCAACTGAAACATATAATCCTGAGACATATTAATCGATGCACTGTATTTATTAACCTGTGCCATTTAAAAAGTCTTGCTTATAAGATAATAATTAAAAAAGCAAGATGGCAGGATTAGGTACCTACCCGTGTCATTTTTGACCTGTCTAAATTATTATGTAATATCTCTGGAGTTTGAGATTTCCCAGCTTCCCCGGACAATATATTTCACTGCTTAATTATCTTCATCTTTAGGAACTTGTGTTTGTTCCCTTAAAAAAAAACCAAACTAAAAATGAANAAACCCAAGGCAAGAGGCATCAGTTGGATACAGGTGGGGTGGGGAGTGTAAAGGAACAGTCAGAGTGTTTGATATGATGGGCAGACACACTTCAGTCTTGCTCTTTTGGACTCGTAGCACACTGAGTGNTGAAAGAAAAGAAAGCTAGTGATGATGATAATCAGCTTTTTTTGGCAATTAACTTCCTCTCCTGGCTAACAGTGACATGAACTGATGATTTTCCTTATGTTTTTGCAGTAGACTTTCATGTATTGAAAAACATGTTATTGTGTCTCTCATGCTTCCCTTTCCCCAGTCAAGCAGCTGTAGTACTTCTACAGGGTGTGTTTTCTATCCCTGGAATCATCCTTGGTTTTCTCATTTTGGAGCAGTAGACAACAAATGCTGGGTAGGATAACAGCACTGCTCTATGTGTCATGCAGACCATATTCCTGTTTATATACCACTACCAGCATTTCTGCTGCTTTATTAATATATGACTTTCAGCACATAGAAGGAGATGAGATGAACACACATCAACTACATCATGTTGTTGTGCTTCAAAAAAGAAGTGGAGACATTTGTCTTAGGTATATAAAGGGGGAATTAATATTTTCCTAATTTAAATGCTATTTCTAGCATTACAATTTTGCTGTAATTCTTATAGGGGACATTGGTAAATATTTGCCTTCTCCTGAAAAAATGACAGTTGTTTGTGGCCACTGATAAATCAAAGAAACTGGTCATTCAAAGTAACCCAGATGAAGTTGGAAGTAGAGTGGGAATAATGAAGCAATAAAGAGCTGGACTAGAGGAAAGACAGTAAAAAATTGTAGCAACTATGTTATTTCACATTTCTACT
>VYZX01019454.1:234406-325542 GCA_013401335.1 Brachypteracias leptosomus
ATACAGGTGGGGTGGGGAGTGTAAAGGAACAGTCAGAGTGTTTGATATGATGGGCAGACACACTTCAGTCTTGCTCTTTTGGACTCGTAGCACACTGAGTGCTCCCATGGTGTTAACCTTTGTGGGGAAGCCACCCAAACCAAATCTGAAGATGGAGGGTCTGAAGGAGATGGTTTGAAGGAGGCCTGTGCTGTGGCTTTGCAGTTCATTCTGGGAGAGGCAGCTGGGAGCAGACCAAGGGGAAAGCACAAAATTGTTTGTTTGAAAAATCCAACAGATAACGGGGTGATGGAGTGGATGGGTTGAGGGTGGATAAGACGAACTTGTACAGACAGGACAGAGGCCTGACATGGAGGAGAAACTAAAGGGGTTTGTGTGCTGCGTGGTGAATGCAGCTGGTTTGCTCCACTAGTAGTAAGGGCAGTGAATGGTCTGTAGTAGTTCTTTGGCTACAGAGAGCCCAAATTCCAATTAGTAAACCTGACATGGAGATGAAGCTGAGGATCCCAGCAGGCAGCCTAGATACAGAGGTGGAATTCTTAATAGTAGCATTGCCAGCACACCCAAGCATATGTGACCTGTGAAAAAGGAGCTCTTGGGAGAGTTTGGCAGCAATCTAATGTGATCTTGAACCTATGTGACTCATGCTGTCTTTAGGTAAACCAGCCTTCAGGTCCATGTGCTAAGAAGTCCATCTCTACAAAGACTATTTGCCTGACTAGCACTCTGTTCTTTCACAGTTGCTTATTACTCAGTTAATATCTTCTTCACTCTGAAACGTGTCACACCCACAGTACTTCAGTTTCAGGTAGAAAAATTGCATAGAGAAATAGATTAAGAATAGAATTGAGAAACAAATGAAAAGTTCAGAATAATAAAATTCTTGCTTATTATCATAACAATATTTGCAAACTGTGCTTCTATATTAGCTCTCACTGAAAATTTGCCACAATGCAAATATCCCTCTTAATTCTAAAAAAATGCAAGAGAGGAAATTATAGATAGCTATAAATGGATAGTTTTTAAAACCAGAGCAGACTTCAAGTTTCCCATTAAGATAGTCCTTTACAGTTTTATGTATTCCTTTTCCTGTAACAAATCCCTCTGAATAAATCTACTTTAGCACCTCTAATATAATGTTCTTTTCCTAATGAAAAAGTCTGCAAATTGAAGTTCACATTTGTAAGTGTGTAGATCTCATTATCTAAAATGAAAGCAACCAAAAAAGATTTTCTCTTCTCTCCTTCACATCTTGGACCAAAGGTAACATGGAGAGTACTGAGGTAGGACAGATTATGTAGATATAATAGATTAGTTATTAATTATAGATTATTTTGATATAAAAAAATAATTATTATTTAAAAAAAAAATTTNNATTAAATACAGATTTTGAACGGAATTGGGCATGTGTTCAGGCTTCATAGAATTGCTTACTTTCAGAGTTATGTCCAAATTATGATCTGTACTTTGTACTGGTAAAACAGTCAAAGAAAAAGGTGTTCAGATCACTTTTCATCTGAGACCAACGGAGTTGCCAGGATCTGACCCTCACAAAGAACAGTGGCAGTACTGAAGGCTGTCGGATGTAAAGCCTGTATGCAGAACACACCGTGGTAACCAGGCTCAGAAAGTTACCTACTGTACTGTCATTTTGTAAGGAAAAGACTTTTAGAGCCTGGCAATCCAGTGTAATCTGAAATACATTACCACTTGAGCAGCAAAGNCCACTTGAGCAGCAAAGCAAAAGCAGACAAGAACCCGCTGTCCTTATTCTTGAACCCAGCTCTGAAATGAAAAGCTTCAGAGTATAACTGAAGATTTATTGGAGAAAAAATATCTCCTGACATGTGTGAGTTTAGAAGAGATGAGAGAAATAACATGACTAAAAAACTTGTCTCATTCTCAGGAGGAATAGCAGCTGTCGTTTGTATTGCAGTGAGAATTTTAAGGAGATGTTCATTTTCATCCCTGCTACTATTAAGTGAAGTTGTATGTGCCAAAGAAGGGGATGTCTGGGCACAAACAGTGCTGGCCCACCCAAAGCCAACCCTTGGCAATAAAGAGGATAAAAGGAGTAGCCTAAGCTTCTCTTGCTGTCATGAAATAGCATGTAGGAAAATGTGGCTTCTCTGGTGGGGGAGAGAAAGGAAAACCTGCTCTGTAACCTATCCTAGGTGGTTTTGTTCCCAGGGCAGCTTAACACCTGAGGTCAGTATCTGACAGAATCGTTGTGGAAAGTTCAGCATAATTTATTTTTCAGTGAAGAAATGCTGCTGTGTATTTTAGCTATTCATGGAGAGTCTAACCCAGTTTAGCCCCTCACCAAATACGTATCCATCTTGGCACCCCCTTCATCACCAACTCTATCCTACAATAGGTTTTGTTAGGGAAGAGAGGAGATCGAAGGCCTGTATTTCCTTTATACTTTAGGTATTTCCAACTACTGGGAGTCCAGTTTTCATCATCCAGCTGACCTTGATGCCAGAGGGCACAAAGTTGCCTTGAATATTGGCTTGTGAACACCATTGTTCTCTATTTCTTTGAAGTCAATAACTGTATAACATGTGGGTAGTCCCCTAGGTCAGAATAGCTTGTAAAACTGCTCCCTACCATTATTATCCTCTTCTCTGAGTTGCTGCTGTTCCAGATGGTGGTATTGCTTTGACCATTCTGCCAAGAAACAGGAAAAAAAGGTTTAGGAATACTTACTTTAGCAGAAAATGAATGGTTGAAACTTCAGTATTTCATGGTGTGATCTATGGATACTCTGCAAATAATTGGGAAAATGTGATGAAGGAGAGGTAGTAGTTGAATACGAGAGGGAATTTTAGAGGTTAATGAAGATTAAGGAAGACTAGGGCAAAATGAGGTGACTGGACATGATGGCACACAAAATGTGTTTTTGTCACAAGCTAGGCACGGAATAAAAAGTAACAAGATTGATTTGTGTGTGTTGTGGGATTTTAAATTAACAACCATTGTTTGTGGGAGGAAAAATATTTTGGGGAATAAAAATATTTATTCCCACAGTTGAAGCTGTGGGAAGCTGAATGAACATGTCTGCTCAGTGTGTCGTGGTGATCTAACAGAACATATGTCAGAATTACAAGGAAGAGGACAGCAAATAATACTTCCCATTATTAGTAGTAGGCATTTTTTGTCACTGATCCTGTTCTACTTTTGCTGCATCCCTTTGTAGACAAGTGATGAGAACTGAACAAAATAATGCCTACCCAAGGTTTGGGACATGACCATTGGTAGGTTCCCCCTTTTTTCCTTACATAGGAAAACTTCTATGCTTCAGACCATAAATTATGGCAAGTGTGGAGGTTAGGAAGATGCTTCCTTCTGCATGCAATTTATCACCTAATTTTACTCTGAAGAGTTTCTTGTGCCTTCTGCTGTATCTGTTACCATCCATGATCAATTATTGAATAATGGTGAAGCTTGTGTTTATTTTTGTGTTGATCATGTATGCTTCTATTAGAAGCATTTTCCTATCTGATACAACCAAAATCAAACTGCCTTTCATTGGTGATCAGTTCTCTGTAGGCTTTAGCTCCCAATCTGGACAAACTTGAATGCTAAGGAGCAAACTAAACACAGAAAAATTAAAAATGTGAAGTATTTGGCATGTATTCTTTAAGCAAGAGTGAAAAATATGCAAGTGCTGCAAACTCTTTTGGCAGTAAAAAGCCAGTTTATGTCAGTGCAAATATTGAAAACCCTAAAAATTCTAGAGAGAGAAACTGGGAGCAAGATCAGAAGTCAATTAAAATAACTTGATAATGAGAAGACAATGTTTTTTAGATGATTTTGGTAGATAAAGGTGAAAAGGTGACAGCAGAGAATGTCCATAAGAATAACTGATGTTGTGAAACAATCTTATCCCTGCAAAATGTGTGTTTGTCAATGTTAGGTAGGGACTGAGGTAACTACTAAAGAGTTCCTTACAGACCTTATTTTTCTATTACAGTGTCAGTGTGCAGTTAGGGATCAGGACCTTAATGTAGTGGGTCCTGTACAGACTCCTAACAAAAGATCTTATCTAGCCCATGGAAAGATAAGAGATGAGTAGTAAGTAGTGTTAATGCTCTGTTTGTTCTCATATTCTGAACATGCCTTTGAGAGCCTCTGAATTCATCTTAGTGTCTGATTTTTCTGATTTAAGGGTTTTGGTGGGAACTCATAGAACTTGAACACAGAAGTTGTAGTTAAAAACTGGGAGTACGGATTATTTCCATTAAAAGTCAGCTATAGAAGTAGGAACTGTCTCATAAAAAACCCTTCAGGTTCATTTTCTATCATCCCACATTGCACAGAACTTGGGCAAAGAGGTAAAGGACTTTAACTTTCAAATCTGTCAGCCCTTTTGTTTATGCAGTGTTTAATTTGAGATATGGATTACCTCAAACTCCCATGGACTGCGAGGCTCCAGCAGGAACAAAACTGCCTCAGATGATTTCACGTGGAAAAATAAGATTAGGTAAAAATAACATGGAGTTCCTTCCTGACATTTGTTTGCAAGCTTCACTTGCTAGCTCCCACTGAAATCCATCCAAGCTTGCATTGCATAGGACGGAGCAGAATTTCTCAGAAAAGCTACTAAATAATGCAGAAAGCAGCTCAGTTTTTCCCCAGCTGTATTAGAAGAAATGGTTCCTCAAGGAGAGATGAAACATGGAGTCACTTAATGAGCTTAGTCGTTTGTAAAGATTCCTTCCTGCCCTTCAGCATAAAGTAATCCCTTTCTACATTCCTTTTTCCTTGAGGAGTGATAGTTAAAAAGGTATGTCTGATTTCCACTTTTATAGACACATGGTTCATCTTGCCATGATACTTGGCCATCCAGTTTTAATTTTTTATCCTTAGAAAGCAAAGCATGTTACTCACTTGCTGTTAGAGCTGCTTTTCTATGCAAGTGCCTTTTTTCCTTTTGTAATACAGGTTTGCACTGCACTTCTGACTAAGGGCAGTCTGCCATCCTCTCTTTTTTGTCTTGATGTCTTCCATATCCCATGAAAGTTTTCATTTCCCATGCATTACTGCTTGTGGTGAAGCTGCCCAGTTTATTTGGGACAACACTTCTTCTTTGATACTCATCTTTTTTTAAGCTTAACCCATAAATTATTTGATTGAGATATTTGCTTCTACCATTTTCCAGCCTACCTCAATTCTAATTTTTCATTAAGTTTTCGCTTCAGTTTTTGGGGATGGATTTCTGTGGAATAAATACTGACAATGTTTTGACAGGTTAGCGTATTATATTTCTTGTGTAAATATGATTTTAATAATCTGTGGCCCTTTTTAAACCAGTGTTGGGAGCTCAAGGGCTGTAAATGAAAGTGAATCATGGTGGTCTATTGTATGTAAACATAATGGGAGTTTGATTGATTTCCAAGAGCAGTTAACACTTCTTGATTGGAAAGGGTTGCTATAGGAGAAGGAAGGTGATAACAAATGTAAGCAGCTGGTTTCAGAGCACGGTGGCAATCACAAGTTCTCATCACACATAGAGTAAAATCTTCAACAGGGTATTTTTAAACCTTACCTTAATCATGCAATCGTGTAAACATTTGCTGGAGTTCTGCCTCAGCGGAGCAAGAAGCAATATTTGCTAGAGAAAAAGGATCAAGGGGCAGGGTCAAATCAGCTATTTCTTGGCACACCACAGCTGAGATGACTGTCTGATGTGCCTCCCAGCCTACCAGTCCACTCTTGTTTTTCCTTCCAGATGAATGATCTCTGAGGCAGCCAGGTTTCTGTGATCTCTCCGTGGGGGATGTGTGGCCTTATGGGTGTGAGGTTTTACGCTTGCTTTGGAAAAGACTGGCTTCACATGCCTGCTCTCTCATTTTGGCTAAGTCCCTAGAATAGAAATGTGTCCAGTAAATATTTAATTCCAGAGTCGCTGCCAAAAGATTCCATGCTCTGTGGTTGCTTCGAGGTTCGTTAGTGTGAATCAGTTTTTATTATTTCTTAGGACTAATGTTACAGAAGCAGAAAAAGCGGATCTGAGCAATACTGAAAAACACAAGGTGAGCTGCCAGCCAGTAATTTCTAACTGCACACAATGCCAGCACACTGCCCCTACCCCATTATTTCCTAGCAGTGACACCATGCCTGTTGCAGAGCTGCAGCCAATATCTCACCTGTCTCTGGCTCAATGTTTCTGCCTCTTGGTTCTGTCAGTTCTTTGTTGGGTTGCGGTAGATGAGGCTCTGAAGTGTTACCAACTTTGACTTTCCTCGTTGCACTATCTTTTAACTACCCACCTAATTGCAGCACTTCTTTTTATTTTGCCTGCCTGAACATATTTACAGAGGTAAAAATAGAGCAAGGAAAGAAGAGCAGCTGCCAAGGCTAGATTTAAGTTAAGACCACCTAGGAATGGATTAAAGGTGAATAACTGTTTTGCCTCAGGACAGTACTGCTGAATAGCAAGGGGAGAAAAGGTGAAAGGAGCATTGCTAAAAGATATGGAGAAGTGATGGTGCAGTTGCCACATCTAAATGTAAGCAAGTTTTACACATTCCTTAAATGGAGGGAGGGGTGAAAATGAGTACAGAAATCATAAAACAGGCAAACAGTGGTACATTAAATCGCAAAGAGTTCTAATGGGTTCATCATATTGGAGAAGATGCCACAGATCTGAGGAACAGTAAATATAGATGGATATTTGAGAAAGCAAATTCATCTAAGTGAACTGTCAGGATGCTCTCCTGGGTGATTTCAGTTGTGATGCCAATTGACAAATAGAAACCTTGGGCTGAGATCTTGTTTTACAGTCGTGTTCTCTTTCTTCCTAGAGGTAGGGTCTTACCAGTTGATGGCTGCTAAATCATGTTAGATTTAATTTCAGCTCTGCACTTAGCCTTCATCAGTTGGAAATGACAGAAAAGGAGAAATACCATGGTGCATGAGTCAGTCCAAGAATGACTAAGCTGCTGTAGTGATGCAGCTGTGAAAGACAAAGTACAAGCCTGGGATGCAGTCGGTGAAGCGCTCCCAGTACAAGAGGGGATTAGTAGCTCTGTCATAGAGAGAGACCTTGAAGTGTTGGGAATACTGCATACAGCTTGGGTTAGCCAGGCTTGGGAATTAATTACCTGAAACTAGATGTGTAAGAAGGACTTCTAGGATTGGCAAAGGAATGGAGAGTCTCTCTGACGTAGGGAAATTAAAAGAAAGTAGCTTCTCCTTATTTAGCAAAAACTAATTCTGTGTATTTTAATTTATAGTTGTTTACACTATTTCATATATAAATGAGACAACCGAGAAAGGGAGAAGACTGAGTTAAATCAGAGGACAGTATTCAAACCAAAACACACTGGCTGTGGGTAAATTCAAGATTAGAGTCTTGTTTTTACCTCTTTAAACAGCTATCCTATTTTAGGATAGCCTATGCTGGCCGTCCCTCAAATACCTGCTCTTCAGCTACAGATCCTTGGTTATTTAGTCACAACAGAAATTTATAACAAAGTTGTCACATGGTGACACCCAGCTGGCCAGTGGCTAGATTTTGAGGAATATTAGCAGAGATTACATTTGTGTAGAGCACATGCTACAATACATTTCCAGCAGCTTCTTACTTGTATGTATTCACTAAACAAACTCATCACCTGTCAGCATCACGCCAGCATGCTTGCTTGCACGAGTGCTCAGCATACTGAGGACTACTGCAGCTTTGGGGCAATCTTTTCAATTAGGGTATGCAACTAAATCTGAGTCTAACTTGGATTATTTTAACATAGAGCCTTTGCTGCTGTTTGCCTGTCAATATGAGCATTACCCCAGCTAGAATGGGCACCCAACGGGAGCTGTTTCTGTGCTGGTTTGATGCAGAGTATTTATGATCAGTGAGAGATCTGCGTAGTAGAGATGAAAAAAGATAATTAAATTCAAGAGTCACCTACGTAAATCTGTGGAGGGTTGCCTCTGACACCATGGTCCCAGTTTCTAACCATCTATTTCACATTCTGGCAGTGCTGGAGTAGCAGGATGGCTGTCGCAGTAGCTATCGGACCACTTTGAAAGGAACACGTGCTCTGCAAAAACAGAAGCATTGCATTGACTGTTGGCAGAAATTCTCTTTCCTCCTACCTCTTTCTTTTAGTTATCTTCATTCTGATTTGATACATTGATGTTCTTTTTTTTAAAAAAAAACCCAAAACACAACAAACCAAACGAAAACTCTTAGTCAGTTCAAGTCTAATATGTACTGTCAGAGCAACAGCTTTATTTTTCCCAGCTTTGTCTTTTTAGTGCTGTTTTAGGTCAAGTTCTGTCATTTTACACCTGTCCAACCTTGTGAAAGGCTTCACTGGGGTTGTACAAGGACAAGCATGGGTGGAACTCAGTGTTCAAAACCTTGAATGGCTGTTGACAATGTGTGAGAAGGGAAGAACCCTCTGCTTCCCAGACCCCAAATTAAGCCTGCGGGGCTGACAGCAAAGCAGTTCTTGTAATGGTACATGGAGCTAATTTGTTATGAAATCGGAGAAGCAATAAATTTGGAAACCCCCCATTCCAAGTTTAGAGTAGTCTGGAGAGAAATAATACTGTGAGCTCTGTACTGTGCTGTCTTCTAGACTTGGGCAGTGAATAGAATATAGTAGGTTAATCCCCTAATATTTTCCCTTTCCTGATCTGGGGAAATGCAGATTTCTCTACTACAGCTTAAAACTAAATGAATTCTTGTGAGGTTTTCCCCACCAGGTTCTCAGGTGTGCTGTTCATTCAGAATCCAGAGCTGCTACTCCATGTGAAATTTCTGTTATATTTTTTAAGAAGGCAAGGCTCAGCTGGTCAGATCCTGACATTCCTTGTTCCCACTGCTCCGTGTGTCCTGCTGAGGGCCAGCTGTTAACTGCCAACAGCAGAAGAGCTCTCCTGGCCTCGCCAAAGAGAACTAGGCTACATCAGCAAGATGTTGTGCAGGCAGATGTGAGCCCATCATGGGTGCATTAACAGGGTCCTGAGCTCCATTTAGGAGGGTCACTGCTGTCATTAGGGCACTCGTGTGGCTTTCTGCCCATCTGCATCATCCATGGTGCTCACTTTTTCCATCTGTGAACGTCCTGTAGACTTACTCAGCACACTCAATACACTTTGCAGATGAAGGGTAGTGAGGAACATGTGAGTCTGGTGATATGGTCGGGTTCAGGGCAGTGTACCAGTTTTGTGTGACTTCTGAACATCAAGTACTTGATTTTTTAAGGCATCTCCATGCCAAGGTTTTTCTGTCCAGGCACCAGCCAGGAAGCCCTGGTAAAATGCAGGATTTTTATGCTCTGCTGTTCATCAAGGCACATGATTTTGTTCAACTCTAACATTGTTTCTGAATTCATGGCCAGAAACAAGCAGAGGTCCTGCAGATAGCATAGGCTATGGGAAACTGCAGCACTGCTGAGATAACATAGTTGGTACCAGTACGTCCTGCTCTCATGCTTTCCGAATTACTTTTGTTAAAATAAACAAACAAAACAAGAAAACTCTGCTGGCCTGGAAACCCTTAGGCATGCTTTCCTATTTTCTGTTGGAAGGGTTTAAAGAAAAAGGCATTGTCTGTTTCTTAGCTTCTCTGCTTCTTTTTCACAAATGTCTTTGAAACAAAACACATACCAAAACAGGTTTTATTCGTTGTCATAGGAAAATACCTCTCTGGGGAAGACAAGGCTGGCCTGGAAGGAGGAAACAATACTTCAGGTTGCTATTTGAAGGTAGCCTTCATGGCTGCACATTGTGACTCAGCTGGTTGATTGGGCTTTGGGGCAGTAGAATGGTTCAACAACGTGAGGTCTCAGAAGTAGATGACAGGAAACAAGTGTCCTTTATGCTGTTGCAAGTGCATTGATTTATTTTCTTAGAAATTAAGGGTTTACTTTGACCAAACTCCCACTGAAGGCACTAAGAGAGCCTTTGCCCAAGAGAAAGGACTGCAGTGTTAAATCATGGAAAGGAATTGTGCTGTGCCCTGTGCCTTCCACCAGCCCTCCCGTGCTGCACCGGCGGGCCGTGCTCTTTATAATAAATTCTTATTAAGCTCCCTCAGACCAGGACTGGAGCCATATTCTGTTAGATGCTGGGAAGCTGCATAGTAACAAACTATAAACTGTTCTCAGAGTGGCCTGATTAAATACGAGAAGGGATACGAAAGAATAATCCACAACCAAGCTCTGGTGCATGGTGATAATAAGTGAGTAGCTGTATAGTAGGTCTGCTGCAGAGGTGGAAACTGGGCTGAAATCTTCGGTGCTGTCATTATGTGATTGAAAAAAAAAAAATTTAAAAATATTTTTATTCTTACTTAATTGCTCCAATTTATTCCGCCAGCTCTCGTCCAGAGAATGGTGTAGGTGCATGTGTAAGTGCAGCTTCATTACAGCCTTGTCCCTCAAGATTGTTTGCTCTCAGTTCTACGTATTACCATAACTGAAAGATTGCAAGATGCCTGGATATTGCATTGGCAGGAATAGGAAGAGTCCTTGAGTGTGTTTCTTTTGAAGTTAAGTTTTTGTGATTAGCATCTGCATTTATGCAAGATACTTTTATATGCAGGCTTGTATTCGTTCTGATATGACCTGAAGAATAGTTACTTGATCATTTTAAATGGACATTTTGAAGGCATGAGTCACTCAGCTATTTTATCCTCAGTTTCTTTGCTCTCCCTGTGTTCCCATCTGTTTGATGGAGAATTGGAAAGGAAGGAGGGGCTGTTGTCTGAGTTGATCCTTGTCTCCACAGACTCAGCAGTGGCCAAAGAGGTTCAATGTGGCTGCATTGTTTTTAAGTACACGGGGACAAGAAAACCTGTAAAGTAACTTTTATGTTTGTGCTTTTTGGGAACGCTGTAATAAATTAAGAGTTTGGGAATATCTTGTTCATGTGCAGTCTGTACCAGAGCATCATCAGTATAAACAAGGAATCAATCTTTCATCCAAGTACGTGGTAGCCACAGGGCTGAATCCCTTTTTTGGTGTTATTTTTTCCTTCCCTCCCTGTTCCCTCTAACTATTCATTTTCTGTGGTTGAGCACGTGGATGTGCCAGCAGTGCTCAGGCTGGGAGCAGTACTGGCAACCCAGGGACCTGCAACCTGGGTGATTTTCAAAGGTGTCAGGACTGGCAGTATCAACACAGCATCATGTGGTGGGTGCCTTGTCCCCCTTTGCCTTTCGTCTCTTGAACTTACCAGCTCAGCTGGACCCTGGCCTGTGGCTCCAGGTCAGGGAAAGGTTTCATGAGGCTGAATTAGGGATTGGGACAAGTCATCCTGTGTCTGCAGCTGCATCCAGGGAGTCCCTGAGTCTGTGTGTGTGACGTGGATGCAGGCACTCAGTTTCTAAGCTGATGTGCAAAGCCATGCATTAGAGCTCTGCTGACTTAAACTCAGTGGGCTGTGACATGTGCGTGTTGGAGAAGTCGTTTTAAAAGGCATTTCAGGCGTGTTTTCTGGGAGTGCTGAACTTGATCAAGGCTGGTAGCACAAACTCTTATGTAAGAGGGGACAGGGACATAAATCCTTTGTGACGAGCCACGCAGTGGTGGGGAGAGAGGGTTCTCACTGGAGTGTATCATTGGAAGTATTTTCAAAATTATCTATTACAACAATGGGCTCTGTGCATTTACTCACCCCCCAGCTCTTGTTATAAATGCAGGCATTCAAACAGCCATGTTGGAAACGACATCCCATCTTACTTCTCTTATTTCTTTTTATTGTTTTAATTCATATGAAGGTAAAGAATCAAAACAGAATTTGGGACCTCAAAATCTCTGCGACCGCAGGAGTCAGCACTTAATGACAGCTTTGCCTGGAGTCGTGGCATCAGGTTACTTCTGAAGCCTTTGAAGTCAACAAGGCTGGAGGGAGAAAGTGTTGTGTTGTTTCTTTAAAAAGAAACATGCTTCAGTTATATTTGCAGCTGGGGTTTTAATGACTGAGGATTAAAGCATGTTTTATTTGGCCTTTGTTTTTAGTGCACTTCTCTCCCCTTCGGGGGACTGGAAGCCAAGGCACAGCTTGACATGCAGTGGGCTGCAGCAACTAACATAGCCATCATCAGCCTCATCTTCTGCTTCTCTGCAGAGCTCAGTACTCATGATTTGTGTCCCCCATGACACAAGTCTCTTGACCTCCCTGGTTTACTTGCCTGGCATCTCTTTGCATGCACTGGGTCTCTGCTCACCCAGCAACAAGTAGTTTGCGGGTGGCTTTGTGGCTTGGAGTGAACTGCAGTAAACTTTGTGTTGGCCGTGGAGACCTTCATTTCTAATCAGCTCCTATTAAATTACTATGAATCTGATAAAAGGAAAGAAGCTCAGTTTAAAAAGGTGCAGATAGGCACTTAATGTGATTTAATGTTTGCCTAAATAGTTTAGCTGCTTATCTGCACATCTGGCCTAAATACTTGTGCAAATCTGACCCATACTTTTTTTTTTAACCGTATTGGCATTGGAAGTAGAGAAGGTAGCTCATGCAGTTAATAGGTTACAGCTTGTTCCCCTGTTGATCCTGGGAGCATCAGTACAAGAAAAGATGCTTGGATGGCCATGGCAGCAGCTAAGGGAAGTGTGCTACCTGCGGGTTCTTCCAGGAAGATTTAGTTCCTGGCCCTGCCACGTTTCTGCAGGAACAGCTGCTGACACAGGTACTAGTCTCCTGAGTGAATGTTTGAATCAGCCTTTTGGCTTGTGCTGACTGTTTTGCAAAACTTCTGTCCCGTTAGGAGGGGTTTAGGAGTACTCTGACATGAGAAAATGGAGTCATCTTTTCAGCTATACATTGGGTAGCCCCTGCATGTTGGAATCTTCAGCAAACCACATCAAACTGGTGGCACAGGCACCCATAAATGCTGAGCAGCACCCTTTTTTGTCCTTGTTTTGTACTCCCTGCCTGATTATCAGTGTTGCTACATTTGTGATTAGCAGGCCACATCAGCTGACTCAAGCAACTCACTCAAGCAACAAGAAGACAGGCTAAATTTTATTTTTTTCCTTTATTTATGTGATAAAAACCAGTGTTTTTCTGTGAGAACTTTAAGTAAGGAAGGAGGAAAATGATTTTATTACTAGGACAGGTGTCTTAAAAACTTTGTGGTTGTTTGGCTGATAAGCTGACAAATGTACCAGCTCAGACTGTCTTTCTGGAGACCATTTTCACAGTTCCTTGAAAAATTAACAGAATTGTGCTATGTTACCTAATGCATTGAATTTCAGGGAATATCATAGCAATCATTCTGATCCATAGTCCTTTAGATACTGAGGACAAACTGCTTTATGGTTTCATTGAGACCATGAAAAAGGGCCAGTGAGGTTCCTGCACGTTGTCCTCATACTTGCAGATGGAAAGCTCTGTCTCACGGACAACAGAAATAATTCTTTGTTTCTTTCTATGAAACTGTTGTTCTTTATATCATGATGGCTTTATTTCTCATTATCTGAGATTTCTACAGCTGTCAAGTGTTTCCAGCCCTTTGTGAGTTATGGACTTGGAATCACTTTCCCTTCTCAGAGTCATAAAGTAGATTATATGGTTACAGCACATTACTGACTTCAAGTGATGTAGCCAGGAGATCTTGCTTGGCTCTTTCTCTATAGCTGTTCTTGCAGAGGGTGAGATGGAGAAGAAGCTGATGAGTGCTTTTGTTAAAATATTGGGCAATCTGGAGCTTGGGAAATCTGTATGCAGATCCTGGCTTTGTCTCTTTTCTCTGTGACCTTGGACCATTCTTTGCTCGTTCTGCATATATGAGACATGAGGGTAACATCTCTTATTTTCAAGGGTGGTATAATAATAGATCTGTAAGTACTTGAGGAGGTCACGGAGGCAGGAAATGCCATCAACCAAACATACATCATTTTATCACACTTGTACAATGCTGTAAAGAGACACACTTAAAAAGATTTTTTATTTTTTTTTTATGTCTCCTAAAATTCTGGCAGCTCATTATCACCCATCTATTCAGTCAGCAACACCATCAGTCTGCCCGGCTTCTTGTACTGGGGACCTAAGTGGGATGGTGTCCTTTGGGTGATTTGGTTTATTTTGGTTTTGCTGCTTTTTTAAATTATCAGGACACGGGTGGGAGGAGTTGCAGTGCTTGTTTTGCCTGAACATTGCTGTGCTGTCTGCATGTGTTTGGCCTCTCTAGTTTTTTTCCGTGTCTGTCAAGTTTCCCTCTGAATAAGAGCAGTAGGGAGTAGTAGAAGATTTCTGTTTTATAAGGTATTTCCCCTCCCTCCCTCCCTCCCCATGCTTTCTGTGCCTGGGAAGGTGGTGGCCTGCAGCAGATTCCCCGCAGCATCTGCATTATTGCACACACATGCTTGTGACACTTTAATAGTAGCTGTCAGATAACATTAACATCTTGGTGCTACACATAAATCCAGCAGGGCTGTGAGTGGTTGAGAAAGGACAGTCTCGTCCATGGCTAGACAGGGCCACCCCAAGTACTGTCTGCTCACTTCACTAGTGGAATTGCTGGCTGTATAAAGATGTGCTTAGAGGGGATGCCCAGTCCATAGCCAGGAGCCCTCCTTTCCATGAAGAACCAAAGGGCTTAGTTCATCAGTTGTTCAGAATGAGGGGAAGAGGAAGCCTTTGGAGATGGCCTTGAAGACCCTATCTTCTAAACTCCCAAGGACTGACCTTTTTTGGTGACATCTGTCTATCTCTTGAGAAGGACACACGGTGTTTGGGGTACTGAAAATACCACAACTGCAACAGCATCTCAAACCTTGTGGTTTCTATAAGGTGATTCAGTATCATTGCTGAGCTAAATCCTGTGGCAGCAGGGGACATTGGTAAAAGACTGTGAAGATTATGTTGAACAGGCACTGGTTGGCTGGCTTGGATGAGTGGTCAGATAGACCCTGAAGCCTGAAAACCCTGCCTGGTCTCCTGGCCCTCCTTCTAGGAAATCTATAGCTCGTGGAGCTAGCCACCAGCAGGAACAACAGAGTGAGGGAAAAACAGTTACACTCATACTCCTCCCACAAAATTATAGCCCTCTGTTGTCAGTGTGCTACCACTCAAGGATCTCTGTTCTGTGGCTCTCTTTACACTTTAGAGAAATTCATTAATTTGGTACTGCTTATAAAAGGCTCTTTATCTGATAGTGCAGATGTTTCCAAACTCAGGAGTGCAAATTGTGCCTGGAATACCACAGAGCTGCTTGTAGAGATCCTGGAATTTGCTCTTGCATTTGAACATTGTCTTGGAAAACCAGCCAGCAGGAATTTGCTCACAGCTTACGTTGCAGTGTACTCAATGCACTGCTTCTGCAGGCTCTGCAGATACACTGGGAGAAGTTTGACATTTGAGAGCTGGCATAATATGGCTGGAAAATTACTGTGTTAGTTTTTCCTCCTTAATGCTTGTTGACATAGTTCTATTAGGTTGTGATAGACTACAAGGAAATATAGATCATAAACTTAATGTAGACCAGACCATTGCCTGGTTCCTGGAAAGCATTAAAGTGTCACTTTGAGTGACTCTGTGATTCAGATGGGTTCTTTGCAAGACTGAAAGCTCAGAAAGTTTATAAAGAAATTTTTAAAAAGAGTAAAACTTCTTGCAGAAGCAGTGGCTTTTACTGTGTGAAGGTGGAAAATTATTTCTTGCAGATCCAGCTGCGGAAAGCAGCATCACTACTTTTTTTAAATTTATAGATGATTGTCATGTTCTTAAAATTCTCTCTGTGACAAGCCTTTTGTATTTCCTTAAACTGGTGAAGGGTTTATTATGCTGAGTTTGACAGGTTAATGATCAAGTAGGAAATCATGTAACACTTGTTAGTGCAGCTTCTGATGATATAAAATTAACTATATCCTTTCTACAGCTAAAATCAGAAACGAAATCTAGAGTTTGGAGATAGGGGAGAGAGTGTAGCAGCTAAATACCAAGAAGACTGCCTAGGATCAATGCTCCCTCCTCTCCTACTTACATGTTGCATTTAGGATAGCAAAATCATTAACCTTCATGCTGAAGAGTCAGTACAGAAATAATGGGATTTTGGAGGAATATTGTGTGGGTTATTCTAGTGATAGATTGGTCTAATGCAGGATTTCCTGAAGTATCTTTCTCTGAAGTATCAGGACTGGGGTTCTGCCTGTCCAGCAGAGATAGCCATACGTGTTGGTTTGTGTGCTGGCTTGAAAGACTTGAGCTTGTTTCAAGGGCACCACCAGCCTTTATTTATTCAGTCATTTGCTTCCTTGCTGGAACCACTGTGAAGGCTTGGTTTGAATGGAAACATCTGTGATATGGGCAGTCTCGGGGAGCAGGAGGGAAGCAGCAGGGACAGCAACACTGACATGTCACTGCTCATGATAAGGACAACATGAAAAAAGCCATGAAGCAGTCAGAAGAGTAAAGGCCTGTGCTTTGGCCAGCACTGCTCTAGAGACGTGCTTGTGATTTCAAAAGCAGAAGACCTCGCGGCCTGTTTTCAGTCCTCATGATCTGTGTATGTATTTTAATAACTTATGTTTTTCCTGTTTGAACAGAGCAAAGCCTGGAGAACAAGCTGTTCTTCTGGAATCCTGCAGTTCATTTATTCCCAGTAGATTCCAGTGGGAAATAAAATGAACAGCTTCTCCACTTTGGAACAGTGACCCTCACTGTGTTTGCTGATACCTCTCAGTGTCTGTCTCCATCAAAACTCAGGATGTAATTGCTTGGCCAGAACATGCAGGGGAACAAGAATTAAGATTTTCTGAGATATGAAAAAAGTACATGAATTACATTTGATTTTGGGTGCCCAAAGACTGTACTTTACTGTAGGAGCAGCTCATTTCTTTAAACTGCTTTTAGAAATTGGACATTTTATACAGATACAAAGTTTCAGCTCCTAACACCACCTCATCAAAGCATCTTAATGAACTGGTGACAGCTTTACACCTGAAAATCTTTGAGTGTGTGGGCATAAATGCCAAAAATTGATTTACCTCTGGGACCAGGAGAAAAAAGCAATTTTTTAATCTCCTAGTTGAATTTGGATTTGACTTTCCTATCACTTCATGCTGCTTAAACAGATTAGTGACTGTGACCTGCAGCACAGGACCTGGAGAATATTTCCAGTGTGCATACCTTGAAAATGCACAATATGAATTTAAGTCAGATGTTTGTAGAGCAATTAAAACTGGGTTCTGTAATGCACACAGCAAGAAAAGGAGGTGATAGCCAAATGACAGACAAGAAGGACTGATTTACCAAAACAAAAATTGAAGGAGACCTAGTCTACTGATATCTAGTGATTAGAAGGTCTCCTAGAAGTGCTAATCCTAGTTGAATCTTAATTCTAGAGGTCTGGACTGTTACTCCATTTTCTGTATACCTTGCCAAATAGAGAAGGACTAGAATTATATTCAGGTGGGCAGAAGACAGTGTAGTTGGGGCCTACAGATCAGAGCAGGCTGTAGTGGAAGGGGAAATATATGAAAAAAAAATTATTTTCAGAAACATAAAAGTTTCTTTAAAAGATAAACCCCCCTGTAATAGTTGTAAATTAGTGGGGATAGCCGCAATGATTAAATAAATTCTGTTCTGTGTGAATAAAGTACTTGTGATGGTGTCAGTATTTTACGAGTCTTACCACAAACTGCCTGACTACATGAAGTAAAAGAGAGAGAGAATTAATCAAATGTTTGTTGTTTCTCTGAAGAACCATATAGCAATCATACTGTGGGGAAAATGATGGCACATACTGGCAACACATCTGTTTATTAGAAGGTACCCAGTGATAGAGGTTCTTTTGCCCTGTTTTGAGAAGACCTGACATAGTAGTCTTGTGCACCTGAGCAGTGTCTCAAATAAGAACAGTAGGAGTCAATGTCTAACTGTCCTTGTTTGGGTTGTGCAGATGCAACAATAGCAGAATTTGGCCTTTCTCAAAAGCTGGTGGGGCTTTACAGTGAAATGCATGAGCTGGAACAAGAATGTTCTTGGCTCAGCAGGGAGGTTCTACAAATCAGAGATGTTTGCCATGGGCAGAAAGGCATCCAGCCTCCCTTGGGTAAGCAGTTGCAGAGATTCAATCTTGGAGAGTTCAACCTCCTTTCTTGGAGGAGAAAAGACTTTCCTGTAAATTCTTTGAACTGCCCTTTCTGTGAAAATGAAGTTGTAGTGGAGGAGCATCATTGGAATCCTCTCAGACCAGCCTGGCTTCAAACCACAGCACAGTAGAGAAGCAGCATTAGTTCCTTGATCAGTGCTGATCTCTGCACATTAAGCAGGAGTCAAGTGTGGTTGCCAAAAAATATGTATGTATTAAAGACAGACATGAAGGTGGTAGTCTGGGACCACTCTCTGCTTGCCTAAAACCTTTCTCATGAATAGGGTAAGTTCCCACATTGCCTGTCTCCTTGCTGTGTTGTGTCCTCTATCGAGCAGTCAGAGATTGGGCATGGTGAAACTGGAAGTAGTTTAGAGCGACCAAAGGTATTTAATTGCCTAGTGCTTGCTGGTGATGGATTATTGTGTAAGCTATGTCAAGGAACACTGGAGTACAGAAATAGAAACCTTACATACTAAGCTGGGCAGAGATGCAGACTACCTGTCTCTTTAATCATAAGATAGCATGAAGAAGTGTGTGTTGTCTGATAGAGCTGTTACAGACAGAGTAGCTAAAAAGGGGCTTGATTGAACACCCGCTGGGTGAAATTTAACTGTAGTTGGACTGAGGCAATTCTGCAGAGCTAGGGGGGAAATTGAGATGCCAAGGCATGGGGTTATTCACCTCCCCTGAGGGAATTGCACCTGCTGTTAATAAGATGATTTTCGATGTCGGGGATCTTTGACTGCTTCCAGGCACTCTAGGAATCAGTGCGCTTGAGCACATTTTCCATCTGCATTCAGACCAAGGGCTGACCTTTTTCTCCCTAAAGTGGAAGCTGTTATTGCCAGGTGCATCTTTTGTTCCTTTGCTGGAGTTGATGTTAGGCACTCAAATTGAGGAGCAGGAGCAGAGCTGAGAAAGAATGCTTGCAAAGAGGCGCTTCATGATCAACCAAGTTTCTTTACTATTCAGTGTCAACTACATTGACTTCCACTTCTAACGGCTTTTATGATAGCATAGAGGATCATATAGGTGGACTTAGGATGATGATCTCTTTAGGTCTTCTTTTCTCTACCTTTCCTCTGTCCCAATAAATCACTCTGCTTACATTCATTGAATTAAAGAAAGGAAGTAACCCATCCTTATTTTTGTGTTTCTGCCAGTTTAAATCTCCAGTTCCCTTCCTTAATTCTTATGGCTAGATAACTTCTAGCATCTAAACAATTCCATGGTTTTAATTCCTGTTGTTTAGACCTGATGTGTGCATAGTTGAATGAAATCATGATTAAATGCTAGCATCTGACCCATCTGTAGTGGTAGGAAACAGTGAGGAAGGTAAATATACTCCATGGAGTCCAAGTCCTGGATATTTACTTGTATTGGATACATATTGAAAGTCCAATAACACTTGGTGCTGATTTTCCAGCTAGTTCCTCTTTGAAAGGAGCACAGCTTGCTCTGAACTAATTAAACAGCCATTTGTGAGATAGTTCTTCCTGATCTGTTCAGTGTTGACAGTCAGATATGGCAATATTACACTGTCAAATGATGTTTTAAGGGTGAATTGAATCTGTGAAGCTGGGCACTCATGCTAGAAAATGTGACACGTTGCCTACAGAGCTTGGTTGAAACTGATAAAAACTTGCCTGTGAGCTGATTATTCAGCAATTAGGTGGCCTCTGCAGCCTCAATTCACTTCCCTTATTTAAGGCAGTCCCAGGACAAACACAGTGTTTAATACTTATATATTCTCTGCAGCAAGGAGTAGCAACAGAGACCTTTTGGTTCTTTGCAGACCTGCCAGGTGAAGGGACCATGCCCATACTTTCTTATTGAGCAGAAGTTATTTTTGAGGCAGAAAAAAACAGCGGGGAAAAAATAGTGGTTTGATTTCAGGTTCTGTAAGAGAGAAATGTGTAATCATTCCAGAAAAAGTGAAGACGTGTGTGCTTCTCTGTCCATAACCTACTAGTCCTGGTCCTCTGATCTGATCTCTGCTTCTCCATCTCCATTTACATCTTCTGTCCTGTTTGGTTTGGATTTTGCCTCTCTGAGCTTCCACCACACTCTCCCTTCTCTCTCCACCCCCTCCACCCCACCCCTTTTTGTGTGTGTGTTTTCCAAAACTACATTGACATCTTGAGGTTCTCAATTAAACATGAATGCAACAGAAAAACTGAAAGGTAACCATGTGAGAAATTTCTGCCCACGTTCTGGTGATAACAAAAATATTGGACAAACTTAGCTGTGGTTGGTGCTCTTTGTGTTGCAAGTGTGATGCCTGGCATTATGCCCATGGCTTAGCATCAGATGGTTGAAATAGTTGTTTTTATCGTGGATTTCTGCTACAAATTTCTGAAATAGTTTCTTAAAAAGGAATAGGGTTAGGAGATGTTTTGTTCATCAGCAAAAAAGATACATCTGAGTCAGTGTATTTTGTGACTTATCTTTTAAGAGTTGCATGACCGTATTCTGGAACTTCTGAAGGAACAATTTTGAGAAACTTTTCTACTCTGTTTAGCAAAGGTATTTGATGTTCCCAAGAGGGCAGTTAGTTTTAAAGACTGTCTTGGAGACCTCAATGGATGAAGGATGTCAATGGCAGAATAGACCCGTTTAAGTCTTTTCTTCTAGTCTGTTCTCTTTCTGTGTTTTCCTGGCTTTGCATTGCATATCTAGAATTATGACTTTCACCATCCTTTCACTTTTTCTTCTGTGTAGTGTTATTTTACCAGCTTTGCAGCAGGATGTGCATTTGAGTGTCTGATGTATCAGCTCTCACTGCTCTCTGTCAGGGACCACCTGCTTTGCCTTTGAAGGGATATCTCATATTTGCTTATGATTCATTATCATAAAGCACTAAGAGCTGTTTGATGAGATAAGATCTTAGAGATATAATTAATCATCTTCTCTAGATCTGTCTGTCTTAAGTTGATAGAGTTAAACTGATAAGAATAAAGAACTAGACCCAATATCTTTAACGTATCTAAATCAGCTTAGGAACTCCCTCTTGGATTTAGACTGACAAATGCTATCACATTATGGTAGCATGGCAAAGAACCAATCTGATTTCAGACCACAGCCTTGGGTCTGATCACACACTGCAAGATTTTACACCACTTTGTACCATTTCTTATTATTATTATCATGATAAATTCTTTATTTGTTTTTATGTGACTCTGGTACATTCCCAGGCATAAAGGCAATAACTGTACATGGGTGTCAGTAGATAGCAAAACCTCTCTCAGCTCTGTTGTTCCTCTTCAACCAATTATTTATCCAGATATCTTCCATATTTGAAATATTTTTCATAAACTCAGTTTGCTTTGAAGTATACTAATAAATCTCTACATAACAGAAGTGCTAATTTGTGAAAGGCTTACTAGGGAAGGCTGAATGCACAGGCACTGTATTCTTGGTAATGAAAAATCTAATGCTATAGCTAAATATTTAAGCAGTGATGCAACAGACAATGATGACACGGGAAGTAGGTTGCAAGCTAATTTGTTTATGATCAATATTGTTCACTCCAGGAAAAGTAAGTGTCTCTTTGGGATATATTAAGAGAAATATTATATATAATATAACAAAAGCAAGGAACGATATTCGGTGTCCTTTAAACTTCAACAGAATTGTTGTATCAATTTTTGGATGTGACAATTTTTAAGAGGCAAGTGAGGAATGAACTACATAGTCCATGAGGTCTCTTAGCTCCTTTGCTGTCTTGTTGTCATATTACAAAAAATTCTGAAAATAAGTGCTCCCTATTTTTTTTCTGTCAATCTTCCTCAGAATAGGTTACTTGAAATATTCATAATTTACTGTTTTTCAAAGTCCAGTGCTGTGGTGTACAGTATCCTCTTGGGAAGGTTAGTATGATATTAGGTCTATTTTAAGTTCACCTCAGAAAACCTACTCAGCTGCATAATCTCTGGTAACGATCTTTGGGAGAATAAAAGTACATGCTCAATTACAGACTCAAAATTTTCCACTAGCTAGAGAAATTTGGATTTATTTCCTTTATATCCTGCCCAGTTCTCAGCAGACACAGCTTATTTCAATTGTCAGAATTCAAAGACTCTTCCAAACTGTGCATCTCCAGCAAAATGAGGTTAATCTGTTTGTTAAACATTTGATTTTTTTACAGTACCATAATGCCAGTATTTTCAATATATTCATCTGACATATTTGACAGCAAGAAAAAGCAAATTTAAGATCCTAGCAAAAATAACCTTTGGCTATAGCATATCTTGATTCAAGAACCCAGCTTCCTGCCATTTCATAAGGCTTACAGAAATTAATGATGCAGCTTTGTGGTATGGGACTTGGATAATGTTTTCAATACATATGCCTCAAAAATATACCTTGAAACGTTTTCTTTCAGATACCTCAAAGAAATTGAAAACGTGTCCTGTAAGGCACTCTGTGAACAGCTTATATAGTAGCAGAGTAGCCAGATGATTGTTGGACCTATCAAAAAAGAATGAGGTTCATCTTGGCTAATTTAAAAATATTTATTTGGTTTGATCCTGGAGACGTGAGGCCATGAGTGAGTTTGTGCATTTGGGGGGAAGGACTAGAAAGCTGAGAAGTCCAAGGTGGATAATAAGAGTTACTGTATAGAGAAGGCAGAATGAAAGACACATGAACTAATGCAGCTCCAAAGGCAGAGGAGAGGAGTGTGTGTAACAAAGTAAAGGCAGGCTAAATTGGGTTGTGTCATTTGTATTATAAACAGAGCCACTCATAACCATTGTCATTAGGTTGTTTTGTGCTTCTCTTTATAAACAATTCTGAAGAGTCTGTTAGAGCTTTTCTATAAAACCTTTATTGTGTTACTGTAGACCTTTGAAATGCTGTATGACAGAGCTGAATGCCAAGGCATGTGCATTCGAGCTGTCTGCTGTGCTCAGTCAAAATTTGGTTGGGGATTTGCCTACTGATGGACTTTGTGTTGTTGAAACCACATCAGTTTAGAGATCAGCATGCTCACCTGCTCAAGCAGGCAGAATGTAAGATACAACAAATCTCAGACTTCTGTGCAACCTGTCTCATTCAGAAGTAAGCTTAGCTGACTGTAATAGCTGGCAAAACTGCACATCAGCTTTTAAAGGAGAGCATTCAGCTGGGATCCAGTCAGATCCCTCATAGATTGACTTGTATAGTGTAGTGGTGGCTGTGCACAAGCTCTGCTGTCTGCTACAAATGCTGCTACTTCACCTCGTCTGGTACAAGTCACAAAGTTCAGGCTTTGCTGGTGGTGCTTGGTAAGTTTAGTTTAGTAAAAATATATGTTGAGCTAGGGATGTTAATAGGAAGGAGCATAGCTTGTGGACAAGCTGCCCCAGCTTGATTTGAAATCCAGCAACAGAAGAAGAAAGGAGATCTTCTTTAAATCAAAACAAAAATACCCATCTGTCTTCCATTCTTTCTCCAATTTAACGTTTCTTCCCACACAAACAAACAAAACCAACCTAACTCACCACCTCCCAACAGCACACAGTCTAAGTGCTTGGGAAATAACGATTTTGATATCTTACAGACCATATTTAGGGCACTCCTTTCTGCCTGCTGAGCAATTTGAGAACATTATTTTTCCCAGATAAATAAGACTTTCATGTAACTAGATAAATATTTTTGTTTTCCCAGTGACCTGGAGGTGACGCCTGTGCTTAAATGACTGGAAGATAAGGGGTGATACACTGCCTGTATCTGAGCCCAGGGCTCCCAGAATATTCCCAGAAGCTCTAAGGATCAGGATGCACTGTGATGGAGGGGAAGCAGAGGGGGGTTGATCTTCATGATTTTGCTTATTTAGTACGGATGTTTTTTCTTGTAGCCATTGAAAGCAACCCCAGGTCTTGGAAATGTACTTCTCTGTGAAGTGTGTTTGCTGGCAGCATGTAGTTTGTTGGGAAAGGCAGAGCACCCCTTGCCAGGAGGGTGGAGAGGGCAGGTAATGGCAGCTGTGGAGGTGACTGTGAGGAACTGGGATCCTGCAGGATGGGCTGCCGAGGTCTCTTCTGCTGACATTGTGTAGGTAGTATGGTTGCCAGGTACAATCTGATCCAAACAACAAAAAAAAAACCCAGAAAAACAAAGTAAACAAAATCCTCCTCCCCTCATGGGTCAAATCAGCGTATGTATTTGTTTGTTGAGTTAGTTGGCATATATGGAGATTTGTATGTGTTATGTAATAGACTAACTAAGAGGGCTTGATATTCTATTGAACCTAAGCATTTAGCTTTCTCCACTCACATCCCTTCCACAAGATAGGGAAGGAAATAGGATAAAAGATGCACCAAGCACATTTCTTGACCTTTCTCCTCGCTGATTACAGCTTCCTTTAGCTTTAGGAGCATTGTGGAGAATCTTGAAAGCACAACCAGACTTCTTGATCCAACTTCTATTCAATGTTTTCTATTGACACCTTTTAAATTAACACCTACTGTATCTTCTTAGCAGGTGGAACTGACATGAAGACAACTCAAATGTGCTTACAGTCACTTGTAAAACAACTGATCTTGCTGGAATATCAGAGCTTTGCTTAATTTTCTTAACAAAAGTCACTGTCTAAATTGCCTAGACTATTGTGCATCTAGGCAAATTCTGTACCATTGTCAAAATTATCTTGACATACTTTGTGTGTGAAGATGTTTACCCAACAACAGCTGTGAGTCATGCACAGAAAATCCAGGAGCTTTCATCCACTTTCATGACCTCAGAGAGATGTGCCTAATGTCTGAAATTCTGTTTGAAGAGCTCTTATTTCAGTAAGATTGTATTTGGTTGCAGAAGTCTTTGAGACAGGGGTACCTCGATGGGTCAGAAATAAACACTCTTCCAGGGGGATGAATTCACTCATGGTACAAATGCATTTTCACTAGGGTAGGTTAAGTGAGCTGGAGTGTTAAACGTGCCTCGACTGACCCACTGTGCAGTGTAGCTTCTGAGAGCTGTGGCAACCCCAGCCCTCCATTTCTAGCGTGTTGTTCTTTCTGGAAGCTGTCACAGCAGGTTTGAAACTGGCCAAACTTACAGCTGGTGCCCAGGTCTCTGCTGAGGAGAGGCACCTGGCTGGTGTGCCATCTCTTAAGATAAGAAGCTGGTGGAGTTGAAGGAGACAGCCTGATTGCAAAGACTTAAGAGGTCATGGAATCATAGAATGGTTTGCATTGGAAGGGACCTCAAAGGTCATCTAATTCCAAGCCCCCTGTCATGGCAGGGACACCTCCCACTAGACCAGGTTGCTCAAGGCCCCATCCAACCTGGTCTTGAACACCTCCAGGAATGGAGCATCCACAACCCCCCTGGGCAACCTGTTCCAGTGTCTCACCACCCTAAGAGTGAAGGATTTCCTTCTAATTTCCAACCTAAATCTACCCTCTTCCAGTTTGAACCCATTATCCCTTGTCCTGTCACTACAGGCCTTTGTGAAAAGTCCATCCCCAGCTTTCTTGTAGGCCCCCTTCAGATACTGGAAGGCCACAATCAGGTCTCCCCTGAGCCTTCTCTCCTGGAGGCTGAACAAGCCCAATTCTCTCAGCCTGTCTCTGTAGGAGAGGTGTCTCACTCTTGCATCCAAGGGCTGCTGGATGGTTCCCCTCGAGTGGCAGCTCCCCACTCATCTGTCTGTCCTGCTTAGCTACGAGCTGTCAGCTGCTTCCTCCAGGTCACCATCCAGGATCCTTGCACACAAACCAGGGCTGATCCATAGCTTGTGAAGTATGGTAAGTGTGAAGATGCAGAGAAACTTGGTTGTTGCAGAGGTTCAGTAAGGATGGATGGGCAACAGGACCCAGGCATCTTCTCCCCTGCTGTCTGATTGCTAGTGAAGGGCAGCACTCCATTCCCACCAGGCTGTGCCACCATACAGAGGATGCTTTGCTGGGATCGTGGTTGAATCCAGAAAAATGTAGACACAGAAATTTTTCTTTTAGCTGGTGTTAAGCCAAGATTTGGTCAGCACAGTATATTCTCCTCATCTTAACCTTTTCGCTCATTAACCAAAGAAAATAGGATCTCACTGAACTTCCAGCAGAAAAATTAATTAATAAGACAATGATAGGGAAGCAGCATTTATTAGTTTGATGGAGGAGTGTTTCCTCTTGAGATGCTTCCTAAAAATACATCTTATTGGTAGTGTTTTGTTCTTTAACAAAATTGGGATTTAAAGATTTTAATTACTAAAAAACCGAAACCAAATCATCAATACTGTATTTTGTATGACAATAAAAATATCAGTGGGGAAGAATACATGGAAGGTTTCTGCTCCCTGGCTTCTCTCCTTGCTGTGGTTTGCTGTTGCTGTGCAGGACCTGCCCCACCACAGTGTTTGAGACATACATTCACTTTTCCAGTCTCTTACAGTTTGCAATTACAACAATCACTAAATTAATTAAAATATTGTATAGAATAAAGTGTGAGTCATTGAACTTAAGAAAGCACTGTCAAACATTTTGATGTCCTCTGGAATAACTGGAAGAATTGAAAAATACAATGTTATTTTTTTCTCCAGACGAGGGGTATAGTCTATTGTGTCTCTACCTACAACTGGGTATTAAAAATTAAATTAGATAATATTATTTTATTCTAAAGAAAGAATAAACTTATGTGGGGCAAAATACTTGCTTGGCTTTCCCTTGGGAGAAAAGAGCATCACATCTAAGAGGTCAACATATACCAGGGCTGGAAAGGTGAGGGGGTGACTGAAATACACAGAATAAATAGCTTCAGTGTTATGCTTTTATTGGCTGTAATTCTTGAGCAGAGACATTCACAGGTGGCATAAGGCTCCTTTTAGTGTTTGCAGCCAAAGTACCAGTGCTTTGCTCTCAGCAAGTAACTTGATCTTGGATATAGAATCTATTTGAAAGATTAAAGTAGACAGTTTTTGCTTCTTGTAGGCTTCCAAATAGAAATTTTTTATTCTCAATATCAACTGAAGAGATTTACTGCGTATCTAGAGCATCATTCTCTAATAAATTCTGCTACTTCAGGGTAGTTAAAATATACTATGACTTCTAAAGGTGGCTTCACTAGCACTACTCGCATGCATAAAGTGCACTTAGAGTAATCTTTGGAAGTTAGTGGCTGTAATCAGTTTTTTCTTCTGCTCAAGATCCAAGTAAGTGGTTGCTGCATGGAGGCAGAACAGCGAGGGAAGGCACATACAGCAACTTCAGAACAATTGTTCTTGGGCTCTGGTGTATTGATGTAATTTTTTGTTGTTGCGGTTATTTCAAGTACTTAGTAAACATACTTGTCAAGTTTAAAATTAAAAACTCCTCCTAACTTCTTCAGTAGTACTTAGCCAGTTCTTTACTGGCCAAACACTGGGAGAAGACCATGTGACTTTAACTGTTTAATTATCTTTCTAGCACTATCTGCAAGTTTTCACTATTTCAGTAGCCTACTAGTTGTAGCTCTGGGAAATGAAAGATGTCGTTGTATATACAGCTCAAATACATGAGTAATTTGATCTTGGAGCCAGCTGATGTTGTTTTTCATTTTGATTTTAATTATGCCTTTGGCTCTGTAGCTGCTCCAATTTTTTTTATTAGGTAGTACTATATAAAGAGGCAATAGAGGGTTAATTGCTGTTCAGGGGAAGCTATACCTTATAACAACAGCATTTTTTTCATAATGTTTGTGCTTTTTATCTTTAGAATTTATCCATACTTCCAAGTCAGGATTGCACACATAGGCGCTCTAGAAATATTTGGATAGTTAGAGCTTTCATGGTTCATCATAATTTTGTCCTTACATTAAAGATTTTGTAATAAAGTTTCATGGTTAAAAAAAGGAACTCTTAAAAGTAAAGCTGATTTCAGTGTCTGCCCCTGCCATTAATCATTGGACCAATTTGTCAATTCAGTATATAACCACTATGAAATGTAGTCTAGAAACTCGGTTGTTACCTGCTTTTAGCCTAGCCAGCTGTTGCACTGATAATCAATTTAACAAAACAATTAGTACTGGATGAGTGTGAAAGCAGAGGCAGAGCAGTGTCACACTCTGGAAAGGAAAATGCAGAGTTTGTTGTTTGCTCTAGGTTGTTTTGCTTGACTTTTTAAGCTCTGTGTATCTGCTCTCCTTCTCCTTGTACAGTTTTACTGCCCCGGGGTAAAAGCATAAAGTGTAGTTGTCAAAATGAGACTTCATTAAAATATTGAAACAATATCTTGATTTAAATGAAAAATACATAGAAAAACAAAGTACTGATTAGTCCTGTTGGAAGCTAACAGGGAAGAGCCTAGTACTGTGATCTCAGAATGGAAATAACCCTGAGCCTCTGCAAGAGAAGGGGACCAAAGCAGAGTGACTTGGGGAAGAAACAGAAGCTGTGATTTTTGTCCTAAGTGGTGGCATTCCAAGGAACATGGCCCAGCCTCGTACGTCAGTAGCCAGCCTTGTTTGCTCTGGCAGAGGTAGAGGACTAACAAAATTTTATCTCAACGCTCTCCCTCTTAAGAATGTTATTGTCTCTTAATTACATATTGAATAGCATCTGGCCTTTGAAGAATAATCAAATAGAAACACAGCAGGTAGAAGTGTGGCAATATCCATGCAAGCTGATCCTTTTTTTGGCTTGCAGTGATCTGGAGGCTCTCCCCTGGTCACTGAGTTGTCCTGGTTGCTCCTCAGCCTGGCCGGCAAAGCCCAAAGAGTTTTGTAACAATAGTGTCAGGCCAAATTTAGCTCTTGATTTTGACTTTGTAATGCCAGGTTTTCATAACTTCTAGAACACATGGTACTAAACTGTTTCCATTTTTTTCCCCTTCAGTCACCAAGGGAAAAAACATTGAGAACACTTTCCTGCGAGAGATTCAACAAAGGCATTGCAGAGTTCTGCTTGTGCCATGAGATCAAAGTGACTGCTCTGCTGTGTTTGAGATTGAGCAGTCTATTTTTTCAGTGGAACTAAGAAGTTGTGGTGGTTTTTGAAAACCCCTTGTAGTACAAAGCTTTTTCTTCAGTGCTGAATTACCTTTAAAGAACTCTGCCTCAGTAACATCAAGATAATAGCATTTCTCTGCCACATGCAGATGCTGTTAAGGGTAAACATATTAGTTTATGAAATGCTCAAATATGGCAATACTGCAGGCATGTTTAATAGTTTATCTGGCAGTTATATGTAAGTGAAATAGTATTTTATAAAATACTAGTTTCCAAAATCAGAAGGGTAGGAAAGTTCTACCTAGGTAGGGGAAGAAAATCAACTACAAAATAGGCAACTACATTTTCCCATTGCCTTGAACAACTCTTCAAGCACAGATTGTCTGAAATAGTTGCCATAATATGTTTTTACTTTTCAGGCCATGGAGCTTAGGGAATCAGTTTTTTAATATCTACATCATCTCTTTCCTCCTGGGACTGAAGCTGGTTACCATAGCAAAATGGCAAGGAAGCTGATAAGCAAGTAGTACCATTTGGCAAACAGGATATAAATTTATTTTATTAAGATAGAGGGTTGTGAAAAAAAAAAAAAAGATCATTATTATTTTGCTTTAATACGTTTTAAAACACCTGTGAAGAAAATGAGTGTGAACAGATACTGAACAAAATGCTCTTTCTCACATAACAAACGTTGATGCGAATAGTAGAAGCTTTAGTTTTAAATCTCTGCAGATCTTTGATCTTTCCACATTGCACTGTAATTTCTCCCCTTATGTTTCAGGGTGTTGCAAAGATGCCATATTGTGAACTAAATGAGCTTCTGCTTAACAGAGTAAATAGGGATGTCTGTCCCCTGCTACTTAAAAATTACGTTGCAATGTAGTGTTTCTTCCTGCTTGATAAAGCGTGGTCATCTGAGTCTGTCTTGTAAATCAGTCTGTGAAGTCCCTTGGGTTTGTGTAAGATGAAGTCAGTCAGTGCTCAAAAGTTAAACTGCTTTGCTTGATAGCAAACATTATCAATAATGGCAAGTCTTTCACAATGCTGGTCTTAATGGATAATATTAATCACGTGCCTTGAACTGTACAGTTTGGCTGTTAAAGGCATCATCATGATGATGGTGTCTTCATGTACGCGCCCTACAGAGAGGGCTTTTTGTTGGCACTGAGATATACCCAGAAAGAGCTTGTTTGCAGGGCTGAGGTGTTCCTCTTTTCTGCCCCGTTAACTCCTGGTACGTTGCCTGCCATCGAAACCACGTCTCCTGTTGTTGATGCAAGTGTTGAGTCACTGCTTTGGGGAGTTTGGTTTGGGTTTGTGCTATGGACTGTAAGTGAAATGAAGGCTCAGATCATTGGGATTAAAAAATAAACCAGCATATATCCTTAATACCTTCTGTGCTCTCAGTTCTATCCATTTCAGATATATGATGCATGCTTATGCTGATTTATATGCCCTGACAAATTTTCCACTTACTGTGTAACTGAATAGCTCTAATAGAGAGGATTTGGGAGTCTTGCTGTAATCCGGCCATGCAAAAGATGCTATTTAGTGTTAACCCCTTTGAGCCCATAGTAACTGTATTGAACTTGCAGAAGTGTTGCTCGCAGGCTGTGAGCTGAAATCAGTGCAACTCCTGGGGAAGTTCTACTTCTGCTCTCATTTCAAGCTGTTTCTTCATTATAATAAGCACTAGTGGGTTTTTTTATACTATGGGGGGATTTTTCGTCCTTAAAAATTATCATTATCAGAAAAAAAAATAGCATCAAATGCCCCTTGAATGCAGCACTGGGTTAGAGTAACTGGGTGGGGGTTGACTGGTGTCTGAACAGCTTGGGGAGAGGTGGAGGACCTTGGATCTAGCAGGATCTAGTCAGCCTGAGAAAGCTGAATAAGGATTGTAAAGGGAATGTGTGAGTTTAGGATCAGGGTTTATTTAATGTTTATACCTATGACCTGCACCTTCAATAGCCCTACCTGTCTGAAATGTGGACTCTGGATGGAGGGAGCAACCTGTAGGTGATGAGAATAATTTTCTCCTTGGAAACCAGTTGTCTGGAAATACATAATAGCTGGCATTGATGACAATCACCAGTGGGTATCTATAACCTGCAGGTTATGGCACTGTAGTATAAGACACGGAACTGTGGGAACCCACTGTGGGGACTTAGCCCAAAGTACAGGAGTTTGATACAGGAACTTGGGAAGTTGGAGTGTTGCCATCTACTGGCAGCCATCCACAGAGAGAAGTCCCTCATCTGGCTGTAGCTTAAGGTTTTGCTTGTTTTGGGCTGAAGGGTGAGGTTTTTCTGCCTAGTCCTGTTAACAAAATAATTGTTGCTGTCCTTAGCATGTGGATGTAGTCAAAGAATTAGAGTAATCCCAATGGGATTTCTCTGAGAGATTGTTACTCTTTGGGATGTGTGTCCATGTTTGACATGGGCAGCTCCTCTCTCCTGCAGTGACCAAGTAGGTTTGGGGAGTCCTGAGCACCCCCTGTGAGCTCAGGGCTTGAGGGATGCCCTGCAGCCCTTCAGAGGCTGCCCCTTTTTTATTTCTCCAGTAAAAAAGTAATAAAGGTGAAAGGTATATTTGGACTCATTAGGGAACAGACCAAAGATCCTCATTCTTAAGAATCTTGCAGGTCTGACAGTCTTTCCCTAGAAGAGATGAGAGATGTTTCAAATAAAGCTGTCCTCAAAGGGAGATCCAGTACAACTTGTGCAAGCCCCAAAAAGTTATACTGTGACTCACCTCTGTCAGGGGAAATGTCTACATGATACCATCAGAAGCAGTTTTGAACATTTTGCATGAGCCAAATGCCACCAGTGAGCATTGATTTATTTTTTTTCCCTTTTTATTAAAAAATAATTGGAAGCAAAAGGCTTGCAGCAATAGTTTTCAGCAAAAGTTATGTGACAACTTCTTACAAAACGTAGAATCATAGAATCATTTAGGTTGGAAAAGACTTCTAGGATCATGAAGTGCAACCTTTGTGCAACATCTCCCTCACCCTTAGACCGTGTCTTGAAGCACCACACATAACCCACATGGAAGCAGAAGATCGATGTTGCTTTTCCTACGTGCTTATCCAGTCCAGATATGCTTCAGACTTAACAACCCTTTCTGTAGTCATGCTTGCAGAAATGTAAAAACTTAATTTTTTTTATCTCGCAACATAAAATTTTGAGTTGAAACCAAATTAAAAAATATATTTCAGTTGCTCTTAAACCTTGTGAATGCCAACATTTTCCCCTCAGTATTTTAAGCACTATTTCAAAATAATGATTGAATGTACCTTTAATATGTTTTCAAGCCAGATATGTAGGTACATAAGCATGGAAATATTTGTGTTCCTCTGTCAGATCTGTCTGCATGAGTCTTAGCTGACTCTCATCTGACAAAGCAATGATGCATTTTAAAATAGATTATTGTCACATTAGTTCCAAGATACTGAATTACCAAAAGCAAGATTACAGAATTGCCAGTGGAATTGTATTTTTTATCAGTGAAGTAATACATGGTGTTATGAACGTATATTTGAGGCCATATATGGAAGTTTTGTATTTTAAAGACTAGAGAGGTAAAATACATTGGAATTAAGAGCTTGAGGTTTAACTGTGCCTTGGATTAGGGACTTGTGGAAGGGGTTGGGTTCTGGCTGGTGCTTTGCTACTGATGGCAGGTTTCCAAAGTGTAACCAAGTATTTTTATCTTTTTTTTTTTGTTGCAGCTGGTCTCCAATGTTCTCATCTTCTCCTGCACAAACATTGTAGGCGTGTGTACGCACTACCCAGCAGAGGTGTCCCAAAGACAGGCTTTCCAGGAGACCAGGGAATGCATACAAGCCAGGCTGCACTCTCAAAGGGAAAACCAGCAGCAGGTAAGAGCAACAGTGGGAAATAAAAGATGGAATTGCTGAAGCAGACTTAGCGTGCAAATTGTTCCTGTAGGATGGGATTTGCAGGCCTCTTACTTCTTGAGTAATCCAAGCAAGAATAGGCTGATGGTAGAGGGCAGGATTTTTTAAAGGGTTGAAAGAGAGCTCAGGGGAGTATTTCTTCCCCAATACCCTGATGTACTTCTCCACAGACATCACCAAATCCTGTTGTCTGTGCTCTGTAGATTAAAGTTGCACAGTACGTGGAAAGCCTGCATAGTTTTTTTCTGCTCATTGTTGAAGCCACACATTGAATGCAGATGCAACACACAAGCTGCAGATTGACCCTCTTTGTCAGGTCAAAGCATGGTGTGTTTGCCAGCAAAGCCACTACCAGCAGATAGCTGTAAGGCAGGTTTCAGAAGTGAAAGGTAAAAAATTGGTCCACAGAACATGCTGTCCCTTGATGCCTCCATAGAGAGTCCTCTTCCTGCCTGTCTGAAAGGTTCCTGCTGCTTGCACACCTCTGTGTACCTTATGGGCCTCAAGTGAATTCATTTGTTCCAAAAGTAAGATTCATCACCAATTTTGATGGTTTTTTTCTGCCTGTTACTGCTAGCATGCAGACTAGTCATCAAGGGTACTGAACATATCTGCTCCCTTAATTTATTCATGGTTTCTCTTGCAATTAATCTCTTGTGTCCTCAGAATTAGATACAAAAGCTGCTTTTGGAGCAGCTTGACTGATCCCTTGCTAACACACGTCTCTGCCCTGCAGTATATCTCATAGTGGTCTCTCCAGTCATGAAACAGGGCTCCTACTCTTCCCTTGGGAGATGTCTTAGACCTTGGTTGCAGGTTTGGGGAAGAGGTCAGGAGAATGAATCAACTGGAGTGTCTTTGCATCTCTGTGGCAACACAGCTTAATCTTCCTTCATGTCTCAGCCCAGCTTTATCTATGGGTTTGTCTTTTGGCAGTGTTTCATGAGGTCCTTCTGGCTGAGACACTTGCTGTTTAACTCTTGCTGTGAAACACCATGTCCATGCCTTATTTTGATAGCACCTGTATGAAAACAAGGTTTGTGCTCAAGGCTTCTTTTTGCTTTGTAATGAACGTAGTCTCAGAAAGATGAAATGAGCGGCCGCTCTTCCTTCCACACCTTGAAATGGAGGAAGGGATTGAGCCAAGAGAGTATCTCATTTTCCTTCTTAATTACAGCTCTGTCCCCCCTGCTGAGGCACTACCTCACCAGCAGGGCTTAAACGTTGCTGCTCTTCTGGATTTAGGAGCTTCTCAGAAGTAGTTAATGACACTGCCCTGACAAATGCCCCAGCTTTGTGTGTTTTTCTCCTCCCTCTTCCCAGAAAATACTGTACTGTACAGAAGAAAGCCAAGACATCAGACAAACATAGGTCAAAGCCAGTCACTTAGAAGTACTCTTCAGTACTTCCATCAGGAACTCTGGAGTCCTGGCAGCTGAGGACTCCTAATCAGATTATTTGCTGCTGCAGCCTGCACTGACATTGATCTCCAGTTTCAGTTCAGATGCATCCCGATGCATAATGCATTGAGATAATCTTGAGGTGACAGCAGACACAAGTAGTGGCAGCTCAGCTCACATCTGAGAGGGCTGGTCTCCAAATAGGGGTGGAGGGAAAGGCAACCACACAGCCCAACACTGTTATCATTGCTTCCTTGTTTCTGGAGATCTGTGTGCTGTTCTCTTTTAAAGGCAGGCACATCACCTCCAGCAGAGGAATGTGTATTTTCCTTTACTAAGCATCTACCAAAAATAGCAAGAAAATAAATAAAAATCTGGAATGCCCAGTGCAGGAGAGACGCTTCTTGTGATTTCAGACAAAGCCATAACAGGAATGGGATGAAAAAATAGGTGTTCTCCAAACTTTGTAGTAAGCAAATACTTAGGATTGGAGTAAGAGATGGGTTATCAGGACTGTCCAGTTTTATGTCTAGAATTGCATGTCTTTTGTCTCTGAAAAATTGGTCTCTCCTCTTCTTTTTCATTGACATCACTGTCACTGTGGTGAAAAATAAGCATTATTGACCTGAGGACAAATGAATAGTCATAATATATTAAATATTTGTAGTAAATATCTTGAGGGAGTGTGACATAAATAGTTAAAATTCCAATGTAGTACAGAGTCATTGTAGGGATGTGTGTGCCCACATATACATATATCTGTGTGTATGTATGTAAACAGTAGATCTGTGTTGTACTCTTTCATCTGTGCCTATTCTAGAGACTAGTGCTCCTCAGGATGCATTGATGTATAATTCAGTGGAACTATACTTGCATCTTATTTTGAAGTGAGAATTATATATGAATTTACACTTGCTTTTTTTTATCAGGTCAGATTGCTGCCTTGTTATACTTGTAAAACAGCAATCCCAATCACCTCACTGGTGCATAATAAATGATTTTACAGTGAGGGCTGCAGTGCTCTCTAGTCATTATAGCAAAATGAAAATTGTACTCTAGTGGAGACTTTAACTCCTGTGCTCCGTTTGAAATAAACTTATGGATTTGGTTGTTTTGAATGCCTTTTAACATGGCTTGTGCTTTACAAAGGCACTTGTTCCAGCCTCCTCCTGTTAGCTTCAGAGGTTGTTTTTAGTGGTTGTGATGGTCCCAACAACCAGCATAAAGATAATGCCCAACTCTGTGACATGGCTCAACTTGCTCATTAGTAGCTGCATGAAGGGATGTTGTGCTACATGCATTTCTTTCACTTGATAAGTCTATCTTATTCCCCTATAGGTGATAGTTCAGAGCAGTGTTAGCTCATCTCCTGGAGATCTCAAGTGTCTTGACAATACTGGTGATTTATTCTGACAAGTGCCTGTGATGGCAGGAAAAGTAAGGGTGGGGGAGTCTCAAGCAAAAGTTACCCAGACATGTATGTGAAAATCCCTTGGAGTACTAGTAAGAGAAACTCAGTCCCCTGAGTGTGCCCCTGTTTTGCAAGCAAATAAGAAAAACCATCTCTCCACGCCTATGTGCCTACAGGGAATGTTCCAAACCTGTGGGTGCCCCTGAACCTCCCATTAAGCTCTGAGTTATTTAGAGGATGTGTAAAATCACACGTAAAATAGCAGCTTTCACACGTTTGAGGATGCCTATTATAATATGCAAATGACAACAGTGTGTACACCAGTTAGTCTGGAAAGCATACAAATGTGTTTTGCTTTTGCTCTCAGGGAGTACACTAATAGCTGGCAGAAGCCTGAGGACACGTGTATGATTCATGGTCTTTTAAAAAAAGAAATGTGGGTATGTAACTTTTAGCACCTGCAGTATGCTAGTGAAGGTGAGAGTACTATAAAAAACAAGAATCTTGTCAGGGCTGCTGCAGTTTTGAGCAGAGGAGATAGAAATCCCTCCAACACATATTCTTCTGTGTTATTGCTACCTCTTCAGAGACTGGAGGCAAGAATCAGTCTCTTTAAGGTACACACTGAAGGGGAAAAAAAGAGGACATACTGGACTGTGCCAGAGACTGTAAAATGTCTCAGTGCAGTGAATTCATCTTCCTCTGGTTCCCTCAAAGATCTCTCTCTCCTTAAAGGAAGAAATAAATCAGGAACTTTCAGTTAAAACTCAGAATTAGAAACCAGGAATGTGCCTCTAACTGTAGTATGGGCAAGAGGTTTGGTGACGTGAGTGATTAGTACAGGATTGGTGACCCCTCTGAGTCAGGACTGAGTTTGAGCCCTACTGTTCTCTGTGTGGTTGAGAATTAATGAGCTGTTAGATAAGGTTAGGGACCTTCATTTACACCATGTTGTGTCTGTGTCATCAGGAAGGAGGGTCCTTTTCTTCCTTCTGCTCACTGCAGGTAATGAGAAATAAAGATGAGTGTGGCACAAGCTTTGGGGGTTTTTCATCAACTCCAGAGCACTACCTGCAGCTTGGACCACAGTGAAACTGATCCCAAAGGAGATGCTCTCCACCTTCTTCAGTCATAGCAAAAAGTTCTTCTGAGCTCTGAGGGATGTGAGTGGGAATAAAATGAAGGTCTGGGCAGAATTTCTCAGGTGTGATTCCTAAAATACACACATGCATCCCTGGGGCACATATTACCTACAGATTTAAATTATATAGCTTCTGCATGAAATCACCACCAAATTTAGAATAAGAAGAAGCACAGGCTTTTGTGTGAGTTTTTAGGAAAATTACCAGAAAGTCATCATTCTGTCATGTAACTAATTTTTACCTAGTATGCAAAACTATATATGGAACAGCTTGCAAAATATTATTATGAAAGTCACATTAAAGCTATTATCAGTAAATAAAAGTGCCAAGTGAGGGTGGAGAGCTGTGAATTCTTGATGACAGAGGTGGTTATTGAAAATACTCTTGTAGGTGAGTGAGTGGGTTTACAGGTTCTTAATGCAATTGGGCACTAATAGCAGTTTTAGAAATATAATGCTGCATTGTATAGTTGGGCTAACTTTTCACGCTAGTTTTATTGGGGCATTCTTATTGACTTTTTAGCTGCTAAGAACAGGTTTGTGCCTGTTGGCAGAATGTACTTAGATGGTTAGATAGGAAAGGAAGGAGTTTTAAATGGTGCCCAAAGGTGTTGGATATCAGTCCTCTGGTGTTATGTGAAGGAGGACTTCAAGTTAAAGTGGAGAGGCTACGTGGGAGGTAAGACAGTATCATTTATCAGAGTCCTTCCAAGAATGGTGCACAGGCACCTTTTGAGTTATGTGGCTCCTTCATTGGCAAGAATTGGCACCCATGAATCACAAGCCGATTGCAGCGGGGATGAAAAATCATAATTTGTCTTAAAAAGTCATTGAATTCTTTTTGTGGGGTTGGAACAGAATTGCATATGACTTGTTAGGGGATCAGCTGCTGGGTTTATGGAGACCATTTCATTTGGTTGTACTCATCTCTCACCAAACTGATGACTCATTTCTCCCCAGTAAGGAACAAAGTGTGTTTGTTAACTGGGCAGCAGGTGTTTTAATTGGTTCATCTGTCTGACTCCACAGGAGCGTCTCCTGCTCTCTGTACTTCCTCGACATGTTGCCATGGAGATGAAAGCTGACATTAATGCCAAACAGGAAGATATGATGTTTCATAAGATCTACATCCAGAAGCATGACAATGTCAGGTAAGACCAGCAGCTCGTCTCCCAGCTGCTGGGCGGGGGGGACCTTCCCAGTGCTTGCACTTAACACCCAGGGACAAAGATGACAGTGATACAGAATACAAAATAAGTGTAAATACTCTAAAGTGTCACAGGTTGACTTTGGAAAGTTTGTTTATAGGACAAGAGGAGGCTTGCCACGTTCCTGCAAAATTGTCCTTTGAGAAGCAACTTTAACTGATCTTTCTTTAGATATTTTTTTTCCTTCATTTCCTAGAGTGAGTCTCAGTGGTTCTGAGACAGTGGTGTATTTGAGTTATCTTTTAACAGTTACAAGCACCCTTCTGATAAGCCATGGTGGGATGCAAGTTAAAGATTGGCAATACTTTCCATGGGGTGAATTGCAGTTAACTGGGGTTAAGGTCACCTGGAGTGGTCTGCCAGTATGAGATTACAAGCAAGGGGTCCATTAGTGACATCTTTTGGCACCTGCTCAGTCACCCAGTGATGTGTTGCTCCTTGGTCTACCTGGATGAGGAGAAGAAATTGGTGTCCAGTCTCTGGCAAGTCATGCAAAATCAAACCCAGTCTATATTGCTGGGGTAGTCCAGCCCCATGACCTTCTTGAACATCACCAGCCTTCCCACTGTCCACTTCCCAGGGAAGATGCAATAAAGTAGTCCCTTAGTTGCTTGGTATCTTTATGGGTTGCAGTTACAAAGTTATGTTTAACTTAATCTTGATGCATTTTACCTCTGCTTCTGTACCTGACTTCGTTGGGGATCACTGATGTCTCTGCTAAGCCAGGTCCTGGAACTGTTTAACAACACTGTCAATCTGTAAGTGCTTCTGCTGAGACACAGGGACTGGGGACAGAGAGCTTCCCTTCTTCCCCTCTCCATCACCCCTTCTGACAAGAGGTTTTCCTGTAAACTGCTCTCATAGCCTTTGCTTTTATGTAGCTTTAAGTATGTTGGTGCATTATATTTTCTGATCCTTGGTGCTTGGTGTATCTCTTATATTTTGATATACTGCACCCTGCAGCATCTCCAGTAGTTGGTGCAGTGAAAATCATATGAAATTCTGAAGCATTTGAAGACATTTCCTTAGTATTGAGGGTAGCAGGGAGAGGTAATGTGCAAGCATAAAACTGGGTGGAGGTAAAAACTGATAAAAAACTGAAGTCAGAGCAAATCTGTTCTGGCTTGAATGGACTTCAGTTCAGCACTTTGTATTTTTGGCTGTGACTCAGTAAACAGATAAAGATCCACTACCAATACTGAGGACAAAATCATTATTACATTTCAAAGACAATAGTGGTTCAGTGATGGAAACCAAAGAATATGCATATGGTGATGAAGGTGAGGGGAAGAGGTCGTCCAGAGTGCCCTCAGCAGGGTATGTGCCACAGTGGGTTAGATTGGGTCTTGTGTCTACATTCACTTTTTCCTTAATGGCACTGAGCTTGTTCAAGAAGGTGTGTAAATTTCTTATGATAGATGTTAGGTGTGAATTTTCTTAATAGAGAAATTACTTTTTTCCAGTACTCAAAGGTCAGCTTGACATTTGTGTTAGATATGACATGAGACTAGTTAGGGTGGTATTAGAGTCTTTCACATCAATTTCCATATGTCATTATTCACAGGTTTGAAAGTTGCTCAGTACAGTCAGTCTTAGTAAAGGTGATTATCTCTTTAGGATGATGCTTATTTGAAATTTTAGCTATATCACTAAATTAAAACTAAATAAATGATAATAAACGAAATTTCCAAATTAACAATTTTCAAGGGAGAGAGGAATCTGACGGAATGATTATGATTGGGAAGAATAACCCAAAGATAATGGCTGGTATGGAGACATGGAGATCTCCAAAGATGCAACAAAAAGTGACACATGACCCCAGGGTATAGAAAGAGAAAACAGTTTATTATGACTTTCAGTTACAGCTGTGAAGTAACACGAAAAATGAAGCTTGTGTACATAAATGGGTCTATGCACCAATCAGTTCCTTGGACTGTCCTGATGGGTAGCTAACGAGAGGCTTACAGACATTTAGTTTTCTCATCCTGTGTATTTATTGAATAATATGAACATATGCGTAATAGATTATCTGCTGCAGCCTAAAAATAATTTTAACATTGTTTGTCATGGTATGAGTATTTAGGAATCAAGCCCGTGTCTCTGTGCAAAGGGAGGTCGAGGTCTCATAATGTCTTGCAAGGGGAGACAACTTAAATGATACCTTCCCCAAAGTATGGACCTTGTTGTCTGTGCCTACAAGGTCCTAAGTCAAAGCCCACGGAGATCATGGAAAAGACTGGGAAAGGGAGATAAGAAATAGGAATAAGCTAGTATATGTACTGAGAGCAAATAGAAGGTAGCTTAGGAACATCTCATCTTCATGTACTTTAGGGAAATGAATAACTAAGTACGAATATTGAGAAAAGGAAGCATGATTTGGAACAAATGACTCATTTCACACTAGGAGTTGAGCACGGAGCCTTTGCTCTTGCCTGGGTGCACTGAAACCACCTCTGGTGGGAATGACTGCAGAGGATTTGGAAGCATTTACGTGCACACTGGTTGGGGGGTAACGTCTCAATGTGGACTAACGAACCGGCTGAATAAAAACAAGCATGCTCCTTACTTTTCATGGGGAAATGCTCAAGGGAAAGCTCTTGAGATGAGAACACTCGGAGCAATTTTGTTTTGTTTTTGTCACTATTCAAAAATGTCATAAGATCTAAGTTTTTATGAGCTAAAGGTTATTGTGTCAAGGCAATTGAGAAGTATGTGAAGTCGGTGCAAGGGTGCTGTGCCCAGCCATTGAATCTGGCTTCCTGTTGATGAATTATGAGCAGGAGCATTTCCTCCATGGTTTGTAGAAGTGGAAAGGTCTCTGTGTCTGCAGAGGTGCAGGTTTCCCTCCTCCACCAGCTGTATCCAGTGGTTCTCTTTTCTCACTCCCCCGGATTAGTTATAAAGGTGGATTATAAAGGAGAGTATAATGGATGGGAATTTTTATTTTAAAAGTTTGGTTGCCATCATAATGCCTCTGGAGCCTGAGATCTTCATTTTTTCTGGATCTTCAGGGTGAGGTTGCTCACTGATTTCATAGTCACTGGGGGTTTCCAACCAGCCTGGTTTAACTTTGACCCTTTGAACTCGCAAGGTGCAGGAGCTTGACCTCACTCAGCCCGTTTTGACATTTGTGTGGGAGAAGTGGTTTACTAAATTCTCTTTCAGACAAGATTAAATATTTTAATTTTCAAGGATGATTGGGTCTGGGCTTTTGGGGCCACCTCTAATTTTAATTACAAAACGAACCCAAACCACTCTACCAGCAGAAAATGTTATTCTCTAAAATTATGTGAAGTTACTGTGTGTGGGAGTGGTTTTGTGTTTTAAAACAAGGAGTCTTTAAATGACCAGTTCTGCTGTGACAGGCTTAGTTCTAGATACTAGGTTACATGCTCTTTTTCTCTTTGTATAAAGGTTTCACACTTTTTTTTGTAAACTGCTGCAGAAAAGACATCTTCCTTAGATCTATAAAACAGCCATGATCTAATAAGGGACAATTCTGCCATGATATTGCTTACTGTGTTACACTTCTCTTAGAGGGTGGGCTATCTGTAAGATGATGATTTTATGCTAAATACAGTGCTCTTTCTGACCTGAATGGGTACAAGCAAATCTTTTTAGAGCCCTCTCAGGATTTCCTGTGAGTGAGTTCATAATCCCCTGCTTATTGTTATGGAAAGTAAAGTTCAGAGACTAATTTATCCACAATGAAAATACAATTTCCTGACGATTTTTGGCAGCAAAATTCGTTTCAGGATTATGTTCTTCTGAAGAATTTAGGGTGATGACAAAACTAAGATACAGAAGTTTGGGGTTAATGCACTCTTTTTTGAGGCAACTGAACAGAACCCTTTAGCAGGGAACAAAACCATTTCCTGTCCCAATTTATTGAATGAGAATTAACCTTGACAAATTCAGAACCTCAGAGCATGATTTGACCTTTCCCACATATGTGTGTGTTAAATATAAAGTCTATTGTCAAATGTGATCAGGAAAGGAGTTCCCAAGACTATGTAAGTAATTTGGGGTAAACAAGGTTAATTATGTAACTAAATGGGTTCACATTATCATGAATGAGATTGTGTCTGATAGACAAACCCTAAAATACCCATAGATAATATTGTTTATCTATCGTGCTTCCCAGGCAGAATTTTAAATGTTTTACATTACTATTGCTATTTATAGTATCTAAGTGCAGTGATAATGGCTTTAATGTTATCTAGGTTTGGCCAAATATAGTAATCTCTGTGCTATAAAAGGAGGTTTGAAGTCCTCTGTGAAGGGATAGAGATTGGCTTTGTCATTGAAATTCCTTTGATGAACTGTTTCAAGAAGCTTATTTTAGGGCTGGCATCCAAGTGCAGTGAAAGTGACAATTTCCTCTCTTCTCCCCTTCACATAATTCATATGAATCATGTACTCAACAACATTAACCTGATCTCAGAGGTTTTTAAACATCTTGACAACTTGAACTAAACCATTTGCAGAAATGAAACAGTCCATTTGCTTTTAGCTTTGTAAACAGAAAACATTTTTAACTAGTTCTCTGATTTGACCACAGTCTAACACCAAAAATTCTCCCCTTAAAAATGACCAAATAGTTGTACTTTGGCTGAGTGCCAGGATATTCAGATCAACTTTGTCAGCTTAACCTCTTTGTCTTACAGGCATTGTGATGCTTAATTAGTTGCTTATGAAGTGTGTTAAATTCTTAGATTGCAAGGTGCTGTGTAATTGTGTGCTACAAAACATGTGGAAATTTCAACCACGCAAAGACCTTTCTCCTCCATCCTCCCACTGTCCTCACACAAAGGACATCTAGTCTAATGTTCCTTCATGTTAAAGGACATACCAATATAAACAGTAGCACAAAGCTGAGCTCTGATCACAGCTAGTAGAAGGGTTCCCAGAATGTAGCTGTAGCTGGACTTATTAGTGCTGTGGCTTGCCAAAGCAACGTGCTGCTTAGTGCTATGTTCTTGTTGGTGAGCATGGGCATGAGGCTGGTTTTTCTGGCTTGCTAACATTGCTTTCTGAAATGTGATAAATGCATTTATAATGAGACATACCCTACCAAGACTGGGCCAGACAGCGGGTTGCCTTTGGAGGTAGTTATGCCCATGGGCTGGGTTTGTTCAGGAGCTCATCCCAATTCTGTTTTCAGGCTTTTTCATGAGAAGTTATTGAAGCTAAGCAGAAACATTTTTTACCATCTTTAATTAATGAAACTACACGTGGCATGTCTAACTTCCTGACAGTTCCTCCATGGATATTTTCAAAGATTCCTTGAAACTCTCATTTCAGCCAAAGTTTATGTAACTTTAATTTCTATGGAAGACCTCATTGCCAGGAAAGGGCAGGAGCAGTAACTGGTTTTAATATTTACTGTTTAATCCATCTCCCTCCTTGTCTTCTCCCCTTTTTGAGAGGAGGCAGAATGAAAAGCAATAGTTTTATACTTGAAGATGAGAAAGAGCAGCATTAAACAGCATTAACTAAGCATCAGAACACCTGTAAGGTGCAGCATTAAGCAGGAGGAAGCCCAAGAGCATCTTTTATCTTTGTCTTGCTTCCTGGTGCTGTTCTCCTCACCAGTCCATGACCTTTGATCTCCTCCCAAAATGTGTTCATGGGTTGGTTGGTTGTTTCTTAGCATCAAGTCTTAGCAAGACCTCTACCTCCTTTTCTTTATTCAAGGCCCACAGGCAGTAGGAAGTTATTTTTGCAGTTAGGTGGGGGAAAACTGTGGGTTTCATGTGGGTTTAGGAGCCCCCTGCATTTAATTGCCATAACTTCTGTTTGAGGCTGTAGGCTGAGAAAAGCGAGGAGAGAAATGATCAGCCTGCCCACACCTTTCCCCAAATGACAGCAGTGAATTTTACCTACACAGGAACTCTTCTGTTTCCCTGTCAAGAGCCAGCTCCTGGGAACTTCACCTGCATCTGCCTGGAGTGAATCTCAGCTCTTTAATGTTCCTGGAAACTTTTTAAGTTAGCAATAAATTGTAGGAAGTGTGGAAGGTTTCACCCATGGGTGAGGGTGGATTACTCTGCTCTTACTGCCACTAATCACTTGACTCTTCCTACCCAACTTGTTGTTTTTGAGAGGAAAAATCACTGTCTTTTGGAGAAAGGCATTCAAGCTAAAATCCACGTGTAAGGGAATTTGCTTATTTTACAGCCATTTTTACAGCTGAGCTTGACATCAAAGCTGTGCAGTAAATCTCACCATTAATATTAAAGGGGATGTTTCAACCCAGGATCACTCTCTCTTTTCAATATGTGTTAACTGGTTCACTCTTGAAAACTTTTAAGCCAAAGAATATAGCAGGTTTATATATTTTTTTCCAATCTACCTGCACTGCCCCCTTTAAGAAGAACAAACACATGCTAACTCATTTAAGTATTCATCTGACTGACTGCAGATCTTTCTTTTTGAGCTGGGAATATCCTGTGATCTTGGTCCCTGCTGGGAACCTCTGGTGTCTTCAGGGCCATGAGAGAGCCTTGTACCCTCTGAAGAACAAAACAGATAAATAAGTGGCTGCAAGGCACCCTGCTGGCTGCACTGCTTAAACACATGTGTTGGAATAAAGACACATCCCAAAAGTGCAGCGTGCCAGGTGACCGCAGATCTGCAGCCACCAGCAAACCATCAGCAATTAGGAAGGGCCTGGGATCTATAATTCACACCCTGCTATTCTGGGTTTACACAAGGGTCTGTGAAGTTCATGGGGTGATGGATTGAAGAGTGTTAGATGCTTTAGTGGTGAAACACTGTGAATAGTAATTTGGAGAGAGTAACGAAGGTACCTGATGGAGTTTACGGAGCAGTATTTTAACTCACCAAGGTTATTTGGATTTACTTTTTCTTAAATAGTACTAAAAATAAATTGCATTTATTTTAAGTATAAGTTTGACTGCTGATCGGCCTGATAGTAAAACCAAATAAATCAAACTTATAGTAAAAAAAAAAAAAGCATCAAATTATATTTATTAAACTAATCCCCCCCACACTCTTCTCTATTCTGGAGTAACCTTGACAAGAAAAGTTGAGTCTTCTCTGACCAAAACTTTACTTTTGTAAAGACTTGCTTGTACAAGACCTGCTTTCCTTTCGTAAAGACTTGGTTAAATTCCAGTTAATGAGCTGCTTTGTCATGTAGTTAACATGCAAAGTGGTTTTAAGAACATTACATTTATATAACATTTGAAGAGGTTCTTGTTAAAGTCATCCTACCTTTTTGCTTCCCCCTTAGATTATAATGACTGAAAAGCAAAAATCAGTTAACTTTTTATTCTGTAATGCACTGAACTTTGCAAAACTATTTAAAGCCCTCTTACAGAAGCTGTAAAACCGAGGCACAGTTTTGGATGGGGATGGATTAACTTCTCTTGTCTTATACTATATTTATATCCCTCAACAATTGTTGCTAATTGGTGCATCTGTTCTTACTGGTTTATATATAATTTTGACACTGGATAAATGATGAAGAAGAGACAAAAGCTGAAGCAATTAGTGGAGAAGAGCTCTCAAGTGGTCTGGTATCCTGTGACTCAAGTTAGTGCCTTGCTAACTTGTGTCTGTGTCCTCCAGTAACTGAAAGTCATAGTGTATTTTTTTAAACTTCCTCTTTCTTATTAGTTTTGCTTGATACTACGTGGTTAAAAAGTTAGGGACAGTCTGGTGCTTAATGTGCAGACTGGGTAATTCCATAAGTAGTGTTTCTATAAGAAACCAGGCTAAGAACAGGTCACTTTGGAAACAAACCTAACAGAAATGAGAAGGGACAGTGGAGTGCACAAAAGACCAAAGAGATTGAATGAATTTCAGCACACACACACTGTTGGCAGGGCATTGGCCCTGTGGAATGATAGAGGTGCTCTTTTTAGAAAGTTCAGATTTTTCTGTGTCCATTTGTGTTTCTGTTTTGAAGCCCTAGGAAGATGCACATGGTTTTAAATGGTGAGAATAGGTATTTGCAAGACCATGTGGGTTCTGAGGACTTGGAAGTTTGCAATTAGTATTCAGAAACTGGAAAGAAGTGTGTATATGATATGCTTTAAAAAACAAATGAGTTATAAGTATATAGGTATCTTCCCTGATACCGTGGCCAGCAGGGATCTTTGTCCATGGTTGCCATATGTGTGTTTGGCAAATACTTGAGGCTCTCAAAGGCACTGAGAAATTCTAAGGATGTTCTTGACCAGTAACCATGTCCCTGTTTGAGCCAAACTCCTAAACAAACCCCTTCAATATACAGGAGGATCATCAGCATTTGAAATCAGCTCCGGCAACTCCAGTTCTACAGAGCTGACCCCTAAGCCCAAAAACCTATTGCAGTGACTGCTTGTGAAACTTGGAGCTGTGTGACTACCAGCAAACCCTTTCCTCCTAGCCTCCTGTTGCAGAGATCTCCCCAGTAAGTGGCATGCAGAAGGCTGGATGACCATGGCTTTGCTCAGCTGCACCATCATCTGTAAATGCCTGTTTGTCCCCATCAGTAGCTGTGCAGAGCATCTGGAAGCACAACTTGCCCTCCTACATGAAGAGCAAGGTTGAATATGTGAGGCAGTGGGGATTTTTTTCCAGCAGAGGTATAGTAGTGACAGTTTGTTGATCCACCATGTCAGCTCATTTGTTGGGATATTTTATTTTGTGTGTGTTTTTTTGGGGTCGGGTGTTTTGTTTGTTTTGCTTGGGGGTTTTTTTGTTATTGTTGGGTTTGGTGGTTTCCTTTAACTTTAAGCATGATTCTTTGCAGAGACTGATAATACTCTGGCTCCATTTCCTACTCATTGTGGAGAATGTGTTGCTAATAGGAGGTTACTAGGACAAACCTCCTTCTTCTGACAACTATTCCTGTTATCTCCAAGGCCTGGCAGACCCATACGTCAGGGCTGAATGCTGCAGCAATTTGGAGAGATGCTTTGTAGCATCCTGGACCGCACAGGAGATGATAGACCTGTGTCAAAGAGCTGATGGGATATTTGCAGGGTGGTGAAGTAGGCTAAAAAGATTGGAAAGAAGAAAAAAACCTTGGAAAGAAAGGAGCAAATTTAGCAATTATTAGCAGGAGAAAAGGAAATGAGAGAATGGAAAACAGATGCATGCAGTTTTAGACAGTGGACGCTTCTGTGCCACAGCATTTCTAGTGGAGAGGCTCCAACCTTGGGAGCATGCACTCCAACACACTGCAGCTTTCTGCTGTGGCTGTTTCCAAAGGCTGAGCTAATAAGAATTAATTTGTAGAACAAAACAAACAAAACTTTGGCTTCTGCTCAGGGGAACTTGAGCTATTGTAGTTACAGATCAGGCTTCAACAGAAGCCAAATGCTGATCCATAAAAGTATAATTACTCTGTTTCATTTGGAACCTTTTGTTCTGGATTGTGTTCAAAGCTACTGTAAGCCCCTTTGTGAGATTCTTTTTCTTTCCAGGCAAGAGAAAAAGAGGCCTTTTGATTTAACAGTTCTACTGTGTTTCAGTTAAACAGGAGAAAAAGCCCATGTCGTCCTTGCCTTTCTTCCTTAAAAATCTTCCCTTCTGCAGAATAGTGGCCAGCAGGTCACAGTTTAGGATGGTAGGTCTAAGGTAGAGAGAAAGTTGTGTCACAGAATATAAATGATAAGTGATATTCGTATTTAAGATCCAGTACTTTTTGTCATTTCCAGATGCAAGCTGAATAAAATTTTGTTACTGAAATTGGAAGTGATTACACACTTCTTGAAAAGCCCAGAAACCTTGAAATTGCAGATGTGACTTAACTGCTGAGCTCCTTTTCCCTGGAAGTATATAATGGTGGAGGGAGTAATTTCAAAATGGTATATTCTCTGAAAGATTGAAAACAAATGAAAAAAAAGGAAAAAGAGAAAATAATATTGGAGAACAACCGTACAAAACTAGAACTGTTTAAGGATGAAATATGTGATTTGGGAGGGTGGCTCTTATTCTGAGAACAGCATAGGATGGTGAAAATATTTATTAATCCTCTATAAAATGGCGTGTTTGCTGAAAATCATCCAGGGCTACACTTTTGTAATGCAGAAGCCCAATATGGACTTCATTAGCATTTATTAGATCAGTATATTCCACTTAAATACATGCATTCACTGGCTTATTTAAATCTCTTTTGTGTATCCTTTCATCTCTTTTTAGGTTATTTTTGCTGTAGATTCAAGGATCTTTTCTAGTGGAGGATCATAAAATCTTTATTTTGTTGGTCTATTACGTCCCGCAGCTTTTTATTTTTCCAATATGTATATCAGACACAGCATTTATTGTATTACTAATAACTGAACAAATTCTAAGGCATCTTGTTGGATATTGGGCACTGCCTCAAAACACCTCCTTGCATTTTTAGTGCCTTACACTCATAAATTCTTGTATACACTGGTACCAGTCGACCCCACAGGGGAGGTCAGGGCTGGGGAATGGAGAGGCTGAGGTGAACAGTGATTTCTTTGCTTGGGCTTGGTGGCCAGGCTGATTAGAGCTCAGGAGTGCCTGGCTCCTGTTACAGACATGTGATGACTAGAGCTGGAAGGCTCTGCCCTGCAGAGGAGTCGTGCAGGAGGAACACGCGCTCCTTGTGCCGGGGACACCTCATGGCTGCTGGGGAATTGGTGCTGCATTGTGGCTGGGCAGCCACCCCAAACAAGCATCTTTCTGTTCCTCACTAAAGTGAAACCCCACAGCAATGGATTAATTCAAAAATGGCAGAAAACAAACCAGAGAGGTAGTGGAGATCTGAAGAGACACAAGTGGTGAGGTGAGCCATGCTCATCCAGGAGCGCAGAGGCTCAGCCCATGTGCTGGTGGAGGTTATCTAGACTTGGTTTTCCCATGTGTCAGAGGGCATTTGAGGCCACATCTCCTAGGAGAGGCCCTAACCGAAGAAGGCGTCCTCATTCTCTTTTGTTAGCTCTGTTTCATTTTTTTATATAAAAGAATCAAACCCCGGAGCAGCAGCTTGATTCCCACTGTCCCGTGTCACAGACCGCGCCGTATTCAGCAGGGCAGAGCGGGGCCCTTGCTGTCTCTGCCTCTAATTATTCAGAGTATTTTATACATAATGAGCAGCTGCAGCAGGAGGTCCTGAGGGCACCCCCGTTCCCAATCCAAAACAGTCCATTGTCCAGGTCAGATTGGAATCGGGCAGAGGAAAAATCAGATCCATATTTTCTCACTTCTCAGGCAAAGGGGAGTTTCTTTGCTTGCATTCTCACTCCATTGATTAACATATAGCAGACACTTGCAGAACACTAAGGAATCAAGGATACAAAATTCTGTGTACAGTCCTGTTCCTTAAAGATGTGCCAGTCTGTTGTGATGGGCTAGTGGTATTTTAGCTGTCAGGAATAAGGGCTCCCAGCAAAGACTTGGCTACAATCATGTATCAGGCAGCGCAGACGGGGTAGGGATGTTCTTAAATGCTGGACACATATCCCCTTTTATTGTAGCTCCTGTTGTAGTCTGAGCTCTGTCTGTATTTCTTAATTTTAAAAAACAAAACAACAACCCTCCCACCAAAAAACCCCCAAAACCCCCCAAACCACAAACCCAACAAAAAACCCGAGTCAAGTATTCCTGTAAGGTGCTATCATGAGACTCAAACTGAAGTGAAAATTTATCTGCTGGGTTTTCTAGCCTCAGTGGTCCTTGATTAACCACAGCATGTCTGAAGTAACTGAGAGGGGCAGAGGCCAGTGGGATCCTGGGGATGATTTGGGTTTGCCTTTGACTGCAGCTAACTTTTTTTCTGGTTCTATTTGTAAGGATTTTGGTGCCTGGCTGTTGTCAGCAGGATTTTTATTCTGTTGCATAAGGACTGAGAAAACAGTATCTGTCTGACTCTACCACAGTGAATGGCTTTCAAGTTAAGCCATGGTTGCAGTTATTGTGCTCTAGCTGTGACACTATAAATAAAGTTATTAACAGCAATATGTAAATGGGTTTCTATTTTTGTTCCCTGCATTGTTTGCAAAATCTAGGGCAGTTATTCAGTAAGAATCATCTGCTATTTAGCACTGAGCCTACCAGCATTTGATGCTGTGTGGGCTGCTGCTTTTTTCCCCCTTCTTTCTCTCTTTGCACTGGCTTTTATAATCCAGCTCCTTTGCAAGTTTGTTTATTGTGGTATATAAGAAATAGAGTATCTGTACTAAGCATTTTCAGGCTTCCGGAGAGTGACTTGGTACTTAAGAATAAAAATCATCTCTTGATATTTGAACTACAGGAGCATTAAAAACAGCCACACACACATCAAACACCACAGCTGTTATTTGCCTTAGTGTGCATCTTGCAAATTCCAGTTTGTTCAGAGATCTTTGGGGTTGTGTTTTGTTTGCATGCTCCGTTTCCTTCCTCTCCCCCCTCCATCGCTCTGGGTTTGCCCGGCAGCCTCCGGCCCTGCTCACGCTGGGAACTTGGGCCACCTTAATCCGTGCAGCCCCCCGAGGGATGTGTTGTTTTGGAAACACTTCACTACAGTCATGGCTACTCCTCTCTGGGAGAGCAAATTATTCTAATCCAAGGCATCTGTTTAGAAACCTGGATGCGTCTGTGCTGGGGACAGGAGCTGTGCTGCTGTTAACATACATACTCTGTACAACAGTTCACATGAGGCAGTTTGATCAACCTTCTTCCTGCTCTGCAAGTGAATTTAGCTCTGGCTTCCCTGAACCTCCCGCAGGACAAGTCCCAGCCTGTTTGTCCTGCGACTCATTAGCCACAATTTTATTGCCAGCTGCATTAGCCTTCAGATGGGCATGTGTCCTCCTTGGCATTTTAATTCCATTTCATGCAGCTTTGTGAAAGACCACTGTAACGCTGGGACACCAGCAAGCTGAGTCTCCAGTTTCACTCCTTGCTTGAAGTAGCAGTTACTTTTATGGTATATATAATAGATGAATACACAGGAGTGTTTTGGAGTTGCGACACCCACTGTTCTGAACTGAACTGAACTCATCCCTTCAAATCCTAAGCACTTTATTTCTTTTGTTTGTTTGTTTTTAATCTCCAAGCCAAAATTGCTGCTGCCATAATGGTGTAGATAGTAAGCAGGAATCAGCTAGACTGGTTTTGCATGGATATAGAAAGATCTGACACAATAATTTTGCTCTTATTTTTATGGTCTGAGAGATATTACCATAATATATTTTAAGTGGCCTCTGAGGTGGATTTCTATGCTATAGAAAAGATCTGGTCAGACTCTGTTGGTTTTATTGATATTAGTTCACTGGTGAACTAATAACTGTTTACAGGAACTTCATTTGGAGATGGTACTTTGCAAATATTGAGCGTAGCAAGCAAATGACTTAGTGAAATATCTTAATGCATTAACACACAAATTAAATTTTCCAATGGAAAATGCAGGAGAAAAGCCATTTCTTTATATGCAGATCTATTATTCTGGTGGTGGCAATTACAGTAATTCTCTTTGAGTTAAAATTATATGCCTACTTCATTATGAGAAGAAACCACTGATAGCAAAAATCAGGGGAGATTCAGTGGAAAGTTGAAAAGACTTACATATGCAGTGGGCAGACCTGCCTTGCCATGCTCCCTGCTCCAGCATCTCAGGAGTGGGTTTTGAGTGGATGTTCCCTGGATTCAAGGGGCCAGGACTCATGTTCCTGCTTTTCCATGGTTTTCCCACTTGACCTTCAGCCCCTTTATGTATTTTCTTTATATGCCATACTGTTGTCTGCAAAATAGCGTGGTCTTGCTTTTCTAGCACTAATGACATTTTAACAATTGCTTTGAAGACTTCACATGCTTAAGAAGCTAGAGATGCAATGGTCCTTTTTTATTCTATAAAGAAACAAATTTGAGACAGAGCCAGCTAAGTAATTGGGCTCAGAATCAAGTGATGGGCTGTCAAAGATAAGACTCAAGGTGTCTTGATAGCTAGTATCTTGACCAGAATTACAAAATAGAAGTGGTGTAAGTGTTCTGATATTATAGTATATAATCTGAATGCCATAAAGAAGATTTAACACTCCTTGCTATCTGAAATAATGGGCATATGCAAAGTATTTGGAATATGAATATGTTAGGGGCCAAAGAGGTGCATAGAATTTGAAATTCTCTCTTCAAGGATGATCTTTGCATAGAAATACTCATTTAGTGAGCTCACCTATACTGCCTTCTAAGGGGGAGTGTTTTTACAGCTGATATTGACTGTACAGAATTTAATTATATTTACATTGTTTCTCCATAGCATCTGGAGTTTTCTGTGTCACCAAAGGGAACCAAAGATAGATGTCAGCTCAAGTGCCATCAATCAATTGTGAAGTGATGGTAGATCACATCTCACAAAGGAAGCAAACCCCTTAATGTTAAATTGTAGTCCTCATAAAGTTGGGAGAACTTTACTTGTGAGTTGAGGATATCTATTCATTACTGGTTCTTATCAGGTAAGGAATATTAATGTATAGTAACCAGATAACAAGTCCAATTTCCTGCAGGACTTTTTTCTTTTCATTTAGTTCTGAAATTACAGCCAATCTCCCTTCTCGCTGGAAACATCATGTGGTTTATTATTAAATTTATTATCAGGTTTGTTTATTAATTAATAACAAAATGATCCCTCAGTTAATGAGCTGCACCATTTCCTTTGGCCAATCATTTTACCTTTCAGAAAAGCTAACAAAGGATTATGTCTGCATTTCAAAGTTCTCCTCCACTGTTGTTGCGTTGGTGTTTCTCAGAAAAGTGGCCATTACAAAATAAGCACAGTTGAGTTTCTCTGTGTGCTTTGGGTCTGTTTCTCTTTGCAGTTTGATCAGTGTCATTTTAAAAATGCAACTGCTTGATTGCTTTTAAAAGTACAGAAATGAGGAGGTGGTGACTCATCTCATGGTGAGTGTTCCAGAAAGGGCAGCAAGACTCATGTTCCTATTCTTCAGCAGTTCTCCCAACAAATGGTCATTTCCATGTTATTTATCTAGTCAGCTCCCAAACACAAGTGGTAATTGTGTATACAGAGCATCAACACCACTCATCCAATCTCAGCCTACCCATGAAACTGTCTGCATATTTTGATATCTACTGTCCTAGGGAAAATGAGATAACTATAGGAAAGGCATAGTTGCTCCTTAATGTTTTAAATTATGACATTTATTTACTAATGTTTTCATTATATAGTGACTTTCTGGAAGGAAAACTCTGACTTACTGAAATTGAAGAGTCACAAAAGGAGAGGACACTGGGAAAGATAGTGAGGAAGAAGTAAGGTTAGGTTGAAATGACCACTGCATGCAGAATTACTGCAGCTTTTTGGATAGGGAGCACAAAAACATCATTGTTTGCCTGAATATCCATGATAGCAGAGAAGAATAGACTGAATGCAGTTTGCACAGCTATGAAGGGCTCATTCTTTCACCATGAAAGACAAAGACCCAAGCAATATATAACAGAAAGCATCCCAAACTTGATTAGATGCAACTTAGTCCCATGTCCCATCTGCCTCACCCAGGATATACATGTGAAACTGTTAACTATCTGTGCCAAAATTTATTAACTCTGATGACTGATTGATTGTTGGCACACAGCCTCTATGCAACAGGTTGTTTTTGTTTTAATATGTGAGGTTTTAGTTGTTTCTCTTTCCTATTGCACTGCTTCTATGGCTTCAGTCACTTTTGCAAGCTGTTTTCTCAAAGCAGGGCAGGGAGGAGAAGTGCCAGACTCCTACAGCTGTGGTGGTAATGGATAGTCCCTTCTTGCAGAAATTTCTTAGCTCTGTCTTCCTTCTTGTTGTTTTTTGGCAGGATTTTACATCAGAGATTACTCTAATGCCAGAAACCAGACTGCAGGAATCCTCAGAGCAAAAAGCATGCCTGAAGGCCTGAAGTTTGAAAACCAGAAAATAACATGGCTTTTCGTTTCTGTTTCATATGCAGTTCTGGATTTCAGGCTATCTTGTGGGATAGATGAATCTGAGATTTATTTTGGTGTGGGCTGGATCCAGCTCCAGTTTGGACAGACCTGGCAGCACTTTTGCACTGCTCGGGCAGACCCAGACGAGTCTGAGTTTGCTCAGAGCCCGAGCAAAGACACAGTTGGGGACATCGGTGTGCATGGTTCCTTTGCCCCTTTCTGCAAAAGACCATGTATATCCTTCAACTCTGCCTGCCTAAACTTCCTTGGAACCTTTCTCACTTACATGGTTTTTCCCCTGACTAGAATGATTGGAAAAATTTTCACATTCACATCAGTTCCTTCTTAGATATACGCAAAAGGTCTAAAATCTTGGGTTTCTTTTTTATGTTTGACAGACAGTGGCATCTAATTTGGCTTGCAATGATGGAATAATAAAATTCCTTCTACTCATCTCAAAGACGTCTATAACGTGCTCCACCTATAGCTTGGCTGGTAGCCACTGCACAGCTATCTTTATTTGTTTTGTCTTCCCCAAATAGTTTTTCTTCCCAAAATGCTATTTATTACTCCTGTTTCCAGTGAAGAACCAATCTGGTTAAATATAGCCTGTTGAAATATGAAAATCTTTTAACTCAATATGTTTAGAGGGAGAGAATAGCAGGTTTTAGGCTTTTCATGTTCAAAATTAAAAAATGAGTGCTGATACTGCTGGACGCCTTCCTGTGTAACCTTATCTAGGTGTTCCTGCTCCGGCAGGGGGATTGGACTAGATGATCTTTTGAGGTCCCTTCCAATCCCTGACATTCTGTGAGTTCCAATAACTGGGGTTGCTTCTTATGCTTGTAAACTGCAAACCCAGGAAGATCATGGAAAAACTTCTCCCTGTATGACCGGTGCAGTCTTCCCCTTCTGGTTGGTGGTTTCAAAACTTTAATTTCTTCTTATTTCCCGTGCTGGCAGTGAAGGACAGACCACAGGCATCGAGGTGAGGAGCACTGACCGTGATGGAAAGTATGGTGCCATTTTTCTCAGCAGCTCCTGAGTGCCAGCAGGGTCAGCCACGCTCAGCGGGACATTCCCAGGAGCACGTTGCTGACATGGAGAGAGCTGCAACTGCAAATGCTGAGAGTTTCTGCTGGAGATGTGCATCTCCCAGCTGAGTCCCCCAGGCACTTCTAACCTCTGGTAACACTCATTTGAGAGCAAACATGGGGAAATTAAGTAAAGGCAGGGTTCTGCAGTTTATATCTTTGCAATGAGCCTTGCTGTTGTCTCTGTGGATGGTAGTTTGCACGTTGCCATCAGTGTCTCTGAGAGCCATCTGGTCTCCTGATACTTTGCTGGTTTTTACTCTGTCGCCAGTTGTACTTGGTATGGTCTTGCAGAGTGAACTTCTCAAATATAGGGTAAGGGTTTGGTTTGCATTTTTTGACTACTTTGGAAGAGGGACAGGAGGCTTTCTGCCTTTTGCTGTAAAAAAAAGAAAGGTGAATAGGCTCATAGGTTTTTTTCACAGAAAAAGCTTTTAGGTCTGTAGAGAGTTTTTGTGTATTTCCTCCTATTTGTGTTGTTCTCTGTCTCTCTAAAGTGTTGCTTTGCTTATTGCAGCATTTGTGCCTTCTCAGCCTCTTGAGCATGGCTGGTTGTAGATGGAGCATTGTCACAGTGCACCTTGGAGCCCCTCTTCCCAGGGCAGAGCTGTGCCAGCTCTGGGACTCGTTTGAAGCAATAGGTGATTTCCAATACTAAATGGATCTTCTCTGAAATGACCATATAAGTTTAGGAAAGAGAGTGTGTCTTTACTGTTGGAGTGGTTTTTTCCATGACTGTAGGAAAAGGAAATATTTTAACCTCTGGACTATCTGATGTCCTGCTGTTCTGGAGAACTTTTTTTGCACTAAGACATCGGCCTGTCGGATAAGCATCCCTAGAGAGCAAGGCTGACGTACTGTTGAGACCTGAGTTAGTCTGGAAGTAGCTTTGCAGCCTTTGCTGGACCCGTCACTGGGCTGCCACTCAGCATGATGATCCATCTGGGCCACTTCACCCTCCTTAGATGGGCTTTGCTGCCCTTGCTCACTTTTGTGCTGCTTTACCTAGACATGTTGCCTAGCCATGGTCACTATGCCATTGCTGTGAACTTGTCCTCAGCTTGTTTTGGTTTGTCCTTTTGTTGTTGCTGCTATTAAATGAAGGGGAGAAAGAGCATTACGAGATGTTCTCAGTGTTTCTGGAAGCTGAAATCATTTGGGTGCATGGGGTGGGTAGAAGAGAAAGCACACAGAGGACCTCCTTGGCATCCCATCCCCAGGTGGCTACAGCTTGGAAAAAGAGACTGGATGTATCTTGATGCTAGGTCTATTCTAGGAACTTCTAGATAACCTTAATACTATGTTTATGCCACTAGACTGGGAAAGTATCTTCTGGGCATACAGTGCTGGCAGGAACGTGGCTTTTAAACAGATATCTAAGTATGAAAATTGACTCATTTACAAGCTACTCAAGAGATGCTTCCACCTTGGAAATACTCAAAAGACATCTGAACATGGTCTTGGGTAACCAGCTCTACTAGGTGGCCCTTCTTGAGCAGGGTTGGATAAGATGACCTTCTGAGGTCCCTTCCAACCTCAATGTTTCTGTGATTCTGTGAAAGTCTAATTTGGTGTTAAGTTCTTCACCTGAGAGTTTTGTCATCTTCATCACAATCCATCCTTTCTTCTTCCTTGTTTGTAGCATGACTTAATGACATGCAACACCAAAGGCAGTGGATGATGTTGTGAAATAACAGTAGAACTGTTGGCAATGTCCTCACCAGTTAGCCTAGGGAATTCTCTGACAAGGGCAGACTGCATCTACAGCAAATGGCTTTCTTGTGTTACACCTTTGTTCTTGAGTGCTTGTATTTGGTGAACGATGATTATTTTATTATAGTACATTAACTTTTTCTTCTCTTGTAGGTAGCGTTTGTTGCCGTAAAATACTGTGGCTTTGATTCACATGCAGTCAGATGCACTTTGCTCTTTTTATAAGTCATTACAGCTCCTGAGCCTGGGGTTTTGTTCTGTTTCCCATGCAGTGCCCGTGGTGTTCAGTTTCCAATAACACATGGTGTTTATATTCATGACTGGCATCACCGTTGTGATGGTGATAGGGTTTGTGTTTCTTGCCTTGCTTGATTTATGTTGTGGCTGGCGTGCGTGGCACGCACATGTCTCAAAATAGAACAGGACTGGGTTTTTGTTTTTACATTAGAAGCACTGATGATTTAATTTAGCCTTTTGAATAATCCTGCGTTTGCAGGGAAACCTGGATGTGTCGTGGCCCTCCTTTGATAACTGTTAGCCTCAAACCCTTCAGGCTGCGCTTCAAAATCATTCTCTGTAGATGTGTGTGGTTTCTAAATGTCTCATGTGGGCTTTCTGCTTCTCACCTGTCCTTCGCTCTTCCTACCCATGTTGTCTGTCTTTGTTTTCTGCCACGATCTCTCCCTTTCCTGCACTCTTGCCAGGAATCTTCTTCTTTGCCATCCAAAAGATCCTGTCGTGCTCCTGCCTCGGGGTATGTTAGCAGTGCAGTCACAGCAAGGATCACCTGAATTGCACCTAGTTGCTAATTTTAAATGACCTGCAGTGAGCTGGACCTAAGCATAGGGTGTGAGAGCAGCCCAAGCCGGGCAGGCTCACACTGCTGACCTCTGGGGTGTTGCACTGAGGCTCCTGCTGGTACCTGAGCAGCCTGTCCAGGTATATCTTAACTATTCTATGAATGCCTTACAGACCAAAAAATGGGAAATCTGAGCTCAGCACTCTGGGAATTTTCTCCTCTTGGCTCTGCATTTTAGCTGCTCCTCTAAATTTCGCCTCAGTCTGCCTCTGCAAAAAGCATCTAGACATCCTGCTCATGGAGATCTCACGGTTCAGAGTGGTGGTGCTGGTTCTGGTCAGGGCCAAGCTCAGGCAGAAGCTGGCATCCCAGTGGCAGTGGCAGCTAGAGCTGTGTGCCCAGCTTGCCCTGTGCTGCCCATCAGCCTTGGGCTCTTGGAATCAGCAGGAGCCAGCAGCACAGGGATGCTCCAGTCTGTGTGTCTGCCTTCCCTGCTCCCCTGCCTGGGGCTTGGTCGAGAGCTAAGAGGTATCAGGCTGGTCCCTGAACAGAAGGGAGAATAGCAGGATCTGAAAGCTACTTGAGCTCCTTTTCATCTTTCTTCCCTGTCAGCATCATGAGCCATGTAGGGCAACAGGCAGAAAACTGAGCTTGCCTTGTACAGCTATGAAATCTTGACTCAGTCCTCGCTGGAAATAGGAGCTGAAATGGGAGCTTAGGAAAGTATTCACCTCTACCCTATAACACAATTTGCGGTACTTTTCAACCAAAATTAAACAGAAATAATTAAGAAAAGAAAAACCCAAACAAGAAAAACAACTTATAAAATGAATGTTAAGTCCCCTTTCCTTGTCTGTCTTTCCCAGAAATAAACCATTTTTTGGTCTTTTTTGAGGTCATACCCTGGTTACTGCTGGACAAAGCCCAATCAGATGGTAAATCTGAAGACAGTGACGGAATGGAAAATATATCAAGAGCTCTGAAGCCATTACAACATTTTAATTACATGCTAAACTGGTTTTTCCACAAAGCAGTAGCCTTCCAGTTGCAGGGACTGAGACCCAAGGCTGATCGTAGCTGCTGCTGCCCAGGCTGCAGATTGTGTGCTCAATCCCTTCCAGGCAGCTTCAGCTAATAGTACATCTGAATCACTGCCTTACTTATCTCATGATATTTCATAGCTGTAATAATTATTTCATTTGACCTTTTGTTGACCACTGTCAATTACCCCACATTTTGGCACATGGAAGGCCTATTACTGGCATTGTGCTCCCACCAGCAAGGAAATGCCTTGCCCTCTGAAGTCTGACAAATAGTTGGCTTGAGTTGTGCCCTTCATCACAATCACAGAATCATAGAATGTTTTAGGCTGGAAGGGACCTCCAGAGGTCATCTGGTCCAACCTCCCTACACAACTAGGGACATCTCTACCTAGGTCAGGTTGCTCAGAGCCCCATCAAACCTCACCTTGAATGACTCCAGGGATGGGGCCTCCACCACCTCTCTGGGCAGCCCATTCCACTGATCTATCACCCTCATGTTAAAGAACTTTTTTCTAATATCCAGTCTAAATCTCTCCTTTCCTAGCTTAAAACCATGACTCCTTGTCCTATCATTACAAACCCTTTTGAATAGACCTTCCCTGGCCTTCATATAGGCCCCCTTCAGGTACTGGAAAGTCACTCTATGGTCCCCCCAGAGCCTTCTCTTCTCCAGGCTGAACAGCCCCAGCTCTCTCAGCCTGTCTTCATATTAGAGATGCTCCATTCCCCTAATCATTTTGGTGGCCCTCCTCTGGGGAGGGCCAATCACCCATCACCATTGTCCTTTAATAAAATCTTTTCATTGCTGAGAATATTGTGACATGAAAGACTGAAGTTTGGAGTGAGGATTTAAGGGTAGTGGGGAAACTGTGTTTAAACTCTAAGGCTCCTAGTCTGGGTAAGATGCACTGGTAGGACTGGGAAATGCTCCTGCAACCTCACCACCTGTATGTTGTGTGTGTAAGGAGACAGAGTGGGCTTTGTTTTTATGAGAAGCTTTAGCTTTGTGAGAGGCTAAACACGGGATGAGGATGATGGTCCCTGATGGCTGTTGCAAGAGAAATCTACTTTTTTCCTAGTTGCTTCTGGGCTGTTGGGTATTTTGCAGGGAGAAGGCTGAATTTAAGGGTTGCTGGGGCTAATGACAAGCAGAAGTGTTGTGGCACAGCACCATGTACACAGGTCTCCATTCCTCCCTTGTGTGTCATTAGCAGGGGTGGGAGCTGTAAGCCTGGTTGTTGTCTCTGCTGCTGGAGCTGCAGTGCTAACAGGAGTGCGTGGAGGGGACAGATTAAACAGGAGGAGTAAAACATCATTTAGTGGCTTTCAGAGCTCTCTGTTGAGAGCAGAGGACAGAGAAGCTTCAGGCTGGGTTCCTGTTTGCCAGGGCTGTGTTCTCTGATGGTCATGTGCTGTTCTTTCTCCAGTCTCCTGCCACAAATGTGTCTTTCCCCTCTTGGTCTTCAGTTGCCAGATGAGTGCTCTGTCCTCTGCCATCTCCATCACCCTTTCCATGTCCCGGTGACATTTTCCATTCCCTGCAGCCTGTGTCCCACGCAGTGTCTTCTGTTAGCTCAGTGGTGTAGCTATTTGGTTGCAGAGCAGGTCACACAACTGTCTCAAGGCTGTAATGGAATATGCTTGGGTGCTTCAAGAGGTTCATATGTTACTTGGTTAGGTGACATAGAAGAAGGGCAAGGGGATGGACAGTGCAGATAGATACCTTCATGTTAGCCACAAGGTGTGCAAAAACTAAGCCATGCCAAGGGCTTGACATGTAACCAATTCTGAGCAGGTTTTCATAGAAAGAGGAAAAGGCATATGCCAGGTGAAGCTCTTCCCCTTATTGCCAAGCATTGTGTCCATGTTCAGAAGTCAGAAGAGCCTTGAAGCATCTAAAAAAATACTTGCCGTTCATTCCTTTGCTTTAGGTAAAACCAAACTTCTTTTTCCTTGACTTCCCTCTCAAAATTTATCAAACTGACTTTGTTGAAGTTGTTTCATGCACCCCCTTTTCTCACATAAGACACTCATTCTGGAAAGCTTCTTGTGTAGTAAATGCTGGCTTCTTAACAGGGGTGTCAGTGTTTACTTCCCAATATTGCCACTGACTCACATCCAGAATGTATTTCTGATTCCCATCATGCAACCTTTCTATGTTTTATTCTCATGATACATCCTTTTGTGGTGCTTATAATTCTAGTCGTCTAGAACTCGGACAGAGAGCTGCATGTGGAGCTGCAACCATCCTGTCCTTGGAAGACATGGAGAAGCATCAAGATGAAACAAAAAGCAATTTGCTGGTCACTATTAGAAGGTTATGAGTTTGAGAAAATGTTGTAATCAAGTAGTTGCTATTTGGAAAGGTATAAATCTGTGCATAGGATAGCTCCATAGGTCTCTGCTGATTACTGGTTAAAAATATTGCTCTATTTAACTTCTAGGAATGTCTGATCCATTTATCTGGCATGATAGTAGCAGGGAATGGAGGGCGAAACCTTCAGTGGTTTATCCATGTTTATTAGGACACTATGCTAGCACAAATTTTGTGAATTAGACATGAGGAGAAGGCTCAGGGCATCCCTGTGTGGTATTTTCAGATGCACCCATGTCTATCTGAACGTCAGAGCAGCAACTGCTCTTCATTTCTCCTGTTGTAACACATGTGCTGTTACAACACGCACACAACCAAAGAGTGTGAACATGTCCACAAGTGAGGAATTTACAATTTGTTCCATGCTGGAAGAGGAACATGCTTGAAACAAGATACATTTGGTTACTGCCACAAGAACTGGAGATGTTTCCCATTTGTCCATTACATATTAACACATAGTAAGTGACTTAGCAACCATCTCTAAGATTTCAATTGATTCAAATGTATTTCTTTGGGAGGTTTACCTTTATTTGCAAATATGTGAAATCTTGATTTATTTTTTGTCTATTTTCTCAAGTGCTTGACAAATGGCAAAGTATATTTTGATTCAGACATCCCTGCATTCCTATCTTGCTTTTTTCTTGTACATTTTAGCTTCAGTCTGACTAACAAGGAAATATTTAATGCAGTATGTTTGGTTGATGATTTATTGGAGTTGAAAAGTAGAAAGAAAATATGAAAAGCATGCCAGAATTGAAATGTGTTTCAAGATTTTTGCAAAAAATGGTTGTGAAAATATTTTTGTTGTCTCTGATTTCTGTCTGAAGACATTGCAGGGAATTCCAACTGAAAACACAGCCTCTGCAATTTGCCTAAAACATGTTGGGGTTTTATTTTACAAAGAAGAAACTATTCCAAAGTGATTGTTAATTGCACTTTTAATTTCTCTTCTTATTCAAGTACAGCTTGATGCAGTAATCAACTTCAAAGAAGAAATCAACCACTTGATAAATGTTCTAATATACAAGTATAGCTTATGAATTTTATCTTTATATAAATGTGTGTGCATATATGCTTTTATCTTAGATCTATATACACATAGTCTGGTGGTGTTTCACTGAAGAGTTTTAAATTTAGCATAATGGCTGTGTTTGATTGCAAATCAATATTTTCACTGTCGTAATTATCAATGAAACAGAATCTGTTTCCAGTTTTAAAAAAAAATAAACCCTTGCAGTACAACACTAAAATTGATTACTTTAAATAAAAGAATCATTATTAATACTTGTGATTCAAGTGATAGTGCTTTCAGAACCATGCACGCTGCTTCCAGGGGGTTTTCCTGGGCTGCCCTTGGGTGGATGGAGCAATCCCATGTCCCCGTTGCAGTGGTGGGTTTGCCTCAGTTGGCAAGGGCTGTGCTTGTCATTCAGCAGAAAGTTGAGCCATGTCTGCTTGCAGCCTTGCAGAGAGGAGCTCCTGAGCACTCTAGGTGTATATTTTTATGAGTTTCAGGGGCTAAACCAGCTGGAAGGTGTGGTACAAATGGGAGGTTTCACCTCTATATACCTTCCCATCCCCAGACTTCTACTCTAGAACTTACTCAAGTATCAGCAACAAATTTTGTGACACTTGAATTTTTTTTTCTCTCTCTTTGCATCAGCAACAAATTTTGTGACACTTTGATTTTTTTTTTTTTCTCTCTCTCTTTATTCCCAAGCATCCTCTTTGCAGACATAGAGGGTTTCACAAGTCTGGCCTCCCAGTGCACTGCTCAGGAGCTGGTCATGACGCTGAACGAGCTTTTTGCCAGATTTGATAAGCTAGCAGCTGTAAGTTTTCTATTATAATTCTGATTATTTATTTTTTTCCTGTTGTAAGAAAGACACATTGTGTCTGTTTCCCTGGATTTCTGTAAATATTCACTGCCCTAAAAGGCAAGCTATTGCAAGCATGAGTATAAGCAGGATACTTCTGTCTCCTTTATTATTTTTTCTATTCATTTTTTTTTTTAGGAGAACCACTGCTTACGTATCAAGATCCTGGGTGACTGCTATTACTGTGTGTCTGGGCTGCCAGAAGCAAGAGCTGACCATGCACACTGCTGTGTTGAAATGGGAATGGATATGATAGAGGCCATCTCGTAAGTACCATATTCCCCATGGAGAATTTCAGAGCAAAGAGCAAGTAGATTCTCTTTCCTGTTAGGTCATCCTTACATTAGTGGCAAGGTAGCCAAACCAGGGAACTGTTGCCAGCAGAACGAGAGACCAGCTCAAACAAGAAAACAAAATGCAGTGAACATTTGACAGCAGAAATGAGTCCATTACAGCTCAATATCAGAGCTCAATCTCCTGATGAGAAAGGCAAAGGTTACTGTGATTACTGGCAGTTTCATTCCCAAAGGAGGATTCCAGTGAATTACAGAAATGTGAAATCAGAAAATGACTAATACCTTTATTAAATTTCAGTCACTCTTCACTTACCTGTCTTGAAACCAGCTTTTTACTCACCTTAAAATTCCTTTACTAAGGTCGGTCTTGTCTAGTTTAACTAATCCTTCTACTTGTGTCCAATATGCCAAAAAGGTCAGATTCAAGACTTTCTTACTTGATTATTTAAATTAATTATTGAAGAAAACCCTGCACGGTATGGGACCGTGGTGCTTTTTGCTTTATTTCCACTTAATTCCCTCTCTTTACTTTCTTCTTTCAAAGTCTGTTCTGAAGCTTTACCTTCTCCTGAGGTCCGACTAGCAATCCTGTGTTTGTCCAGACCATTCTTGTCTTTAGAGAGTAACAAATATAAGACCTAGATCTAGTTACATTACTTGGAGGATTGCAGACAATGTTGAATATCATTTGAATCGAGCATGAGCTTTCACAGGCAATTTTTTTTCGGAATTCAGAGAGGGAAGATATATTTGGTCACCCTGAGTGTACGCAAGCTTAGGCAGAAAGTTTGGGGTTGTAACTGAGCTGACCTTAATATCTATGCTGTCCCTGCTGCACAGAGACTCTGCTTCTTTTTTGCTTGCCTTCAAGATTTTTTGATTTTGTGAAAGCATCTTCTGAAGCATCAATGGTACCAACAGAGAAGATCTCTATTGTAATTCTCTCGTTCCATTCAGTAAATTAATGGTTTCCACTTCATCTTGAGAAGCATTAGAGCTACCTGTTTGCTGAGCTTGATACAGTGCATCCTTACCATTTGAATTTCTGCAAGGACATGAAAACACACCCACTTTGCAGCTTCGTTTCCATAACACAGATATGTAGTTTGAAAAGCAGTGTTTTCACCCAGGAGACCCCAGCAGTACACAGCAGCATTCCCTTGCTTTCTATACAGTGTCCACTCTGTCAGGTCTTCCTGCCTTTGCTTTCTGGTTTTAAACTCTGTTGCTTTGCACCAGTCTCCTTTTGGGGTTTGTAGGCAAAACACAAAATAAAAGGAGTTGCAAATAACTTGTTTTCCATAGTCTTTGTGAGGGCAGGTGACAAAGTGTCTTGTCAAACATGAGAAGTGGCAATTCTTAACTACCAGCCCTACAGAGGAGATACTGTGAGCATTGCCCAGAAAAGTCTCACTTTCTGCAGGAGCTGACCTGATGAAATGCAGAGACCTTGACATATTCCTATTTAATCTCCTACAAGACTGAGTAACACCAGGATGTCTAGACTTCATTGATTAACTGCAACCCACCTTACCTTGAAATAAACCTGGAGCTGAAGTGCACTCAATGTTTGTTTACAAATAGCTCTTCAGCAGCCCTTAAAACTTGTTTCCCACTTGATGTATGATGAATGCATTTAACAATCTTATCTCTTAATAAGTCTGGAAGGTGACTGTGTTCTCACTGCCCTGCTTCCCCCCCAACTCCTCCCCCAAGGATCAAGATAAGAGGTTTCACAATTAAGGTAACCAATAGCTACTGAATATTTGATTGCAGCTAGCAAATAGCTCCTGAGCATTTGATTGCATGCTTCACCAGCACTGGGCCCTGCCTGTAGGCTGATTTCATCTGTGCACAATAACAGCAGGGAGTGTTTCCCCAGCTCAGACAGACAGAATTATATTCACTGTACTGCTCGTATAAACAAACTGAAAAAGAAGACAGGTAACAAAGTATTCCATCTGTCTATAAAGGATAACCAAACTCATTTGTTTTCTGCAAAACCCAGAGGAAGTCTTGTCATCGACGACTCAACTGGGAGAAGTTCCCTGGTCTTGTGTCAGTGACATGGCTTGGCAGAGGGTGCAGCACTCCTGCAGCACGTTGTTCCTCCCTTCCCAGTGCTGTACCCACACTGCAGCTACTGGCATCCTTGCTGCCTTTTCATTGCCCCAGTTCCTGTTGCTTTCCCAAGTGTTGTGGTTGGAGCTCCTTCAGTTTGTAAGCCTGTGGCATGTTACCCATATGCAGCTTCCCTTCCCTGCCAGAGAACCTCTGCTGCTTATTAATAAAAATAATGAATGTCACTTCAGTGAGTAGAAAGTGAAATATAAAGTAGGGATTGTAAGGAAAAAAGGAACTCTAAGAGGGTAGGAGCTGTTTCAGCAAGTTATCTTGAACAGTCTTATGGGGCATATTACACTCTGAGGAATGAACTAGAGTCCAGAATGGTTCTACCTTTAATCATTCATTTTCATTAATCACTGAAGCATAACTATGAGATCTGTGTTGATGTTTGGAAGTTGGGAGAACCTACCTGTCCAGAGGACATTATCTAGAAAGGACTAGATGAACCTGAAACCCAAAGAAGTTGAAATCTGATTGGTATGAAGTAAAACTTCATGCTGCAAGGACCTCAAAGGAAAGGACTGTGTTATGTGATGTAGGTGAATTTGCCTGTGAAACATGGACGTTCTGGGAGTGACGTGATCAGCAATAACAAGAAGCAGAGTTATTCTGATGGCTTCATCAAGACTTTGCCCTACTCACATTCCTAAATATATTTTCCATGTGAACAGCTCTTGAAGTTAACTTTTGCCCTAAAAGGGCAAAACCCACAAAGTATTCCAGCAGTAATTTTGGGAGTAAGCAGAGCATCCAAAACCTCATTAAAATCAGAGCTTAAGTATTTGTAGCTGCCTGTTTGGAGTGACTGCAATAGATGTGGTTCGCTGGTTTTGCTGCCCCATTCGAGCTTTCCAACTGCAGTGGGGTATTTCACACACATCTCACATTTCATCTGTGGAAGAGTTGATGTTTGGCACCATGCAGACAAATTAGGATCTCTGAAATAATTTCCTTTTTTTCTTTGCAACATGCTATTACTCTTAATGAGGCTGAGTGCTGGCAGGTTATGTCCAGCTTTGGTATGGAAATCAGACACCAGCACTTTATTCTTTTTACTACCCCAAAGATTTGTATTTTTTTAATGAGTTCTCAACTTGACCATGAGTTCAGAGAACATGGATTTACTTCAAGGGCTCCCCTTTCTAATTAGTATTCTGCTTGGCTAGCCCAGGTCATCCAAGAGGTGCTCTGGTTTGGTTGTCCTGTCGATGTGTGTATGTGTGAATAATTTATGGGTCATTATGGATTTTCGTGTTCTGGGTGCAACTTCGTGCCACTGATTCCAACCATACAGTTCTTAGGGATGTCCCTTTTTCCCATTTATCTTTTCAGACTAGTCCGGGAGGTGACGGGAGTAAATGTCAACATGAGAGTTGGAATCCACAGCGGGAGAGTTCACTGCGGGGTCTTGGGCCTTAGGAAGTGGCAGTTTGACGTGTGGTCCAACGACGTCACGTTAGCCAACCACATGGAAGCAGGGGGCAAAGCTGGGTAAGCTGCTTCATCAAAGCTGTCGTGTCAATCCGTGTGGTGTTTTGTGTCTGCCATGTCACAGTGAGGTGGGGAAATGGGGGACAGAGATTCCGAGTTTGTCGTGCTGTCAAATGAACTGTGGGTGTGGTGTTTAAGCACGTACAAACGTTAGCAGGGTTATTCTATGTCTACATGTCTTTGGTTACAGAAAGTCTGCAAAATCCCAAGATGGGCATATCCTTCTGTGGTAAGAACTGAATTTCTTCTCTGTGAAACAAAGCTGATAGATACAACAGAAGTGAGCAGGTCTGTGCGAACACTAGTAGAGCTGGTCACTGTTAACAAAGAGATGTGACCATATGTTAACAGTGTTTGCTGGAGAGCATCCCAGCTATCCATGGATATTGATTGAAGGTTGTTTCAGACAGGCCTTTTGTTTTGAAATTTTCCTATGGAAGAGCAGAAGCAGTAGTTGTTTCACCACTATATGGACCAACTGAAGACTGGGTTGCTGCCAACTTGACTCTGTTTTTCTATGTGCCTTTCCATTTTTGCTCTGGAAGAAAGCATAAGATGATAGTACTTGGTAGCATACCTCTACAAGCCACTCTTGTACCACAGTGATTAATGTGATACAAAAAAAAAGACACATGCTACAATATATGGTACATGTGTCCTCTGAGTTAACATGTCCTGTGAAGGGCCCATGTTTGCCAAAAATATATATGTGTGCATATATACATGTATATATGTACATATCTGTTAAAGTGGATAAAAGAATGAGTGCTTTATATTTAAGGAGGTGCTTAGAAATGATGTGTAAGATGCTTAACATGAACACCTCTCTCTTTGAAAAAGTCATTGAGAAGATGACTCCTGGCCTGCTTCCTTTAAAACAGATGAGACTCCCATACTGCTGCACAAGTAGTGGCATGGCTGAATAAATTGGGGTTTATTGCTTGTTTGATCCAGCACATTGAACCTGTCACTGACAGGAACTGGCTTTTTAGGTCATAACTCCTCAGAGCCTACAAAACTGGCTTGTCTTTTGTCTCATTCAAGGCGCATCCACATAACAAAAGCAACCCTGAACTATCTCAATGGAGACTATGAGGTGGAGCTGGGCTTCGGAGGGGAGCGCAACGCTTACCTGAAAGAGCACAGTATTGAGACCTTCCTGATTGTACAGTGCAGCCAGAAACGGGTAAGACCAAACAAACTAATACAAGTTTATTTTTAATAACTCCAAAACACCAAAGTATAGTGAACACCAGCCTTTGTAGATAAGTGAGTTGACTACCAGACCTTCAGTGACAAAAATTCCTGTTTCTCTCTCCTCTTTCTGAATTTTTACATCCGTAGAAAGGTATGTAGCCAACTTCTTCATAAAGATTCTGCACCAAGTACTTTTTAGTTCTAGCAGAGAAACCATCATGAATTGTTTTCAAAATAATTAAGAATGCTGTTAATATAGATATGTGTTAAAAACAACAACAAATCATACTTATACAAGTTCTTAAAGCAATAGATTGAAACCACAAAGATCTCTTCTCTGTCAAATTACAGACAGAGTTGGTTTTGTCCACCTGCTCACCTCTTTGCCATGAACATATAAATTAGAGCAATTCTTATCATTACTTTTCAGCCTCTTATTTCTGAAGATGGGAAAATCTGACCCAGTGTAATGATGGATGATGACTGTGACAGTGGGATGAGATCATACCTACTGTTATGACATGGGTCAGGCTGCACAAAATAAGGCTGTTAGGGCTTTACTGACTTGAACTTGAGTCAGGTCGAACTCAAGTGGACTTCAGCCAATATATCTTCTTTTTGTGATGCTGCCAATAACAGAAAATAGGTTGATGTTATCACTAGTTTGTATTCTTTCCAATAATGGCAGACTATAATACTAGAAAAGGACATTTTTGATCATCTAGTTGAGCCTAGCCAATAATATTTCTCTAAGTAATTTCTGCACTATAGACACTACTTTGCTATTCACAGTATGGGCAAGCATATAAAGATTGGCCTGAATTGAAAACCATTTCAAGTATTTCTGATTCTAAGGTCGATTAAATCTTCACACAGTTGTAAATATGACTACCATGAGATTAAATATCAGTGTTTGTGACATGTTCCAATAGCATGGTTGATTTAAATAACTATAACATCTATACAGAAATACTTTGCTGGTATTGCCTCATTTCCTGAGAGAATGGAAGCCTCAAATCTCCTTAATGGATATTGTGTAAAAAATCTCCAAGAAAATCCCTTATCATCTACTAAAGACTGAAACTGATGTTTTGGTTTCTCTCTGCTCATAAGATATATCTCATTAACAATTGTCAATCTTGAAAAGAGGATTAGAGCTTGCAGTGCAAGATTATTGTTTCCTGAGCATCCCTGCCTGTCAGTGGGCCAGCTGATGTTTATACCTAAAACACTTCTTCTTTGCTGGGTAGATTTAAGAACATAAATGAAAATACCTTTATGGTCAGGCCTCATCTCCTGGGGAGGAGAAGCAGCTATATTGACTTCTTAAATCATGCACTCACCAAGTTGTCTGCATGTTCTCGTGGAGAACTGAAGGTTTCTAAGGTAGAAGAGGGATACCTAAGATCAGGATTCTGCTCCTTGCTGGTGTCGACAAAAAAACTCAAAACCACAGAGCACTTGGGTCTTGACTTCATTTCTGAGTGCAGAGCTGTCTTTGGACTAGGAGACTGGGCAGAGACTCGGGAAAGATGTGGGTTCCATTCCAGATTTAGATTTTGAGGAACTTGCATCTTTGTGGCTGAATTTTCCATGGTAAAATAAAATAGGTTCCCCCCTCTCATTCCTTCACTGCATAAATACTTAGATGTATTTATTGCAGCTCTGTTGCACTGTGTAGCCCTTAGCTGAAGTCTCTAGGCACTACTATAATGCTGCTCTAACGTGCTGCATCCTGGAGTAGCTAAGAATTGGGACATGCACGTGGCCTATGTAATTATTGTGCTAAATTGAAATACAAAGAAACTGCTACCCAAGGTCATGGATATTAGTGTTTAGGGTTTGAGGGGCTCCTGGTTTGCCCATGCTGCTGTAACTTCCTTGTCCTCATAGCCATTTTCTATCCCTTTGTGAATAAAGTTCTCTCCCTCTTTAAAAAACTCATTTTCACGTAATTGAAGATCTGAAGTGAGAAAATCTTTCTCCCATAGTCAGCTCAGTCAGTCTTGAATATTTTGCCTGCTGCTAGACAAAGTTCTAGCACTTCACTTTTTCCTTCAATTTCTGCTTGATTTTAATGACTTCTTGTGAAGTATTCATCCAGATTTAGTGTCCAGTCTGTTCCAGTAATGGCTATAAAATGTTCACCTAACTCAGTAATGGGTTCCTGTGAGTTGTGTCTGGGTTCCTCACACACAAGGCACAGGACATGCAGTGGCCTGAGAGCTGGTGCAGAGTTGACCCAAGTAACTGTTTGCCTGAGCTATTCCTCAGTTCCCCCAGGCAGACTTGAATTATCTGAATACCTGGTCCATCAGTCCCATGGCCGTTGAAACCCAACAATACCAGGAGTTATGGTGAATGTATAAAATATAACAGCATCTGCTCCATACCCTTTCTGCTTGCTGTTGCTATGGGGAGCCATAATTTTGAATTTCCTGTCTTTTTTGGTTTATTTGACTTTTTCATCATGTTAATGCCATTTCTTTGGCACAGAGTAAATGGGAGGAACGTTTATCTAATATTGTTGTTCCAGGAACTCAAACTAGCTCCTTCTTTGAAAAATAAGGGGTTTTTTTCATCTTAAGGATGCTATTAACTGGAATATATTTGGCTGAGTTTTAGGGGGAAAAAAGCTAGATTCTGTTCACTCAGCCTTTAAATAACATCCCTAGAGCTGAAAATATAATCCTTGTTTTCTATCTGGTTACACAGAAGAGTTGCTTTCTCTTGAAAGAGAATAAACTGCAAAGTTTGTTTAGGTTTTTCTTTCCTCATCTTTACCTCTAGATGCACTTTCACCTTTCTGTTTGCCCTGTCCTGTGATGCTGCTGCACTTGCTGTGAAGAAGGCAGTGCTCAGATACCTCGGAGCAGTGCAGGAATGAATTTATTATTGCAGAATTATGTTCCCCTAGATAAAAGATTTTGTGGACTTTTTGAAAGCATAGATCCAAAGTTCCCAATTTGTTTTCCTTGTGTTTGCTTTCAATTCCTTAAGCTAAGGTTTTCCTAATTAAAATATTAAAGTCTTACACTGTGTGAGATGCAAAGGGTGCTGTGCATTTCATTGTAACATGAACCTATATATATATAAAGTAATTCCTGACATAAAATTAGCAGTCTCCATCATAGAGGCCTGTTGAATCTTTTGCTGTGGTTTGTTTGCTCCCATTACTGCTAATTTGGGGCTGCTCTCAAACCTGGTTGCTCTGGTTGTCTGCTGTCTACTGTCAGAGAGCAATTGTATCCCCTCTCTCCCTCCTAGACTTTTTTCTCCTAAGACAAACTCTTCTAAATGTCTTCTCACAACAAAGAGAAAAGCACAAGCTCTCAGAGCCAGCTCTTAATTTTCATGGTCATCAAAGGAAACCTTTAGCTTTTGCATTGTTGCGTTATCTTGGTGTCTGTTGTTTAAGTCTGTGATGAATTTACGTGATTCCTGATAATGAAATTAAGTTTCTGACTGTAATCTCTAAGTGAATGATCCTGCATTTTGTACACTCGAATGTCTCAGGTCCCATTTCTACCATGTCAATCCTGAAATGTCAGGTGCTAATACTCCTTTTTTTCTTATCTATCAAATACTATCTCTGTTTCTCTCAATAGCAAAGTCTGTCATTGCTACGCTTGGTGCCAGATGTGATAAGAAAAAAATTAAACAAAATCTGCCCCGAGACTAGTAATTGAGAAATTCTGTTAGTAACTTTAATCCACACTAATATGTCCTCGTTCTAAACCACCTCTTGCCATGTCACTGGAAACAGCTTTTTGCTCAGCTTCATATTCCCCATTTTGGCCATCACTCTAACACAGCACTCTGTCAGCTGCTCTAGGGGAAAAACAAGGCCAGTGAGTTACTATATTTTTTCTGTTCAGAGAAACTTGGATGCTCTCAAGGCTGTTAATCCAAGCCCAGCATTTTCTGCCTTACAAGTTCTGTGTCACGATCCCTAAGCAGTTATTAAAAGTATCTGTTCCTAGAACCAAAATTGCAGTTGGCAGTTTCGCACAGATCTGGGTTGGAGATTGTCCTTCTGACTTCAGCACCTCACACAGAAGATTTGCTTTCAGCTTAGTCATGTTTTCTGTTTATAACCCTACACTTATGATCCCTCTTCCCTTTTGCCTCTACTGTAGCATTAGTGGTTATCTGAAGAGGAATAATCTGTTCCATAGGTTCTAGAGTAATGTAGATTTTTAATTTTCTCTTATCCTCGTGTGATACAGAGTGACTTCCACAAGGGTGACTTCTGTCCTTATTCAGTATTTTTCTCAGTCATTTGGATGTGTGTTTCTAATGGACTTATTAACTTAGCATGTAAGAAATACAGAAACTCTCCAAGGAGATCTTTGCCTTTTCTCCATTACTGGCTTTGCATCTTCATTCCTTATCTGAAAGTTTCCAGATAAACAGCAAATTATCAGCTAGAATTACTAACACTATTACCCAGACCTTTACTGGTTCCCAGACTTAACCCTGAGGCATGGTACTGAACTACCCAGCATTATTCAATACAAAGTCTTTATCCTTCTGCGGGGTGGATTTGTTTTATTCTTGTTATACCTTTTTTTTCAAGTTTGCCCTACAGACTGTAGCGTTCCCAGCACACAGTTCTGTACCTCCACCTCCACAACTTTTGTATCTGTCCTTCTGCTTCTTATTCAAAACATCTGTCCCAGTCATTCCTGCTACCCTGTCACATCCCTGCTCTTCTTACAGAACTCAGTTTAATTATTGTTGTAGTATCCAGTAGTGTCCATTCTTGTGCCCAAGTTTCTGGAGCGCATCACTTGATGGTTGTTGGCAACCTTCTGCTCTTCTTTGGGATCAGGTGCTGCACTACTTTGCAGAACCATCACAACTATTCTTCTTGTCACTTCTAATCATTGATTAAAGCTCTACTCTGAGAAGGGTGGAAAAGTATGTGTTTGGAGGAGTGGGAAACAGACCTTAAGGTGAATAGGATTTTAACAGCACCTGGTTTGCAGCCAATTTTTTTGTCCCCAGCATTGTCAGAAGTTTTGGGAAATGCTTTACTTTGAACTCAAGTGGAAACAAAATGTGACTGTCAACAGATGAGCAACACTGCTGACTAAGTACACTGTGCTGAGTGCACAGTTGGCAACTGGAAAAATGTTCTTTTTTCTAACATCTTTCAGTTGCAATAAACATGGGTGTTTCTTTTAACAATAGCAAGTACACAACAGTTTCAGAAAGGATTGTTGAGGGTGGCCTTAAAACAGCTCAACAAAACTTTGGCCGTAACTCCTAGGAAAACAATTCTCATTCTTTTCTAAATAATGTCCTGGACCTCCGTCCAGCTGAAGAAACAAAATGATCCTTTAAATGTTGTGCATGTGACCATCCTAAAACACAATCAATCCAATGTGATGATTCCTCAACTTAACAAATTTAATCACAGCTCAGCGGGGTTCTGCTTATGTAGGTTTATTAAGGCAATGCTTTGGAGCATGTTGCACTGCAAGAAATATCATCCACATGTCAAGAGGACTTCAGGATAATTTAAGGAATAATATGTAGCTGAAGCTGGAATGGCTGATCCTTGCTCAGGTTTCATGCTTTGTTTGCACTGATAGTGATCAATATGTTGGGAAAGCCTGAGAAGTGACAGGTACTCGTGAGACAATTGATGAGTATAAGAAAATCCCAGCTATTTCTGCAGTTTTGATGCAACATTACTGTAGCTCAGTGTGTGGGAACTGCTGGTGGGAACACAATAAAACCTCTGGGAATAAGATTTACAGTGTTTTTGTGAGTCTGGATTTAAAAAGTTCCCACAACAGCTTTCTGGAGTTTAGCCACTTTAAGTCTGAAAAGCTCGTTGCTGTCAGAAACTTTTGCACCTGCTTCTGTTGTTGGCAATACCTGTAATGAGTAGGACTGAAAGGTATCATTGCTTTCTTTTCTTTATTCTTCTTTCCAGTTGTGTTATGCCTTAGGTAGCCTTGTGTGCAAGTTGTCCTCATGCTGGCACTTAGGAAGAAGCAGAGGAGGGATCCTCAAAAATTTCCACAGAGGAGCCTGTGATCCTTCTAATTCTTCATTTTAAAAGTTTTTTAATGTCATTACCCATTGAACAAGTGATTTTTCAGAAAATAAATAAGCTCAACTTTCTAAAATATCAGGTTGAAAAAAATTATTTTAAGTATTGATGTTAACAACAAAGTCCTATTGTTCAAGCTAATCCAGTAGCACAGTATGTAATGTGGGAAGCTGAGAATGGTCTATGCCTCTATATATGTGTTTTAATCTGATTGGTAATATTGCTGAAACATAGTTCACAATTGAGTGGAAACCTTCTACAGGGGGTAGGAGGAAACACTGCCAGAGTGGAAAATTTATGGTGCCTGACCTCATGGTTAGAAACTAAGTCAGAAGTATATATGTACCCCACCTTTACCTCAACCTGGATGTGTCAGTAAACATTTATGAGGTCTTTTGTTCCCTTCAAATTAATCAAGTGATGCTTCAGAGTGACCAGCACTGGCAGCAGGTAGAAGGATCACTGTTAGTACATCTGGTTAGATTTTTGTATTAAGGCTTTTCTGAAATTCTAACCAAATTTACCAAGTCATGGAGGGAAAGCTGCTGTAAGTATCTTTTGTCATCTGCTGATGTAAAGACATTTATAATGTAACTAAATAGCTTTACTTTTATAGATCCTCAAACTAGTTTCAGCATCTGGGTTTTTTGGTTCCTTTTGGTTGAAACCCCTTCACTAAGTTATAATAAAGTGGATTGACAGTGTCACTTCTATTATTGAAAACAATACATATTTGTTTGGCAATAATGAAACCGTATTTCCTGCCAGTTTTGTGGCCTCACATCACAGAAGAAAGAATCATAACTATGAAAAAAGATTGCATAACTGAAAAAACACAAGAAAGTGCTACAAGTGATGGCTGAGACCATAAAGAGCAGCGACTTCTAAAAAACAAAACCTCAAACCAACTCAAATCTGGACCTCAGTGTTGCATCATATTAGGGTATTTTTAGAAACCTTTAAACCACAGCTCTCCTGGAGGTTGTCCAGGGGCTCTGTCGTGATTGCTCATGTGAAATTCAGCTGGTGCCAAGTGATGGAGTTTTCAGCTCTTGCAGATGAAGCAGTGGTGGGCTCAATGCGGGGTAGAGGCAACGTGGGAGGCACTTGCTGTCCTGGGGATGTGCAGTGTGGGAGCACGGAGGGTCCTCCCCTGCAAACATGCCCAGGGAGCTGACAGCTGCCTTAGGTTTGCTCCCACTGAGTTTCCTTGGGAATCTTGCGCTTGTCATTCTGACCGGGTGGAGAAAGATCTTTGCTGGCAGCCCGGGGCTGCAGTGACCACTGCTGCTTACTGTCACAGGGCCAGTCAGGAGTCCAGGACAGGGCTCCTGTGGCAAGTGGCATCGTAGCCTCAGCCAGTGGCCATGAAGCCTGCAGCACTGGGAACGTTTGGTGCCTGCGTGGTGAGCTTGTGGTCTCATGGGAAATGTTGTCATCGTAGCTGTCTCTGCTTTGCAAGAACAGAGATGATGATTTCCCATGCTTGTCAATCAGGCAGCTTTCCCCAGCACGGAATTTTAGCATGCTTTTAAAAAGTTCCTTAAAAAAACCCAAATCTAAGGCAGTGTAGCACTTGGCATTTAACTTTCTGGTTACCATGGAAATAACACCAAGTATTTTGCAAACTCCTGACAGGTATAAGTTACAGTTGAATAGTGGGGAATCAAGATAAATACATAGGGAAGGCAAACTCCAGGCAAAAGAAGATGCCAACCTACCTGTATTGTCATACAACACTCGAACCAAAATTCTAGAGTTTAAAACAACTGATGCTTTCTTTTTAAATTACTCAGTTGTCTGAACACTTTCTGAAATCCAAAATTAACTATTATGTCTAATTTTTTTCAATAATCTCACAGAGAAGAGATTCATTTTAAAAAGTTTAATCTCTCAAGTAATAAACAGCCAACTTGTAGCTACCCCTAATGTCTGAATTTTCAGGCTCTCCAGAGTTTGTCTCTTTTATACAAGGATGTAATAATTTTCACCCCTCTGCCTTCTAAGTCAGTACAGGTGAATCTCTCAGTCCTCACTGAGCAAGTCTCCAGTGCAGCCCATGCTAGAGAAGATGAAAGGGTTTGATTTTGTGCAATAAAGTCCTGTCTTTCCACAGAACACATTCCATGTGGAAACCTACCTGTCTTTTTTAGCTAGAGAATATATTCAAAACAAGAAACTAACCAGCCTGTTGTATAGCCTAGTTACACACAATTCTGTTTTCTTGCCACTCACCTTGAGTTTGAATGAAACCTTTTCAACAGATCCTGTGCAAACTTTGCAGTAAGCTCCAATTAAAACCAGGATTCAAACCAGCTCTAGTAACAAAACCAAAGAATTAGTCCAAACTTCAGGAGAGTTAATGTCAGTGATAAAATTTGCAGCTCCCATTGCTTTCCTTAGTATGTCTGGGAAGATGCTCTGGCAAGTGTGGAAAATTATTTGCTTGTACCTACAGGGAAAGATGTTTGTTCTCAAGGCTTCAAGGAGCTCCTGTTCTCAACCAGACTGCTCCCTATGTCATCTCTCTTGCAGATGCCATAGTCTTGTCTTTTTCTTTAGGACCCTCTTGGCTTGGAACTGCAATTTCCTATCTGAAATTAGTCAGTTTGATTCAGTTTACTAAAAAACAAAATAGATATCTCCATTTTGGAATGCTCCCTGTGTTTACACAGGTTGTGATGGTCATTCAGAACAAGCAAAGGGGTAAAATGGTGGGCACTCCTTAGGGGCAAGTGTTCGGAAAAAATGAGAAGAGAAAGAAATGGTGCACTGGGACTACTCTGATCAACAGCCAGTTCATGAAGGTCAAGGTGCAAATCCAACTTCTGGGGTGAGAGATTAGAAGTGAGAGGTGCTTAGGGAATGACTGCCACATAAATGTTTCCAAATTTATTCCACATTTCTCTCTCGTTTCTATTTCAGAAAGATGAGAAAGCCACGATAGCCAAGATGAACCGTCAGCGCGCCAATTCCATCAGCCATAACCCACCACACTGGGGGGTTGACCGGCCCTTTTATAACCACCTTGGAGCTCACCAGGTCTCCAAGGAGATGAAGAGAATGGTAATGCCTTGCTTTATGGATTTGAATTTCTTTTCTTCTTTATACAGCACTATATATCCCCTCCCCCAGCTTTGTCTGAAGGTTTTTGCAGCCTCGGAGGCGTTTTCCAAATGGGAGTGGTAAATTCTACTTTAACTCCAAAAAGAATAATAATCAGTACATCTGGAGGTGAGTGTTGGTGAGATGAGGATTGAGGTTGGTTGAGAGGGGAAGGGAGGCTGAGTGGCACAAAGGAGGCTCTTTTGTCTGACTTGTCCCATGTTCTGAAAACTCACCCAGGCTGTGTGAAGAAATGTGATTATCTTCAAAAAACCAGCAGCTGACATATGTTTGTGTTAGATCATTACAGACTATAATGTTTGTGTTAGATCATTACAGACTATAGCACCTTCAAAGGTTTCTTGCTCGCATTACAACGGTGAGATACTGTTCACCTTCTGTAAGCTACATGCCCTTGTATACCTTGGGTCCCCAGGAATCGTGCTGCTGGGTCAGGCTCTCAAGAATACATTCTCAAGTGCATGGATTAATTGGCCTAAGGTAGCAAGTGTCTTCATTTTTTGCTTGTACCTTTCAGTCCTCCTAAATTGAAATGAACAGGAGCTGGTCACTAACACAATTGGACTGAGAGCACTTTTATGGCTTATTTTACATAAAGTTGTAGATTATATCTTTGTTTCCTGCAGTAAAGATGTAGAAAAGAGAGTTCCAGTCTTAAAGGCTCTTTGTAATAATAATATTTAGCACCTCTATAATTGCCTGTGTAATCAGATTGCTCTATGACCTTGTTAATGCTGTTGTGACCCTTCATGCACTGTGAGAAGTGTGTATTTGCTTTGCCCATAGTCAAAGTCCTGCTCCAGGTCACCAAAGCCTTAAAGTATTCAAACTTTTTAACATGAGATTCACTCCCACAGCTTGAAAATTTTGGCATAGCTGTAAGCAACCTCATATAGTGTCTCCTAATGGGAAATACTGGCATATTTATTAATAGTTTGTGCTAATATTATTCAATCATAGTATTATTTTTACAGTGCTAAACCAAGTTTCTTAATCTCCATAGTAATGTCTCTTTCATTTCTCAGCTCTCCAAATGAGGGCTTCTGACACAAGTGTACAGATCAGTGGAACTGTGCATTTTTTATGTGGGCTTTTCAATAGAGCGTGCTCAATAGACATGACATTATTAGAAGAGCCTAATCACACTAGCACATAATTATAAGTTTCTTTGAATAGCTTTTAAGGAGTTCTTGCAGCCTCCTTTTCAGAAACAAGGTATAAGCATGCCAAGTGGTATTATGCTTCTTGGTGTTAATTACAGTTTGCCGTGTCTAGCTGGTTGTTCAGTTGGAAAAACATAATTATTTATTGAAATATCAAGCCGAGTCCTAAAAATTTTACTGCCCCTCACTAGTAGGAGGAAAAGCTTCTCTTTTTTTTTTTCCTCCTCCTTATTTTGAACCTTTCCCTGTGATGGTATTTACCTTTTTATAAATTCAGCAGCTTAGAAAATCTTTTCCACTCAATCTGCTCCTGTACTGCCTGTTGTATTAAGCTCTTTTTTCAGAGGCTGATGTTGCCTGCATCAGGCTCTTTCTTGAAAACCAATTTAAACCTGATTCAGATGTATCATTTTCAGCTAGGCTTTTTGTTGTTCTCGGGGAATACTTTTTAAAATCTGTTTTTTGCAGTATTTCCCACCGCTTTATGGTTGAGATGCATTAGTTAAAATGAAAACTGTGCTGCTCTCCATGGCCTAGAGACCATTTTAATATCTGCTAGAAGGACATTTTATTGATTAGATCATAGGAACAATTTTTCTGTCTCCTGTGTCAACTCTTTCTCTCCGTGTTAACTTCTAATTTAAATATGCATTTCTTTGTACCACCCAGCTTTGCACAGTGCTTTATTTGTCTGTGATCCCCAACACTGTGTTTCACTGATGCTGTGTGTGCTCAACTGCATCCCCAGTGCACACTGGCCACACACACATGCACACTCTGCAGGTTGCCTGCTAGAAATAGAAAATACAGACAGACAGAAAGGGAGCAGAACTACAAAGGTTTTTTCAGTGCTCCTCTGGGTTGACATGTCATTGATCTTGGTAAGCCACACCAGCTTTCAAGGCTCCTGAAAATGTGCTCTTTGTTCCACACCACCCACCTTTCCCCTAGACCTCTTGTATGCCTTTTTTCTTGGAAAATATGAATATATAAGGTTGGATTAGTCAAAGTAGTATGCCAAAGGCAGGCAGTGCAACATTGCTTTTCTCTTTAAAATCTGGAGCTCCCTAGCTGTGTAATTTCAAAATGGGTGTTTATAAGGGTAATTGTGAGATAGTCCTCAGGCAGGAGCCAGGTAATGTTTCAGTGGTGTGTAGATATGTTATATTGATATGTAGATATGTTATATTGATATGTAGATATGAATAGAGTTCCGTGTAGGGAGTAAGTAATATGGATGGTTATAAAGGGCACAGGTTTTTGGCACAAACTTAGAGCATTTTGCATTGTGAAGACAACCATATTTCCAGAAAAAAAAGACCATTTTTTCTGTGGTGCTACTTACAGTTCCTCAAAAGGGAATGTTAAAGTTCCCTGAATTGCATTTTTGGGATGGAACTGTTATATTTAATAGAAAACAGAATTATTTGGGCCATTTTTCTTTCCTTTGAATGCTGGCTTCAGCAGCTGCCTCTATTCTTAGGATATTAGCAGTAGCCTAGATGAGGCATCAAAAGTAGCCATATACTCCTTTTTTTCTTGCTCCCCTCTTTTGTCATGGCCCTTCACCACGCTGCACATTGGCAGGGTTTGTGTGGGAGGGCAGCCTGGCCAGCAGCATGGAGATGTCTTTGGTCCCTGCCTCCCTCTGCATTGTGGCTTGGAGCTCGACTTCTACTGGGTCCACTTGGCTTTCCACAATGCCCGTAGGCTACTTCTCCCAGGCACACAGGAGTTTATTCAGGCACTTGCACACATCAAAATATGGCAAAATATCCATGCAGCAGTAGTCTAAAATGTCTTGGAAAACTGGAGTTATTTTCCTAGTCCTACTGTAGCTAACTGGGGCCTGAGTCAGCTGGGATTGCAACTGTGCTGGCTCACCCATCCTGCCCCACAGCCCCTCCACCTCCCTCGAGCACTGGTCTGCTTTCCAGACCATCCCCAAGCCCTTCTTCTTCTCATTCCATTGCTTAGTGGTGGCCTTTCTTGCCATGCAAAGCATCCAGGGAGGCAGTAAGCAGGAGACACCAACATTGCCCGTTGTTGACCCTGACCCTGACCAGCCACTACCTGGAGAAAGTCCTGGGGACTGTGCTGGTCAGTGACTGCCCCAAAAAACTGGTGTTGGACAGGACAATGCTGAGGGTGTGGAGTGGGTGTGGGGCTGCCTCACTCACCCTGGGCCAGCAGAGGAGCCTGGACAGGATCAGCTTTGTGGCTCTATACAGAGAATGAAAAGAGCCAGAGCTCGGCAGAAGAGCAGCACAGCTGCTTTCTATTTTTATTGCTTTTTACAGCATGTCTTCTTGTTTCTTAAACAAAAGCAGCCAGTCCAGGTCCAGTGACTGTATCTCCCTGGAAATGCAGACTTTTGTACTGCTCGTGCGCTCCCCCAAGTCTCCATACACCAGCCTTGACTTCCCAGTCCACTTTCTAATTACAAAAGGATCAAAAATAAACAGACTTGAAAGCATTTGAGAGTACTGGTGTATTTATAGCTCTAGCAACATTTATACACCACTAAGAAATACTTTGCTTTTCCCAGTATGGATTTCAGAGGGCTTTTATAAATATTGATGGATTTTAGACTTCTGGAAATAATACTTATGTCTGAGTTTTCATCGGCAGAACAAAACTACTATTAAAAAAAAAAAGGGGGGGGGGATTGTAGTTGACTGTAAACTGAAGGAGGTTTGTTGTAAACAGCAATAAAAGGGAAAATGTTGATACCTTCCAAAATTACAGGGCTATTCTAGATGATGAATGACCCTCTTGCATATTTTACTCTCCTCAACATTATTAAGGTCGTAACTGGAAAATCACATCCAGTTTGGATGTTGTTCCAGTATTTAAAGGGTGGCCACAAAGGAGATGGAGACTCCTTTCTTAAATGGAGTAACATGGAAAGGACAAGGGGTAATGGGTACAAGTTCCTCCTCAGGAGATTCTGATTGGACACAAGAGGAAAATTTTTCACAATGAGAACAATCAGCCACTGGAATAATGTCCCCAGGGAAGTGATGGATTCCTCAACATTGGACAGCTTTAAGATTCATCTCGAAAAGGTGCTGGATCATCTTGTCTAGACTGTGCTTTTGCCAGGAAAGGTTGGACCAGATGATCCTTGAGGTCCCTTCCAACCTGGTAGGTATTCTATGATCTTAAGGCTATCCAATTTGTTTTACACTGGCTAGTATGACTGAACAGCTTGGCTTGTTCCACTGATACATGCTTTGGGTAAGGTCTACTTCAGAGACAGGTACCTCTGAGTCCTTAAAATCAAATGTGAGCAGAGTGGCTAACATGATTACTGAGCCCGATTGTAGATGCCTGGCAGATTGCCTTTAATTTTTTAGCTGCTGGAAAGGTTTAATGTTAGGAAGTTTAGGAACAGAAAGAGGAAACCCTGCAGATCTGCAGTGCTGATTTCAGTCTGACCATGCTTCTGTCGTGAGTCTGAGCACAACTAATGCAGCACTTCATCTGCAATGAAGTTGTGTATGTTGTTGATGTTAGTTACAAAGTAAAAACTGAATTAAAAAAGATATTATACGTGTGTAAGGAAATATGACTGCATGCAGGTGTTAGAAAGGTGAGACAAGGTTTTAAAAAGGCATCCTAAATATGGCTGGTGCAGTAATGAGCAGCTCTTCTTTCAGGTAGGCACTGCCTGATCCCTTGCAGCACTGCTCAGAGCTCTGCACAGTCTTCTACGTGATATTTGATTGCTTGGTGTTTACTTTCTAATTAAACAACACTCATCTACAAGCCTGGTCGTTCAACCGTGAAAAATAATTCCTTGTCCTATTCACCCCGTCCTAAATCAATTCCCTGCATGTTACATTGCCAATACAGCTCACTTCCTCCCTTTATGTCTCCAAGTTGCCCTTACAATAGCTTGGAAATCACAATTGGGGAACAGGTGCATCAGAGAAACAGACACTATAGCTGGTTCTGTGCCAACTCTACTGCTTAAACATCAGAAATTATCTTAGAAATTCAAATAAAACTGAGTAGGGCAAGTTTTCCTCAGTCAGTAGTGCAGCCCCATCAGAGAGAAGTGGATCTGAGTCCATGAGTGAGGCACTGAGGGTTCACCCTCCTTCTAAAAGTTTCATTTAACTGAAGGTCACCATTATCCTCTTTTCCAGCAATCATCTGCTAAATCTGGTAATAGCAACATTGACGTCAGTGGAGCTGGACAGGGGCACCCAATGGAGAAGAATTTGACCCACTATTTATTTGCTGCTCTTGTAGTGTGCAGAATTCCCTGAATTCGTAATCAAGCAGGGAGAAACTCTTGAGCAATCCTTTCTGCTGTAATCTCCACATATTGCTGTAGACCTGGGAGGAAATTATTAGTCTAGTCCGGGTTTTATATAGCCAATGTGGTTTAGATAGCTCACAAACAGTAAGGGGAGGAATCCTATCCTGCAGTTCTGCTATATAATTGCTTTGGTGCTTCTGAAAAGAGGATTTACCTGATTCGTGTGTTCCATGTGATCTCTTATAAATGACTGGGAGACATAGAAAACATTGTACGTTGCTCAAAATGTCAGAGCTTCGTATGGTTTTGTATCCTCATCTGCAAACCTAAATTATTCTAGTTGATCAGGACTTGCAATCATCCTTGATTAAATTCTTTAAAAGAGGGTTAAGACTCAGCAAGATGCAACAGCTGATCTGCAGCTGCTTTTGTGAAACTTAGGTAGAGTTTGATATTTCCTTGGAAAGTCTTGCACTGATCATTTTTCCACCATTCAATACCTTTTTCTAGAGCAAATCATAGTCACATGGGTAAAGGTGGTTTGGATCGAGACACTACTAAAAAGTGTCAATTTATGGGTGGGACTAAATGAAGCCTGCAGAAATAAAGATACCAATTCCACTCAATTCACAGCAACATTTCCTCTGACATTCACAGCACAGGTAGACAACAAAGAAGGAGTTGTGGCACTTACCAGAATGATGGCCAAAGCTTCCTAAAGCAGAGAGCAAGCTTTGCTGACAAGAGGGTGCAGGTCAGCAGGTTTGGGTCTGGTTTCCAGAGAGGGTGAACAGCTCTGGCCGGTGCCAGTGGGTGATTTCAATTAAGGCTGGTTAGGCTTGGATTCAATATGTCTGCATCTGATTAGAAGACTATTTGAAAGTAGTTTCTGTATAAGTTTATTGTGTTTGTCCTCATCTGGAGCGTAGAGATGAAAGGAAAGAGATTAGGCAGCCAGGAACTGATTCAGAGCATTTCTAGGACTACCTATTTTTATGTCCTTTTTCTGTTTTGCAAGTTCTGGTAACTGTTTGCAGACGAGGTGTAGAACCAAATACCATTTCACTTGAAAACATGACTTTTGAATTGAAGAAATTTGGATTCAGAGTTCACAGAAAACCGAGAAGTGTGAGCAACGTGCACTCCTCAGAGGTGTGAGTTCAGAGCCAGGAGTTAATTAAAAATAAGGGGTGAAAACCTGTTTCAAAAGCAACCATTTATGTTCTACAGATATAAATCTGAGGGGCCAAATAAATTCATGGATTTGGCCAGGTCCAGCCTACCAGCTGGGAGCTGTGTACAGAATCATTCTGAGGAGAACAAAGTAGAGGGTTTCACCATCTGTGAGCAGCGCAGAGGAATGAAAGTCTATTTATCAAGTGGAGTGGGCTGCAGAGAGGGAGCACTTCAGCTTTCTTTTCTGGAGCTGTGCTCCAGCTATAGCAGACACACTCATCATATAATCTGCTTCATAAACTGATTTTCTGCCAGTTTGTTATTCTGCACTTAGATGCTTGTTAAATATCCTTCCCAGGTTTACTATTTTCTGTGCCAGTTCTTTCTGGACTCTGGTGTAGAAATTGTGTTATTTCTGGCTTGAGTGCTTTGAAGTCCTTCAGTTTTGTTTCTGCTTTTACACCTGACAGCATCTATCTTTGTAGCCTTGTCTTGTTGACCCCGGGGACAAAGGCAGAGTGTGTAACACTGCTGAAAACAGATGTGAATAATTTGTTTTGCCGTGGAGCCAAACCAGGTTTGCTACATCCACTCTCAGCCTGTCACTCTCCTGTTTTCCATGGTCGCTGTCTCTGTGAAGCACCTTTGCTTTGCAAGTTGGCCTGACCTCATACAAAGCTCATTTTGTCCTGAAGACTAAAGTTCTTTCAATTTCTGCTTTAACATCATGTAAGTCTCATTTTAACTTTCTTTTAGAGATTAGAAAAGGGCAGGAAAAATTACTTTCTCTGTCATTTTTGCTCTTACAATCTTTGTTGGAATTGCCAGCAAAATTTTTAAGGTGGAATCCATGCTTCCTGGCCATGTTGCCATTAAGAAGGTCATAGAACTCGTCAGCCTTTTGGAGCTAAATGAAAAGTTAAAAGGATGTAAAGTCTATTCCACTTTTCTTTGCATATTTACAATATGTTAATAATTGCAGCTAATGTTCCGAATGTTAGAATCATTATTTCTAATGGTACTTGATTTGAAGCATTATGATACAGCAGTCAGCTTGTCATGGCTTTGACAAACACTTTATCATTCTATTTAAGGAATCAGTTTTAATCTTCAAAGAAAAGGGCTTAGTTAATTTAGAAGTCAAGCAGAGAGAGATGACAGTCATATGAGCTTTTAGCACAATAGATATTCATAAAATATCCCCCATCAAATAGTAAGCCTTAGGGACAGATGCAGTAATATAATATTCCTTCTTTTTTCCCTCCTGCACGCGTCTACTCCCACTGAGGTTGGTCATTAAAAGTAAGTGCTTGACCTGCCATTAAAAAAATTATTTTTAAGAATCTCATGAAGAAAGAAGAAAGAGTAGGACTGTTCTTGGTAGGTACTAGTGCCTTTAAGGAAGCTGATTCAGCCAAGTTTGAAGCCAGAGCGAGACCTATCTTAGTCTCAGAGCAATTATTAAATGCCATTACCTTTACATTTGCAATCTGATGGCAGAATAATGCAGTCTCCTGGGGGAAGGGAAAATACTCCAGTGTCAGGGATATTTAAAATGAGACTGAATAAAAATTGCATAAGGTCCTACATGCAGCAGTCCATTAGCACTGCACTGCAATAAGACCTATCTCCTGCCTTATGTTCCCTTCTAGAGAAAAAGAATTTCGGCCTTAACGAGAGCTAGTTCATCATTGTGATTATGGAGCTATTCTTGAACTCCTGTGAACTCCCATCTGTCTGATTCTTGTAGCCATCACCACCTTTGCCATTTTCATCCCTGCTGACAGTTCCCAGCCTTTTCCTCATAGCACCCTAGAAAGCCATCAGCACTGCTCCAGTATGCTGGGCACAACTCCATGAGCAGTCAAAAGGGGATTTATAGACTGAGCTCCAGGATTTGGCTGTTTCTCTTCCTATCCCCATACTTCCCCTCTCCTAGATCATGAGGTACCTCATTTTTATCAGCTTTCAGATTTCTGTGTATGTGTGTGCAGAAATACCAAGCTTGATGTATCTTGGTGCTGCTCTATATGTGAGCAGAGTGGGTACAGCCCCTGCCCAGCCTCCAGCAATGGGCACAGGCTGGTGAGCTCAGGGATGCTGGAAAATGGCTTTATAGACACACTTGCAGCAGCAGCCCCAATTATTTCGCTTTCCTGCTTGAGCTTGGAAATTTGTCCACTAGATCATGAGTGTGTTAGTCCTTTAGGAATGAAGGTAAATCCGTGCAGACTGTACTTCTGCAGGGTTGATTGTCCTCAGTGTTTTCTTGTGTCTAGCAGAGACCATTGCAACTCACTCAAGCAGCCTTATGCTGAGCCAAAGGGCTTTAATTGGGGCAGAGCATCTGAGTCCTATAGAAACTACACTATTTGCCAGCTGCAGAGAATCAAACAGACCCATGTGTCATTAGTGCCCAAGCCTTGTGCAAAGGGAAAGAAATAATTTAAGTGCAGATTTTTCAGTGGACTGAGCATGCCCATGAAGTAGGAGGAGATGAAAATACATTAACCAAAACCCAGGGGGATATTTCCCTCCTAACCCAAAACAGGGCAAGCTGCATGACCCTGCACATGTGACCATCTCCTATACTTAAAGGGCTTCTTATTATGTGATTGAGTCACGGGTGCTTTAGTGGATAGGGAAGAAAATCTCTGGTCACAGTCAGATCCTAGAGGTATATTTGCTCTGTATCCTGGCAAAGTCCTTCAGTGCAAATAAGAAAGATCTCCCGTAATAAACGACCAGCTTTTAAGAAGCTGTGTTTGAGGGTTTTTTTCCTAAAATAATCCTGCAGACCTTTCTCCATAACAATTCCATTTTTGGCAGTTCTGCTTGAAGATTCCTTCCTGTGAAATGGGAGCATTTGAAGTGAATAACTTAATTTGCTTAACTTAAAGAGGTTCCTACTACATTTAATTTTAAGGTGATTCTCACTAATTAAAGTTCAAGACTTCTTAAATATTTAGCATGATTAAATGGAGATTGGGGAAAGAAAACATAATAATCTTTTCCTTTTTTACTTTATCTGAAATATGCCTTCTTTGAGTTTTTAATTTGAAACACCAATTTAATATGATCTACCAGCATGAATAGTTTCCAGGCTTTCCAGAGTGATGTAGTGTTTTAAATTGAAAACCTAGATCAACTAATTCTGTATTATTTTAGAAACTTTCCTTATAACAGTTTTACTGGGGGAGAGAAGCAGGAGAGAATCAAATTCCATGTTGACCAGGTGATCACCCATGTAAATGACCGGTTAAATATACAGCTTATATATAAATATCCATGCTTGAAATATTGGGGAATTTTTTGAGGATATGCTTGCTGAGATATTTTGGTAACTTGTCCTGGTTGGCCCGTGTCCTCACTCTTATGCACCTCTGTGTTTAGCTTCAGGATTTCAGTGCAATGAATGGTTGTGCAGCTGTCGGTGAAAATCAGACCATTTTAGGGTCTCTCCCTCTGCAGTCAGTCATCCAGTTCCCATGTGGCTGAGCTTGAAAATGTGAACTTGATGTCTATCTAGTAAACAAGTACTGGCTGTTTTCTCCTCGGTTCCCTCCCCTTATTTCTTGGCTGGGAGCTTTTGCATGTTCAGATGATTTATTTTTTTTTTCAGCCTAACTGACTATGACACCAGACAAATTAGTGAGCATTTTGTCTCCGTGATTAATCAGTGAGCTTTCAGTTTTGGCACTGTGTTGTAGCATTGCTTAGAGGATAAATAAATAAATCAATCAGATATTCCTGACAGCTGTAAAATTATTAAGCAAAGAGAAGAAAACAAAGAAAGCCACACAACAAAAAGTTGAATGATCGCTTCATCACTCTCTAATGTGAAATCAAAAAGTACCTGTTGTTTTTGGCTTGGATAACTGGACATGCTAACTTTGAATCAACATTACCATTTCCCTCTTCCCAGTGGATCTGCTGGTGGTTGTTACATGGGACTGAGAGACTTCCTTTATCCAAACTTCTGATGGGTTCAGTTGCAGTTGCAGTTTCTATTTAGAAATGTAGTTTAGTCTGAAGTGGAGTATGTAAAAATGAAAATTGCTCTCTCAGTGAGTCACAGTCCTGGCTGTTGACCTGACCTGTGACAAAAGCCACTTTTTTCCTCTTGCAAAGCCTTGTACAGGGAGACTCTGTTGGCTTTACTTCTGCATCTCGCCGTATCACCACATTGCTGACTAGTTGCGAGGGCAAAATCTGTTCTCATTTAATATCTGATCAACATTCTTGTTTCTGATTTTGTTGGCGAAGGCAGCTGTGGGAAGACTTCTGCCCAAAGATGTTTGTTTTTTTACAGTCAGGACAGCTCTCAGTTTGCTGCCCCCAGCCTGGTAGTGGCTGCAGGTCCAGCAGCTGGAATATCCTCACGTGCTCTGAGCAGTTTTGGCCTGAGGTCTCTGGGATGAAAACAAAAGGAATGCTTTCTATCTCCCAGCTACATTTGGTTTATGTTTTGGAACACAGGGTACAACCTCTGTGCCTGGATTTTTGACTCTGCTTGTCAAATACACAACTTTTCTTGACTTCAGTTCAATTTAAGCCAAGATGTCAGAGGGCAGATTTGTCTCAGTCCATGCAAAAATAGCTATTTTGTTGCTATTTGGTATATTAGGTATCTTAATGCTAAACGTATAAAATTATGGTCCCATACATATTTTCCCCTAAGGCCATCTAGCCACTAAACTATGGCTAACCCATAAATCTGTACACTTATCTAGTCCAAGTGGTCCTGAAGGAATTGTGAACATTTTGGCTGTTACAAATATTATGAATAATTCCTTACATGATGAAAAATAGGAAAACATGTTTTGTGTGTGCATGCAGTGAGGGGAGAAGGAAGGAGACCCCTTGAGCTTCCTCCTGGAGAGATGAAAACTGAAATGCATCCAGCTCCCTTAGCCAAGCCCCGACATGAAGAGGTGCAGCCTTGTTGAATGCACTAGTTGACCTATGTTATCATTCTGAGCTTTGTCTCAAGTAAAATACATCCTTAGTTATAATAGCAGCATAATTCTCATTGTATCATTTGTAATGGTGACTGCCAAAAAGAAGACACCTGAAGTAGAGTGTGCCAGCAGCCAACTGAAGCTTTCCCCTTATTTTCAGCTCCAGAAATTGATATCTGAAGTCATGTGTTTGTCTGAAACTGCTCTATCTGCCTGATGAGATGGCAGCACAGAATATTGCTGTGGGTGGCTAAGGCCATCCATCCACACCTAACAAACCAGCACCCTGAAAACTCCTCTGCAAAATGCCATTCTCAGGATACTTTGTGTTCTCAAGGTCAGCCCGTTTCCTAACACTTGTGTCCTTTTCCTTTCTTCCAGGGTTTTGAGGACCCCAAGGACAAGTAAGCAAATTTACTTCTGTCGTACACTGTTATGTTTGCACATTGGAGATTTTTTTTTTTTCTCATATTAAAAAAAAGACAAAAATTAATGCCCAGCAGCCAAAAATAATGCCTGGGCTCCCCAGGGGTTTCTCCTGGAGGGACAGCCAGTCAAGGGCAAGGGATTGACTGATGTGCACTCAGAGCTGCTGCTGCCCTCAAAACATTTATTTGTTCGTTTGGTTCTAACTTGCTTCCGTAGTTAAAATGCTTTTGCTGCTCTTCCCTTTGCCCCAAATATTCTTTGCTATTTGCTGCTTTGAAAATATCCCAAGAACAAAATCTTCCTGTAAAGTATGTCTAACTGTTGAGGATTTTTGATAAGAAAAGAATATGTATGTGTTGAATATATACATAGTTTCTGAGTTTATTTGTATGTATTTTATATTACTCATTTTTACATGTTACTATATGCATAAAAATCAGAAATGATAGCTTATTTGAAAAAGTAAATTCAAACTATCATGCTCTAAAATGCAGCCACATCAAAGCAGCATTTTCATTTTTTTCAGATAGAACTTTAAAAAAAAAAAAAGTTAAAATAACAATTTAACAAGAGTAGTATTTTGAAAAATGGCTTTTGGGGGAAAAAAAACCCAACCATGTTCACCTCTTAACTTCTACAGCTGGACATAACAAAAACATTTTCTGTATTGAAGGTGTTTGAAATAGTTTCACATTCAGTGCTACTGAATGGCATTAATTGTAAGCTTGCTGAGAGCAAGATGGGTGATGGGCAGGGGAGACTGATGCCTAAAATAGGCTCCTGGTGCTCCTTACCATGTTTCTCAGGCTACTGGTCAGGACTAAGCTGACCTCTGTGAGCTGGGACAGCCAAACACTTCTGTGGGCCCTGAGCATCTGGCTTTGGGAAAATTCACTTTGTGGTGGTTGAGGATGGAGAGCAGCTCCCTAAAATAAAGGGAAATGATAAGTTTGAACATGGCAATATTAAGAATCATTCTGTCCTTCTCTGTAAACTTGATTTTCATAACTTTTACCTCTGTGCAACCTGGGATGTTTGATTGGTGCTACAAGGTGTCTAGAGGGAGTCACCAGCAATTCTTGTTGCATCCATGGCTGCTGGGAACTCAGTTGTTGTTAGATATCTGCTTTGGACAGAAAAGAGCTAACAGATTACAACAAAATAATTCTTAGAAATACAGAAATTTTAGGTATCCCTTATAGTTTGTGCAAGAAAACATAAATTCATCTGTGTTGATCCACAACTGAGTCACCCAGCTGATGAGGAACGGCATCTCCAGTGTTGCTCCAAGGACAACAATGTCCCTCCTCCATCCTATGGTTTGAAAAGGTTACTTGAGCTGTTATGGACAATAGCTAGGAGCTGTGTATTTGCAGCACTGATTCAATGTGATGCCATCTTATCACACAAATTGCAGGATTTTTGGATTTCTGCTCAGCACCCAAAGAAGCTGCTACTTGCCTCAGATTCTCTTGATCCAGAAATCTGTTTAACACAAGAACAAAGATTTGACACGCACAGAAAAGTCTCTAGCAGAAAATATTCATGGTGATATTGGTTAAAATCAGATACCTAAACCATGTCAAGCACTCAAGCCAATGCCTCCATGTGCAGAAACACTGAGCATCAATAATTTCCTCTTACACCAAATGAAGATGGAGGCACCATGCACCTCTGAAACAGGACCCAACACTTACGTGCCTAAGTGCAGGCTTAGTTATTGCATCTAGGCATGAGGCATCTAAAATTATGGCATACATGTAGCTTTGGCAGTGGTCACACTCTTCATTTGCAGAAAGTAATTAAATCAGGAGAACACTTCTGGGCTACTCTGCAGCCACATCTCTGGGTTAATTGCTACCTTTCACGTCTGCAAGCTGAGTGCAAAAGTTGCTCCAAGCTCTGTTCGTGCTGTTGCTGTCCCTTGCAACAATTTTCTGTTGGCTGCATTTGGAGAAATTTCAGCAGTACTTTTAAGTTGCTTCTGGAAGTTTTGTGGTGGCCTGAAC
>VYZX01019454.1:325574-364081 GCA_013401335.1 Brachypteracias leptosomus
CCCATCACACTATCAATATATCAATAAGCATTTCCACGTATTAATTTCATTAATCTATAGCAGTACCTCAGCTCTGACTTACAGGCACTGCCTCCAGGGCAGTCCTCAGCACAGGGAAATTTTGTATTTCAATTTAAAATTATGTTTATGCAAATGTACTCGTACAGTAATTAAGTTTGGGTACAACTTGCTGAGAAAGTCACCCAAGCAGCTCAGTCTAAGCTTCCCTGCAGTCTGCATGAAGGTGGCTGCCTCACTGCAAATTTCCCAGCAAGGCTATTTAAAAACTGCCAGGGTATTTCTACACAATCTGCAACCACAGAACTTACTGTGGTATTAGAGATACCCTCAGCAGTGTAATGACCTGTTACAAAACTGGAGGCAGGCAAGCCCAAGGCCCGGGCAGGCGATTTCTTCCTTCTTTTTGGGTCTTCCTGAGTGACAATTTTAGACTGGAATTTGAAAATTAACTGAGGTTTGTCAAGATACTGAGCTGACTCTTTTACTTCAGTTCTAGGGGAAAACATATTGCATCTCTTGTACGTGGTATGAAATGACTAGATGTGAATGACCCACATGTGTAAATAACTCACAGGATCTTGGAAGACATTCTGTAAATACAAACCCTAATGATTTCCTTGCTTATTTTTATGAGTCCAGAGGACATTGTGAGGACTGAAAGAAAATAAGCAGCATCGTCTTGAGTGCTTGAGCAGATATGCTTCCTCTGAGGAAGCATCTAAAAGTAAATGGAATGTCCTGTCCTTCTTGGGACTAAGCCACTTTTAATTTCAAAGGTCAATACGTGAAGTTCAAGGAATTAAATAACTCTAGAGCCCTAAAATATAAACTCTTTTCCCCAACCCCACTGAAATATTAAGATTGGCTAAAATAAAGATAAGACCTTGAGACAAACAAGGTTTGCAATTTGCCATATGGTCACTAAACTGATACTAATGGTGTGTCATGACCTACCTGAGGTGTAGACACATTCAACCCACAGATGGGGCTGAGGGAGTTGGAGTGGAACCAAGCAGATGGGCCTGATTTATTTTTCTCTTGGGAAGAAGCCCATGGTAGAGCTGGAGTACAAAGGGCTTCTTGAAATCTTGTCCAGTTTTGCAGAAAGTTTTTGGAGCACTTTTCTTTTGGAAATGGATCTTTAACTTTGAGGTCAGAGTCAGGGTCTGGTTTGTAGCTGCCAGGAGCAGTCTCTGCTCTACAGCACAGTCGTACCTGTAAGTGCCCACTGGCTGCCACACGGTGCTCGTGTGTTATGTGCTGTTATGCAGTACAAACAAAACTGACAAAATAAAGCTGTGTAGCTTTTCATCATGCTTGTCAGACCTCGGGATTTTTTACTCCTGAGTGCCTAAGGTGAAGGTCACACCACACGAGCCATAAGTTGCTGTGCCATCCTGGGGCTTGCACATAGAAATAGTTATCCACAGGGTGTGTTCCAATGGATAACTATTAGCATATCCCATGGATAACGTTGGCAATCGTGCAAGCAGAGCAGAAAAACTGCACTTCAGGATTAGCTTTTAATTTCTGCCTATAGCTAGTTTTAAGGCAGACCATTAGAGTGACAGCATCAAGTCATTAAAATCCTGTTAGAGTTTAAAAATAACTAGAGAGTCTGGGGAGGTGCTTCAGGTTTCCTGAGCCTCAGTGCAAAATGCCTCAGGACGATTAAACTTCCAGTGTTATTTTGTTCAACAGTTTTTGAAAATCAGCCTCATTTTTCTGAAGCTGTAGCTGAGTGTCAGAAACACACTGATACTAAAGATTATAAAGAATTGAGAAATCTCATTCGCATATTTAGAAAGCAGAATCTAGTTTGGGTTTTTTTCTTATGCTACTTTTTTCTTTTGCAACCTTTCCTTGAGTTAAGTAAATATCTTGCAAATAGAAAATTTTGTCTGGTTTATGCTTTATACTTATAAATAACTACATGAAGAGGAGTCAGTGAGGTGTCAGGCCACATATTTTTTCCCCACATTTGTTCTGTGAATGATTTTTTTCTCAGAAATGAAGAATTGTTCAAGTTCTGAAATTTTCACAGAAATATTTGCAGAAATTATTATTGGGAAGCAAGAAATATGACTGGTCACATAAATCATTTTGCCAGTTCAGGCACTAACAGCTACAACTGCACAGCAGTGCAGGGAGGAGTAAGTCAGAGGACTAGTGGAAGGAGACCAACTGACTGGTTTTAGAGAATGAAGGACCATAAAGAGCCTGCAAGGCAAGAAAACAAATGGATGTAGCATATAAAGAGGGCAAGTAAATCACTGGTGGGCTCAGGACTGGCAATGAGCTCTAGAGCCAATATCGTTTCCCTCTCAGCTCAATAATCCATTTCCCAACTTGAAGCTGTCATAAGCAAAATGCCATTAACCTCCAGCTTGTTACGCAGTCAAATGATAACATGTGGTGAAGGGGGGGAAATTACCTTTTCATCTTATGCTTTCTTTTTTGTGACGTCCTCAGGAACACCCAGGAAAGTATGAACCCAGAGGATGAAGTGGATGAGTTCCTGGGCCGTGCCATTGATGCCAGAAGCATCGATCGGTTACGCTCTGAGCACGTGCGCAAGTTCCTCTTAACATTCAGGGAGCCTGACTTGGAGAAAAAGGTAATGTCCAAAAGTCACTGCAGCGTGTCACTCGGGCTTGTTGGGAGTTTAAATTGTCCTGCAAAAGGTCAGGTTTTATATCTATAGGTAAAGTTGGTTTAGGTGTTGGAGGTGGGGTTGTGGTCTTAAAAACCCATGTTTCTTCAAGAAAACCCTAATATACTTGTCCCTGGTAAGTCACAGTCATCTGAAGGGAGCACCAGGCAGGAAAACCAACCCGTGTCTGCCTGACTCACATGAACATGCACTGATGAGATGTAAAGGGAATCCAGAATAAGCCACGTTTGTTTCTCTGACTTTGAGGCGTCCAAACTGAGATTGCAGTCACCCCTTATCTCCTTCAAATGACTGGAGAAACCCCCTTCAGAGTAGAGTTCTCTATCTCACACATGTGAGAAAGGGGAGTAACAGACCTAGAGCTCCCAAACAGCTGATTGCTTCCTGATTTTGTTTCAGATGTCATTGTTGTGAGGCAAAGATAATTTCAATGTCTCTGTCCATATAATAAAGACAACATCGGCTTTAGATCACTCTAAAATTAGTTAAGTCCAGAGGTACCTCAATGCTATTAAGGATACTATATAAAATGCTGGTTTTAGTTGCCCAAAGAAAGTCAAAGTCATCTTTTTTCTTTTTTTTTTTTTTTTTTTAATCCAAGCACAGATCCCGAGTGGACTTCAGGTTAAACTCATTATTCAATGAAAAAGCCTCAGTAATGAGTTTGCACTAATTATTTTATCATTTTATTTAGAAACCCTCTTTCAATGACAGGGATTACAACATATTGCAAAGGCAGACCTTTGTGGGATTTACATCTATCCAATGAATCAGTGTGGGACTGGATAAAAGCTCAAGCTTGTAATTTCCCCCCACTCCTTCCCTTCAGTTTTTTGGCTGAAAACTGCTAGGGAAAGTAGCAGTTCACCTGTTCTGAGCACCTTTTATTTTGTGGTTTAAACATTGAGACCATCTGTACTGAGAACCATGCTTTAAGCTAAATAAAGCATCTTTGGGAATCGGATGCAGCTCCCATGTGCCTGGTGTGTTGACAAGTAGTTGGAAGGAGTGACTGTGTGAAAACCATAACGTCCTCACACTATCATTAGAACGAGCCAAGATGTCTACACAAAATACAAGGTTTTCTCATTAGTGACATTAGTACCTGTTGGAGGAAACTTCCCATGGAATAAGTTGAGACCTGATGACAGTGACCTAGAATCCTGGTCCCAGTTAATCCATTTCTGTACCTCATGCAAGGGGCAGGTGGCAGATCCTCTCTCCACCCAGCTGTATGGGTTTGTTCCCCGGCCCTTGGGTCTGTTCATGCCCTTACAGCTTGCCCAGGGAGAAGGGGAGTTTGTAGTGTTAGTCATTTCCTACAGCGCTGCTTTCCAAGAACCTAAACGGAAGCCAAGTAAGAGGTTTTTGTGGAGAGAAGGCAGCCAGCCAAATTTCCCACTAACATAACCCTGTTTGCATTTTTTGCAGTACTCCAAGCAGGTGGATGACAGGTTTGGAGCCTATGTGGCTTGTGCCTCCCTTGTCTTCCTCTTCATCTGCTTTGTTCAGATCATAATCGTGCCACAGTGAGTACCCTTTCATCCCTTTGCTCCCATCTGCTCCCCTCCTCTATTCTGGCCTACTTTTCTTTGTTTTTTTTCCTTGAGAATTCAGAGCACCAAGGGGAAGAGAAGAAATCTTAAATAATTCATGCTCAAGTGATGCATGGTGCTCATTGTTCTCAGTCATTTCTAGTGCAGATTAAAACCTCCTCACTGGCACGTGAGGATTTGTTTTCCCCATGTGATTTCTCTTACCATTTACCTCCATCTTAGGAAATTTGGTTCAGCACGTTTATAAGCATGTGGAAAATAAGTACCACTAAGTAGGAGGAATTGCCTACTAAGGCATAGAATACACTCACAACCTGAGGCCAGGCTGTCCTCTAGTCTGGACTCAGTGGGACAGGGAGTTGAAAAACCTCTCAGAGCCTCGTTGCTCAGAGCACTGAGGTCTCAGAGTCTGCTTCACAGATGAGACATAACCTCTCATGCATTTATTCTTCTGGACTCAGAGCAGCAGTGCAAGAAGGGTAGAGATGGCGTTGAACTACACAGGCCTTAAGCTTTGAGTAGCTCACTCCAGGTTTAAGGGTTGCAGTCATTTCTTTCCTCAGGCAAGAGTGGTGTCAGCTCCTCAGGACTGTGGGGCCCAGTGCTCTTGGACCACTGCAGGGAGATGCTTTGACTGAAAGGCACAGTGTAATCCATTAGGTCTTTTCCACAGTGAGCTGTGGCAGACGTGGCATTTCTTCTCAAAGAGTTCATTAAAAAATCCCTTTAAATTAAAGCACATTGGCATTTCCTGTGCTCTGGTTTAGTAGCAATCATATATCATTGACTGAGCACTTCTGTGTTGGAAATAAATTTGGAGTTAGTCATTTTTAAACTGAAGAACAAGACCACAGAAGCTCTGAAAATGATCCAAATTCATCTTCATTACGAGAAGACAAAAAATAGTTTAAAGAGAGCTGCAGTACTATTTTATGCCATTACAACTGCCTTCTACTTCTGTTCACACCACAGATTTTCAGAGTAGAGATTAGTTTGTAGTGTTCAGATCAGGTCAAGAACACATAGGCTGATGTTTGAAGTCATTCACTCTCCCAGGCAAGAGAACATTCACTTCTGCTCGCAGAAAGATTGAATCAGCAAAATAATATCAGCACAAATGCACTGTGTAAACAGACTGATCCGCCTTGGGAAACTGGAAGTGAAGTTGGAAGAGGCTCAAAACTGAAACTAGATCAATCCCAGCAATTGATAAATTGTTAATTACGCCCAAAAACGTTCTTTGAGAGTAACTGATTTAGCAAGGGCTTACCCTTTGGATCTCTGGATATTACTGCTGTGACTTCACACCTGCAGAAGCCCTCTACCAGCCTTTGTGTTGCTCATCAAACTCCCTAACCAGCCACTAAGCTGTCTTCATAAAACCCAGTTTAACATTTAAATGACAACTTGACAGTTTCTGATCTGTGACAACCATATGGCTGACTCCTTTGTATTACGCAGGAGCCAATCCCTTATGGCAGCGTGGTGTAAATGTCACGCTGCTCAGTCTCCTTTCATGCCGCCCATAAGGGTGGTGGTTGGGTTTTTTTGTAAGTTCTGAAGTGTCCTTAGGCAGCCTGGCCTGTCTGAAAGATGATTTGGTTCAAGAGTAAATAAAACTACACGTTTTAGCTGCAGGTCAGATATACTTTCCTTCACCTATTGATTTGTTTTCCCTTGTATTTCAATTGCATAGTTTTGGTCTTTTATTGAAGGTAACAGTTCAGTAGCAACTGCAATGACAGATGTGTGTGTGTCACCATCAGAGCTTCATGAAAGACAGTAGAGACAAAATGGCAGTGATAATTGATGACGATGAAGAAGAATAGCTTTAATGAATTCCACAAAGGCTCAAACAGTGAATTAGCAAGTACAATTATCTTAGCAGACAGGAGAGAACACAGAGACCAGCTGGCTTAGGTGTGGTTGACCTCAATGTCACGCCACAAGAATACTTCCTTTAAATTAGGAACAAGGCTATCTCCTGGGAGGGGGCCTGTCCTGTCACATCGAGACCAATCACTAGGAAACTGTTGTTGAATATCTTCATCATCAAACCAGATGAAAACGCACAGTGCAAAGTTGGCCCTGGGGTCCTGTTTGTATTTCAAAGTTGGGAAGAATGCAAAGTTGGCCCTGGGGGCCTGTTTGTATTTCAAAGTTGGGAAGAATAGGAACGTCTCAAGCTGGCCAAACTCAGGCTGCTTTCCCTGACCATCCTCGTGCCATGGTTGCTCCCATTCCATGCATGAGACAGAGCCCTGAGGATGGTGCAGCCCAGACATTCCCTGTGCATGGCAAGGACGAGTAGCTATTCCCACTGAGACTGTTCCCACCTGGCTGCACTGCAGCTCTCAGCACACTTTCCTTCCTGGGGGTCTCCTGCCCACAGCCACCCAGGGACCGACCTGTGGTAACAAATGGTTCCATCAGCTCCTTTAGTGCATGCAGTACTCCTCAGTCCCTTTGCTGTCACCCCAGCAGGAAGGTGATTGCTATAAAAGATGCAGCATTCTCTGCTCTGCAACCTGCATGAGTAATCTGAAACAGGACAGAGTACCTGTTGGTATTCAAGGCACCTCGTATCTCCTACTGCTGCCCTAATTGGAAAGCCCATGCAGTGCTTGTACAAATGTCATGTTCTGGAGAGCTGAGCTGTAGCTGTTCTATATGGTGTGCATTTTAAAAAAAAATAAATCTCCTTGATTTCAGCTCTACGTTTATGCTGGGTTTTTACCTGACCTGTTTCGTGATCCTGACCACGGTGGTGTTTGTTTCGGTCATTTACTCCTGTGTCAAGGTGAGTACTGTGGTTTCTTTGTAGAGCCCTTTGCCTAAGATAATTGGAGCAGCAATCTGTTTCTTCAGCTAACAGAGCATGTTTTGTTAGCCATCCTTTCCACACTACGTGATAAGGGTTACAGAAAAAGCCTTTGATAAGACAGAATGGACTGCAAACAGATGTTAGGGTTGGCATCTCTTTAGCCCAGCGAGAAGTAATCACTCCCTGGATCTGCATGTCTATTAAGTCCCCTGCAGGCACTCTCATATTGATATAAGAAGAACACATTTTCCAATGCAGAATGAAACATTGACCATTCCTTTCTTCCCTGTAAACTTCCCACAGAGTTGCCTGTTCTGGCCCCTGCTGCATGTGGATGTTTGGGTAGGCAGAAAATCAGAAGCACAATATCAGCAAGCAAAAATGTCCTGGGGGGGAAGTAAAAGCCATAAACATATAGAAGTTTATCAGCCTTTCTCAGATGCATGCACAGAGCTTTTGGTGGGCTCTTTGTTGTAACTGGTTTTGGTCAGCAAAGAAATACATTGTGTGAAATCTGCAAACGTATTAATTCTTCTTGGCAGTCAGCACTTTGGGAAGGGTGATGTGCTCATCTTTTTCACTCAAAGGTATTCCTATTAAAATATTGATGCTAGTTGATTGTATTTGCAGTTTTGGGGATCCTTCCAGTCTAGCAGTGTCTGAACATGGAATATGTTCAATTTCAGGCTCCTCAGCCCAAGCTCAGCTTTGTTCCTCAGAGCCTGAAATAAAGTAGCTCAGTATCATTATGTTTCCTGGAGAAGAATCTGTGGGGTAATGGATTATGTCAGGCAGATGATTTGCTGCACTTTATCTTCTCTGTGCCATTTTCAATAGTTGAATGTGGGTGCTCTTGACAGACTTGCACCTTTCATGTCTTTTTGATTTTTGAAAGTTAGATGTAGAGAATTAAGCTTTGCCTTCTCATTTAATGAGAGCTACAAACTGTTCCCAGGGAAAGAAGCTTCAGGTTATATTTGAACTTAGCAACTTGCTCACGGGGCTTCCCCTGGGCTTATGACAATCTTAAAGGGAGCTTAGTTTGTAAGTGCAGCATCCCATTGGTCCTGCTTGTTTACCAGCAATGAGAATTACGAGTCAGAAATAACAGTGCTAATAGCAAGGCTTGGGTCACTTGAACTGGGAAATGGTGCCCAAAGATGCCTGGTTATACTCGGTGTGTCTGTTGCATGTGAGGATGCTACTGACTGTTATTAGTGTGTAAACTGGTATCAGCAGTTAATGTGATTAGCAGTTAATTAACAACCAATGTGGAAAGCTTTTGGTCACAGCCACAAAGGGCTTGGAAACTCGGTGCAGAGCTGTTCTGGAGCCTGCTTATGCTGCAGTGCCACCAGCAGCAACATCCCAGCACACCAGCAGCCCTGCAGAGCCACACCAACACACCAGCTCCACTGGTGCTGTGCAAATACTGGGGCTAGAGCTGTGCTGGGCCCAGAGCTCAGAAACATTTCAGCTGGCTGACTTGTGACCAGGTGGGTTTTGTCACCCACTGGCTTTCATGGGCTCAGGTTGCTTCCACATACTGACATCAGCACCCATTTCTTCTGTCATAATGCAAAGCTTTTCGGTTGGACTTCTTGTTTTAATATTATTACTGATCTTAATTAAGGATTAATTTAAAAGGCACACAGGATTGTTCAGTCCCTGTGACCCTAGGCAGATGTTCAGTTTTGCTTTCTTTGCCTTGATCTTGCACATTCCTGTAGAAGGTGTCTGTTCAGTGGTGCCTGCAGCTGTTTCTAGGCTGGCTTTGCCTCAGTGCACAGGCCCTGGGAGCACAAGACATCAGAGGGAATTCAAGCTAACATTGGAATTTAATGGGATTTTATGAAGCTCCTGGTATTCCCAGAAGTGAGTTTTCAGCATGTTGGCCCAGACCCACGAGGTGCTTTATGTAGGACATTCAGTGTGGCTGGTGCACAGATTGCAAATATTGAAAATATCAGGTCTCGTAGCTCCAGTACCTTTTTGATTACCCTTTTTTAGTGCTCCAAATTAGCCTCTGCTGACAACAACTGACTTTTTAGGGGATGGGTATCTCTAGCTTGTCAGCTCCCTGTCTGCTGGCAGCAGCTCCCAGCAGGTCTGTCATTAAAGACTTTGGTGTTGCAAGTCAGGGTTCTTCAAGAAATGGGTTTAGCCAGCCCTTGATCAAGGGGTGTTACCTTATTTCTGTACTGCACTTGGCTCCAGGAAGCATTTTTACACACGGGCACAAGGAAGGCAATTTTACAGATGCTGCAGATGAAATTTTAAGGCACGGGGCTGTCAGCATTGTTTGTTTTGTTTCACACTGGGATGTGGGACAGCATGTGTTTTACATACGAATGGTTCATTCCACACAAAGCTGGAAAGCAGGTGTCCACCCCGGGGTATCAGCATAAGCATAACTTTTGCCCATTTGCTGTGCTGATACATGATAAGTGACTCTTTTTTCTTCCTCTTTCCAGCTTTCATGTGAGATTTTCCTTCCCTGTTTTGGCCTCTCCATCTCTGGCTTTGACAGTGGCCAGCAGGCTCTTTCTGGACAGCTTGATCATGGTTTATTTTCTTTTACTGTCATTATTATCTTCCACTATAAAATTCTCCACGGACTGGAAGTTGATCCTGGAACTGCCAACACAGCCAGCTTGGCTTTCCAAGTTTCTTCAGCTGTGACAAACAAGAGAGTTTCAGTTCTTCACTTTGATGCTTCATGAGGACTTGGCCACCACGAGATGGTGTTCCTTCCGAATAGAGTCTAAGGTCATGGGAACCAGGATCCCTTCACAAATGCTCCACTGACAGACATCTGTTTTGCTGCTAACTTATCAAGTTTGTGTTTCTTCTTAAAATTCTGAACTTCTGGTATTTACACTGCTGTGTGGATTCCAATTTCTGGCATGTTCCTGGGAGCATGTATGAGAGAAATTTCAAGTTTTCCTTTAGGAGAAATTAAGTTTTTCTGTAGCTTTACTTAGGTGCAGTTTGCCTACATAGGTTTCTTTGCCTCCCAAAGCTGGTCTAGATGCTCCTAATGTGTTTGGGGATGTGCAGGGGAAAAAAATACCTCTGAAAACTGTACTTTTTTAATAGACTAATAAATCACTGTGAAATAAGTTACATAAATGGACTTGCAACATCAAGTTGCCTAGAGATATTGTCTTTTACTCCAGAAGCATCTTAATGTACTTCAAAATGACTTGAAGGCTTTTATTACAAATTGAAAAATCAGAACTTGGCGACCTCATCTTTTTTTCATCTCACAACACAGCAATTGTCTGAGCAGTTTTCCATGTCCACGATATGTGTCAAGAAGACAAAAAGGAGAAGTGTTACTCTTCTGTCTGTGATCAGCTGTTGTTGCAAAGTACAATTTTTATTTAGTGTATTTTTGTCATGCAGATGACTGGAGGTTGTGGATGGTTGTCAGTTTAACACTCACTTTTTAAATTCAGACTTTCACCTGTACATCAGTGCCCTTTGTCCACTCCTACATTTATTGGGACCTCCATGCTTTCAGAGCCTCTATCTTTCAGGAGATGATGTCTTCCAGCAGTATCCATGCATTTCAGTTCAGAATGAACTAGAATCAACTACATCCCATCTCCTTTTTCGCACTGCTGTTATTTTTCTTTACCTGGGGATTTTAAGAGGGCTAATGTGTGACCTCAAGCTTGTGTGGCAACCCAAGTGTGACTCTTGGCTGCCCAAGTGGATCATGTCCTTTCTTTCGGCCCCTGTTCTCAGTAGTGCACATATGGGCTTAAGAGTTGCCATTTCATCAGACCTTCCCTTGTCCTGTTCCTCACTCAGGCAAGATTTGAGTCTTATTAAGAGGAATAAATGGTGTTGGACAGCAAAATCCAGCAACAGTGCATGGATTTTCACTGCACTATAACATCCTGATGTTCTGCTTCTTTTCCTAGGACAGAAGGGATTTTATTTTACTTTATTTTATTTTATTGGAGGATGGGTATGCAAGTCGTCTTCTTTTCTTTCTTCTTCCTTTTTGTTATGCCTCTGGCTTGTGGATATTTTCGTGGAGCTGAATCATCAGAGCTGAGACAGATCTCCCATTTCTATCACAGAATTCCTCCAAGCTGCAAGTATTCCTGGTCTCTCTCTGTCTCTGTGAAATGGGGAGAGCCTTACTTGTGATGTTACAGAGCCTCCATGAATGTTGTTTGCAAGGCAGAGGTCCTCAGACAGGTGGCATGGCTGTGCCATTGCACTCTCTATTGCAGTCCCGACCTCCTGTGGTTTTTGGCATTTGTTTCCTCTTCAGGACTTTTTCCAGCTGTACTTGTTCACTGACCTAAAATTTTCCCTATTTTGCAAAGTAGTGAGAACCAGGATTAATATAAAGAAAACATGTTTTCGTTAGAATTTAAGTGTCTTCTGCTGATAGCTTTGCTTGATATCTCAGGCTTGGTTCAAAGTCAGACTTTTTTGGGAGCGTTGGCAGCAGAGGCTTGAGCCAAGATCCACAACAAAGCACTCCCAGGTTTTATTTAGGTGCCTGATTTCCCAGAGATTACAGAATGAGGTTAGATCCGTGCAGACCTTTGTGGATCTTGGCCCCAGGGCCTAAACAAAGGGGTGGCAGGAGAGCCTGTCCTGCTCTGATCTAGTGAGAAAACTGTCCAATGCAGCACAAACCCTCCTTCTCCCTGTGTCCTATAGAGGTTAGAGCAGAGGAAAGCCCCATGGCATTTCCCACATCCCCACACTGGTCAGGATCCACTACCCAATGTCTGCGTGGATGCAGCTGGACATGGTAGAGCAAGGAGATATTTTGGTTCATGGCTTATCAACAGAGGCTTAGCAGCAAGGTTTATTTCTGAGAGAGGTGTTTTGCTTTGTTTTACAGTGGCTGCATAAGCCTGAAGGATTGTCCAACCCAAACCATTCATTCTGTGATTGCATAAGCTTTCAGTGAATTTCAGTCAATCCTCGTTGAGCACAAATAAGTCAATTTGATTTCCCCTTTCCTCCCGGTCCCCACAGAGCCTTGCCCTCTCCTCTTGCCCGGAGTTAGCTGGATGTTTGTGTGTGTGCTGCTAGCAGGTAAATCAGCCCTCTCAAAACTCTTGCCACAACCTCTCTCTCCCTCTGTAAAAGTCACCAGCTAATCAGTGCTTCGGCCATTCAAAGGCTTTGTAATTACATTGTAGGGCTGCTGTGTGGGAAGCTGTGCACCGACAAAATGCTGCATCTCTGAAGATGTAAGAGTGAAGGATAAAAGAGAAAAGCAAGACTTTTAATAGAAACATTAGTCATAGTTAAATTGCATTGCCGTGTCGCCGCGCTGCTAGCTGCTTTGTGTCTCTAAAAATACCCTCTAGTGGCTTGGTTATTTGTGCAGGGTGCTGGTAGGGAAAGGAGAGTTGGGTTCTGGAAAAAACTTTGGTAGTTTTCAGCAGAGCCCCTGTGCCCCAGTGTGCTGGTGTGGTGGGGAAGGGCTGGTGCTCTCCAGCGGGTGGGGGTCAGTGCACAAGGGTTTCCTGGGGTCCATCTCTCATCGCTCCAGCCCTGAGCTTGCATTGGGACCGTGGTGGTGCATGAAGAGAAAGGATTGGTTTGATTGTCTTCTGGACCTCTCCTGTAGCTAATGCAGTGCAAGGAGGCCTCATGTGGTGCTGAGGGGTGACCTTAGCTGCAAAGGGCACGTGGTCTGTCTCCACTTTAATACAGAGAGTGTTTCTACCCAGAATATGATGCAGCACCTAAAGCAGAGCACGCTGGGGGCCTGCAGTCAGAAAGCAATTAGGAGAAAGCTTCTAGCTCTGATAGTGGTGAATCAGTGGAGCAGTCTGTCTAGGGGAGCTCTGTGATCACCCTCACCAGAGGTTATTTTTAGCCCCGTGTGTCTGTGGTGCCGAGTGCCATAGACCAGACAAGACCAGCTTATTTCTCCAGTGCCTTTTGCCAACGTTCTGACAAGATCACAAGACTACCCTGGGCTTTTTAGCAGTCTGTTTCTGAAGTGGCACCAGAAAGTTCTGTGATCAGCCTTTATGATCAAAGGGGTATGGCATTTATTTTCTCATTTCTGCTTTTTAAAAATTTTGATCCGGTGATTTCCAGGCTCAAGCTCCTGGCTATTTCAGTTACAGATGGCTTGTGGTTTGCTCCTCACAGCAGGATGAGCATGTTATCTCAGCTCAGGAGCCATTATCCCCATTAGGAAGGACTAAGTAGATTTGGTGAGCCAGATGGGCCTGCTGCCACGAGGTGGTCACGTTCCTCCTCATCCTTGTCCCAGAGCCATCATCCCCCATCACCATTCTCTAACCCCTGTGCAGCATCTGCACAGACATTGCACTGAAGGACGTGGGCAGCTCAAATGCAGGTTTTAATCTGTAAAACAAGCGATGATGTTGCATGTTTATGGTTTTTATTTATTTATTTCTCCCACATGCAGCTTTTCCCAGCTCCTCTCCAGACTCTTTCCAGGAAGATTGTACAGTCCAGGACCAATAGTACCTTAGTTGGAGTGTTTGCCATTATCCTGGTTTTTCTCTCTGCCTTTGTCAACATGGTATGTGCACTATTTCCTTTTGACTCACTCGATTTCTGCATTATTTTCATGTTGGTGCTCTGCAGCATCATAACCCTTACAACCCCTGGGTTTAATGTACTCCTGCCTAATGCTTACAGCATCTCAGGTCAGTCCTCGTTTGCTTTCGGAGCACAGAAAAGAAATGGGAGCCCGACAGCCCCATCCCCATAGCTCATTATATGCCTGGCCTTGATTTGTGCCCATGCTCTTTTCTGATTCTTGAGATGCTTCTGCTCCCAGTACATAAGCCAAGCCTGAAGTGCACCCCTGCATTAAGGGCCAGCGAGAGGCCAACATGCCACTTAACTCCCACAATATTGTGTGGGTCTTAAGTGTTGTGTAGGCTTCATTCCAGCCTTGTGCAGGGTGCTGCATCCTGCTCCAAGTGCAGTAATCACCTTGCAGGGAATAGGAAGTTTGCTTTTGGAACCAGGGGGGTCTAGCTTTGCATTCAGACACCACTGCTGATTTCAGGCTTGGAGATAGATGAGCTCTTCTCTAGGACGCTGGGACTCCTGGTTTCTCACTTCCAAAATGGCTTGAAGGCTGAATGTATTTTAGGGAAACCACTTGAATATTCTCTACCCCACATACATCTCTTTCATTTCATAAGAAAGGGGAGGAAAACTGAGAGATGGGCCTGGGGCTAAAGCCCTGGGCTTGGAGGTAGCTACAAAGACTTCACATGGCCCTCTGCTCCTCCAGTTATGGTCTCAGTTGGGGCAGTGCTGACTTGCACTGGCATGGAGAGGCTTAAACACCTGAAAATGAGACCACTCCTTGTTCTTGTCTTCGCTTCCCCTAGTGGAGATTTAGGAACAATTTCATATTCTGTTGAGGTACTTGAATGGGAGGCACTAGCTCAGTGACATCAACACCCCACGACCTCCCCCCATAGTCCCCTGCAAAGAGCTGGTGGGGGTTGCTTACACCACACAGAAATTAGAGCTTTGTTTTTGTGCATGATGTGACTCTATGCATTTCTGAACTGCTTAGTGTAAAACTTAGCAAAATGGACAAATGGAGCAGCACAGGGAGGAGATGAGAATGAGCCTCTGCTGCTTCCTCAGCGTGACGTGGCACATCAGCCTCTGCACCTTGCTGCTAAAGTCTGCCCTGTACAAGGACCTGCAGCAGAAGCTTTAGAGGTAGCAGGGGAAAGTTACCAGCTCAGAAAATCCCATCAGCAGAAAAAGAGCAACACCAGGACCTTACCACAGACAAGGGGGTATATTTGTATGTGTGATATCTACAGCCCTTCTGCCTGTGACCCTCAGACATAAAGTTGTACATGAAGTTGAGCACAAAACTAGCTTTCCAGGGTGCACAGCCTGGATTTTATTTATTAATTCTTTGGGGGAGAAAACCCATAGCTTTTGCACGTGCAGTAAAGCATAAGCTGGTGATTTCATTTCGCATACTTTGCACATTGCTACAACCATGTACAAGGGGTTTTTTAGCTGATGCAAACTGTTTTGTTTTCCTTGTCTATGTCATTAAGTTGATTACCATTATTTTTTTCAGTTCATGTGCAGCACTGTGGATCTTGCCAGCTGCATGGCTGCAGAATACAACATCACTCCTGACCAGGTGGACATATGCCTTATCAGCAACCTGACTTCCAACTACAGCCTGGGCACCTTGCAGGGATTCTGTGAAAGTCCTTTGCCCAACTGCAACTTTCCAGAGGTATTGCTTGAAAAAAATAGGTTGCAGAGCTCGATCTGAGAAGGGGCTATAAAACCTCTGTGATAAATCTCAGTGATTCAGAGGAAAGCAAGGTTGTTCCTCTCTGATGTTATAGGACTGACACAGGCTACTATGCACAAACAAGTGTCTGAAGTTATTATTATAGGTCCACATTAATGTTTAAATTCCTTCAGGGATCAATAATCAGTAGCCTTTTATAATTATTGGATCCTACCAATAGCAGAAGAAATGGCCTTTCCCCATGAAGTCCTTAATGGCATCCAAGTAATTTCAAAGGAGTTTGTGGGTGCTCAGTGTTATCTGAAAATTAGTGTCTAGTCATAGATTTAAGCCTTCCCTCCATTGCTCTATGTCCTGATGAAAAATTATGCTTATATATTCTTTCACTGGGTATAGTATGTTCTGGCCTCAGGCAGGTTAGCAGCCCTGATAGTGGTCTGTTTCAATTTGCAAATGCAAATCCTACCTCTTTAGAACATCTTGATTAAAAAAAAAATATTAAAATGCTTCTAATGGCAAAAAACCACCAAATATTTTACACACATCATCTTTTTGTATAGCTATTCAGGACCTTTCTCTGAGTTTTTAGGTCTCGGCCATTACAGGAAATTGAAAAGGAAAAAGTCTGTCTAGGATGGGGGCAGAATTTATGTCAAGGTTGTCAGGGTTTATGGGGACCTGACAGATTTATGGCTGATCTGTTATCATCCAGATGTCCAAGGTGCTACTGAAAGCCCTGGTATCCTACTGAACCTATTTCCATTTAACCTAACAGGTATATGATCCCTCTCTGATTCAGTGAGGTTTTCGAGACCACCATTACTGTGACTTTGAACCCTGCAAAGGCTCTTAGTATGGCCACAGAAAGACCCAGGAGCAAAATTTGGTACAGTGGAGAACTAGAAACAGTCTGTGCCCATCATGATGTTGTCAGGAGTGCTGGTTCAGGATCTTAAGCAATGAGGAACAAAGTTTTGCATGCTGAGGATGCTGTGGCTGCTGGTCAGTGCACTAAGGAGTGAGGAGTCCCTCCTCTGCACTCCACAGGGCAGGTGTTGGGTCTGGTAGAGACGTTGCCTGTTGCTCCCAGTCTGCTTTCAGGAGATGGTTGGGATCCTACCACTCAGCCACAGGGAACATTCACCCATTTTCTAGAAACTGAAGAGTCAAGTTACAAGCTGTACAAGTTATTTTCTCTAATTTAATATATCGCCGATGGTCTATTAATAAATGAGCTCAGAACATGAGCGTACTTCTACTTCAGCTAGGGCTTGCTTCTAACTGTGAGGATAGATTGCCTCAGGCATCACATACAGGGCCTTTTTGCCAGAAATAGGCCTGTCCAGACAGAGTAAAAGCTTAAATCTTCACAGATTTGATAGCAGGAAGGTGATGAGCTGGATAACATGCCCCTCTTTGGTTCCCATCCCTGCTAACTTTCCCGGGAGCCATAAATGGCACCTGCAGTCACATTTGAAAGCACTGGCATGCTGAGCATTCAGCTCTCAGATGGTCAGAAGTTGCTGTCCCACCACCCAGGTATGGCAGAGGGCTCCACTACCACACATGCACACACTGCTGCAGAAAAAGTGATCGTGGTGTTGAGCATTGGTAGAAGTTTGTCCAGCCTGTATCTTGCCAATGGATTCAGGGTGTCACATCAGCAGGGACAATACTTCCAATTGGGTTCAATCTGTCCTGGTGGTGTGAATTGCTAATGCCCTTGGTCCTGTGTATTGTGCAGAAAGGTGAATTTGAGTCCAAAATTCTACCTTAAAGCACCAAGTATTCCAGCATAACTGGATGGTGCTTTCTGCTCATTCAATAACCGTGTCCAAGGCAAACCTACATCACAACCATCAGTAATGCCTGATGAAGAATACAAGAGTTCTCCTCTCTATCAGTTCAGTTTTAACACTTAAATCTCCTGTAATGTGGGATAATCCCACAGGCAGCCCCAGGTTTACATGTTTGGTCAGCTCAACTACACAGCTCCCAATCCCTTTCTATCCCTCTGTTTAGCTTTCTTTGTTTTCAGTTTTGATTTATCCAGCTGACATTCATCTCTCTTCTGTTTTTTTTTTGTCCCCTTTTTGTCTTTATACAGTACTTTACCTACAGTGTCTTATTGAGTCTCCTGGCCTGCTCTGTGTTCCTTCAGATCAGCTGTATTGGAAAACTGATCCTTATGTTAATCATTGAATTTATATATGTTCTCATTGTGGAAGTGCCAGGGGTCAACCTTTTTGACAATGCAGATCTCCTGGTTACAGCTAACACCTAGTAAGTGCCTTTCACTTCTGAAATCTTCACCTAGTTTCTTTCACCCAGTGATTCAGTGTGGCATTAGGTGGAGGGAGCACCAAGGCTGTGATGCAAGCAAGGGAAGCACATGGTACCAGAGAAGGCTTGCCTGTAAACTAAAGGCTTTGTCAGTGCTGCTCTCCACCTCTGAAGAGCAGGAGAACACAGTTCTCTTTAAGAGCTTTTTAATGTGGAACTCGACTAATGAACTATCTATTAATAACAAAATATAACTGGAGTCAGAGTGGATCTGTATTTCTTTTTCTTCCAGAAATGGGGAGCTGTAGTTAGTCATTCTCACTTCTTCTGGTATTACACTTCCAATATAGAAATGTCATTTCTCAAAGAAACTTAAAAAAAATCCCCTCTAACAGACTTGAGCTGTCTCAGGGGTGTGATAATGAACCACTGAGATGTTCAGACATCTGGTATATCAAACCCAGGCTGGGGTGGTGGAATGGTGGTGGTTGATGTTTGGCTAGTGATCTCCTGACAATTGCTATTGGACACGTCTGCATTTGAAAAACCAGTATTGCAGCTGGGCTCAGCACAATTCCCAGCAGAAGGGCCTGGGCTAAGTGGGAGCAGGCTGCAAAAGGTCATCACCAGGTCACACATGGTGGCAACCTCCTTCCACTGACATGGTTACCCCTCTCCTGAAGGTCATGCCAGGAAGGGAAACTTGGCACGTCTGCAAACCCACCCTCCTCCACAGGTTTCATTTCTCACTGGGAGTTGTGGTGTTGTGTTAACTACTTGTTCTGATGATTTCCTCTTGTAGGTAACCATTGTACTTGAATGTGAGTCAAGAAGAGCATGATGCTAGGGAGAGCTGCCTGTAAGGCACAAGAAGTAGACCATTACTCTCCTCAGGAGTGGGAAGGTCTAACCTGGGATATGTTTTTCAGTTTGTAACAAGAAAGCAGCTCACAAAAAGATTCCTGTGCTCTTTCCCAGTGCTGTCTTGTGTGATATGAAAGAGCCTGTGTAGTTGCTCAAATGTTTTGATGCTCATTGACCCCCTCAAGCTGGATGCACCTGGTTACTTCTGTCCTTCACATGACTATTCCATGATTTTAGCATTCCTATGTGCCTGGCAATAATTAATGGAGGTACAGCTTTTACTGCCTTTTGGAGTCATCACTTTAATTGTTAACCCAAGCAAATGAAATCATGTAGGAGGCCCCATGGAGCTTTCTGTGGAGGTATGGGGAGAATGAGGTTTCCTCCCCTTTTTCTGCAGATGTTAAATATTCCAACAGTGAAAGCTCTTTAGCATTTTCCAACACAATTAGGGAAAGAAAAACATTTTATATCGCAAATATCATTTCAGTCTTGTAAATCAAGCACTAAGCAAAATTACAGCACTTAGAAGTATAATTTACGTGAATTTACAATCAAAATGTCAGTAATAAAGTGGAGAAGGTGAGCATGTTTGCCCAGAAGTAGCTTTTTGTGATGCTATATTATCTCTCACTAAATGGTGGTATTTGTCTTGTCCGGAGAGCTCCATGGACAGCTCGTTCTTGTCCCAGTGTCTGGCAATCCATTTGTGTGTTGTGGGAGATGGGAGCTTAACATGTAGCACATAGCTCAGAGATGTACCTTATTGTCCAGCTGGTATTAGAGAAACCCCAACATGACCTAGTACTACTTTAATTGGGTGCCCAGTGTAGCTACATAATTAGTATCTGCTCTGCAGCCATTATGGCACTAATTAGAAGTGATGCAGATGTCACTTCACACTTGTGTGTACAAACCAACCCAGCATGCAGGCACGTTGGGAGTTGCCAGCCTTGACTGCAGCGACACACCAGCCTGGTGACACATGAAGTATGACTGGATGCACAGAGCTACTATCATAATACCTTTTCCCTGTGCAGAAGATAAACCCCATGCATTGGTTTTAAAGATGTGATGGACCAATGTGAGCCTCTGAGTTGCTGCATAGTGGAGCCCAAAGAGCTTTGCCCAGTGATTTGTTCATCGAGCCCATTGTTTCTGTTCGAGCTGTGGTTTGTGGTTTAGAGCCCTGTCTGTCCTTGGCATGGTGGTTGTGAGGAGGGAGATGCTCCTGTCCTGTGGGAGCTGGCCCCCAAATCAACCACCTTTCCTGCTAAAAATGTGCATGTAGTTTGAGCAGGAGTGTATTTAGCAAGGTTCTCTCTGTGTTAACTTCCAGTAATTAAAGAGCCAGCTGCTACTGGAAATGTCTGTCCCATGGGGGAGCAACCTCCCCATGTAACGTCGTTATTGCTTGCACTGGTCATTTTCTCTTATCCAAAGCATTATTGTAAATACTGAGTTTGCTCCTTTTCATTGTCTCTGCTGAAGATTTTAGAGCCAGTGTAACACCCACAGTGAGCTGTAGCCCCAGCACAGATGGTCAAGTCTGCCACCCTCCCATCGGAAGACAGAGTGATAATGGGGGGCAGTCAGTCATCTTTGGCCAGGTAGTGATTTAGGGGAGTAGGGGAATCATGCTGCATGTGGAAAGTGTCTCCAACTGGATCCAACCTTAAGTGTTGGAGTCACTGTGCCCAGGGTTCCCAGCTAGTTCCACGTCCAAGCACACACATGTTCAGTGCTGGAGCTGGCCAAGAGGCCGGGCAATAGATTGTGTGCAAGACAACAGTGGGTTGCAGAATCTATGTCAGAAGAAATTCCATGCTCAGAGCTGCGGAAAATGTCTTGGAACAAACAAGGTTAGAGAGTCAGTATGTTTTTATTTTTTAATTTTATACCCAGTTAGGCTCCCTTGGCTGTTTCAATTTTGATGGCTTGTATCTCTGATTCTGTAGTGAGAGACTCCCTCCAGCCCCAGAAAACTGTGGCCTGAAGCTCTTGAGACAGCTTGTGAGCTTCTGAGGCTAAAGATGTATCACACTAGTAGCATGCAAAGCTGTAATTGCATCAATGACACTACAGCTATTTTACCACTGATCTCTATCTTTCCATTTAAATAGTGTTTTAAAAGATTCATGTACATGGTTCTCAGCCACCTAATACTCCACCCACACTTGAGAAGAAACCCAGCAGCATTAAGCAATCAATCAGTCAGGATCTCAGGCAGCTACTACCTACCAGAAAGCTCCTTTCCATCCTTTCACTGTAAGAGAAACACACCCTCCATCTTCTCCAGCAATTCTGGTTCATACAAGTACTTGGCAGCCTTGTGAGTAGTAGCCAGCAAACATATAAAGGTTTTCTTTAGTGCACTCGTGTCTGGTACCCAATATATATCCCCACAACTCTGGGGATGAGCAACTTGCAGAAGAAGGGAGTAGTGCTAGAGTTAATGGAATTAAACACATCTCCATGCTACAGTAAATGGGTAAGCAAGGAGCTAGTCCTCACAAGCCCAAAGCTTCCTACTTTAGATCAAATTTTCCAGCCTGACCTAATGAAGCAGTGGCGGATGCACAAGCATTTGCTAAGCATCCAACACTGACATTAAACCCCCAAATGATGCTCTGACTCTTAATGCTTCTTAGATATCTTAACCACATTAACCATGTTGCACCATCACTCTGGATTTTTGCTTGTAGCTCAGATGACAGTTTTTCTCTTCTACCCCATCTTTCTGTAGTTTTGTGATTTAAAAGAGCTATAGCCCCACACAGTGTTAGAGGTGCCACATTGCAGAGGTGCTGTTGGATGATGTACAGAAGGACGAGTGCTGGAGGGAGCCAAACACTCCACTAACCTTGTGTCTGTGGTTTTTTTTTCAGCGTGTCTGCAAATGCAACGTTATCATGGTGAGTCACTCTGGCATCAAGTCTTTTTATGGGGTTTTGTTGGTAGGCATTTTCTGCTCACAAGGTGCACTATCAGCACGTTGAGTCACTGGCAGTGTCTGGTATTTGACTATGGATCACTGTGAGCTGGTACAATGTGGTGCCAATGCCCTTAGTGGACCAAGCACTGTATCTATAGGTGCTCTCAGGGCATCCTCTCTCCTGTGGGATGCTTTACAGAGCATCTTTTGGAGCTTGCTTGTAATTACAAGTCAAAGGTTTTAGCAAAATAATATTTCCATGCTGTATAACACTGTCATTCAGATGTAATAGTTTTCATTTGCTTGCTTGTCAGAAGGGATGGAATGTGCACTAGTGCTCTTTTCAGCTTATGGAGTACTTACAAAACAAAGGCCATTAATAAGTGACTAATTAGAGGAGCAGTAAGTGTAGATCAGTTCCAGACTTAGGAAGCTGACGATGCCAGCGTGGGAGATAGAGGGTGAAGAGCTGTGAGTATTTCAGTTTTGGCACACACGGTGGTGGCTGAGGATGTATGGCCAGTCTCTTAAAAATGGCTTTTATAGTGATGTTAACCCTTTTAAAGACGTTAGATTAAATTTCCTATTTCCAAGTTCTGCTTTAGAAAGCAGCACTTATGAGCCAAAGCCCTCAGCTCTTTGCAGTTAGTGTTTGTCCCTTTACCAACATGTGCTTTGAGGTGAAAATTAAAAAGTCTTTTCATCAGAGGTTGGTTAGCATTAACGTGGGAGCTGTGGAGCCAAGCTCTGCTCTTCTGCACTGAGACTAACTGGGAAATTCTGCTCTTTGTCGGCTGCAGCTCTCCAGCGACGACACGAGTGGCACTGAAGATTGTGACCCCTGTCATCATTACTGTCTTTGTCCTGGCACTGTACCTGCATGCCCAGCAAGTGGAATCCACTGCAAGGCTTGATTTCCTCTGGAAACTCCAGGTTGGTGGTGCTTGCTGGGTTGGAGGAATACACAGAGTCATTGGTGGTAATGTAAAACTACTGAGCTATTCATTGTTGAGTTGGGGAGTGTTATAAACTGCCTTTGAATTTAGTCTGGATCTGGCATCTAACTGGGCATACTGGTAATGCTCTGCTCCTTTTTGGTACTTAGTAAACTCATCCTGGTTATTTACTTTAAGCCCTTGTTTGCTTATAAATGCACTTTGGATGGTCCTCATAGGAAGGGGTTCTAGATCCGAATCAAGGTTGATTAATTTGGACAGCCGAGCCTGTCACTCTTGCAGGAACCTGTAGTATAGCATGATTTGTAAATATAATAAGCTCATATTCACTGCTGGATTGTTTCCCAGAGTTCAGTGAGCTTTACTTTGCTGTGTTCAGAGGTGTGAAGGATTCACATTTGCATTTTCATTCACTTTGTGGTTGAGCAGTGGGAACTGGCTTGATACTCAGCCTTCGTTAGCCCCTAGGGTAATCAACACACTACAGATGATGCCCCTCTCTGCTCCTGGGTTCAGTATTAGCGTTTCCACTACTCATGCCCACAAGTGATGTGGGCACACACGATGTATGTGATTCTTAAGCAAGCAGAGCACGTCTCCATAGATGGGAGACCACAGGACTGCAGGCTTTGTATAGATTTTTTACCCTTTGGATGGCAGGTCTCAGTGGTTTGACTAGGAGGCACTGAGGAAGCACCAATTAATTGAAGCTTCTTGGGAAGCAGATAAACACTTTTTCTGTCTGTCATCCCTGCAAGTTCATTTTCAGCTTTTTTTTCCATCTCCAGAGCAGTTACCGAAAGAGTAAGCACATCACTGTCTCTCCCTCCTAAACTAGGCCACTGAAGAGAAGGAAGAGATGGAGGAGCTGCAGGCCTATAACAGGCGCCTCCTCCACAACATTTTGCCGAAGGACGTGGCAGCCCATTTCTTGGCTCAGGAGCGGCGCAACGATGAACTGTACTACCAGTCCTGCGAGTGCGTGGCTGTCATGTTCGCCTCCATAAGCAACTTCTCCGAGTTTTACGTGGAGCTGGAGGCCAACAACGAGGGGGTGGAGTGTCTGAGACTGCTCAACGAGATCATTGCCGATTTTGATGAAGTAAGTCGCAGAAAATCTGGGGGAACTGAGTGAATCAAAATAACGAGTTTAGTTGGGCTTTGCTGAGCTCCTGGGTGAAGGTGGCTTACTGAATCCTTGTTCTCCTCAGTCTGGAAGTCTTTAATTTTTATTATTTTATCTTTTTTTCCTATTAAAATCCCTTGTATTCCCTTGATGCTCCTCCAAGTATCTAATCCCCTCTCTTCCTATACTTTGAGTAGTGGAGGCTCTGTCCAGTACTTTGTAGTGCTTGGTACCAAGGGAGGACAGGTGGCAAGGATGTTACCAGCATGTATGTGTTCGTCAAGGTTTATTCACTTCTTTTGCTTTTGTGAAACAGATAATAAGTGAAGACCAGTTTCGGCAGCTGGAGAAGATCAAGACCATCGGCAGTACGTACATGGCTGCATCAGGCCTCAACGATTCCACTTACGACAAGGAAGGGAAAACACATATCAAAGCTCTGGCTGATTTTGCCATGAGGTTAATGGACCAAATGAAATACATTAATGAACATTCATTCAACAACTTCCAGATGAAGATAGGTAATGTCACCGTGTGTATTGCATTAAGTATAGGTAGTGGTCATTCTGAGCTGGGGATTTTATGAAGAGTAAAAGCCATAGATGTTGCCGTTGATGTTCATTGTCTTGTGCCTAGTGACCACTTTTGCAGTTTTGTTAGGGTAGCAAAGCTACTGAAGCTTCCTGGAGAATTAGGAGCAGTTGGGCAACCAACCTTGGCACAGAGAAGCTCTTACCACAGCATGATCTCATGTGGTGGCTGAACTTGGGCTTATTTTGCCTATGATGTGCTCCCTGCCCACACTCCCTGTGGTCCCTGGCTCTGCCATTCTTGGACATTAAATTGTCTTTCAAGTCAGGGAATAAAAAGAGACAGAAAAGGAGAAGACGTGTGAGGATGTGGTGTTGGTTCTGGACGGCAGCTGCCTCACAGGTGCTCAGCATTGCAAACTGGCTTCCAAGTGAGCTGTTTGCTTGGCAGCTGGGTGGCAAATAAACCTTATCCTGTTATCTGGTACTGGAAAGTAGCTCTGGATTGAGCAGATCCAGCCCGTGCTCCCAGCCAGATCAAAGAAGCCAACTTTGTAAAAGTTTCTTTCCCCCCAGTTTGGCTGCAGTTTACGTGTCAGGGTAAAACACGGCTTGAACCTCAGGATGTTTTTTACTAAAAAATAACTTGCCTCAAGCTTCATGTGGTTCACGTGTGATGGATCTGAGCACTGTGGGATTTTTCTCTTTCCAGGCCTCAATATTGGTCCTGTCGTAGCTGGGGTGATAGGAGCACGCAAACCCCAGTATGACATATGGGGCAACACGGTGAATGTAGCCAGCCGAATGGACAGCACGGGTGTGCCTGACAGGATCCAGGTAAGGAAGTCACTGGAACACTTACCCTGCCAGCCCTGTGTCATTTATGGGTTTTGAAACTGAATTAGAATTGGGAATTTTGGTTTCGTTTTATTCTTTTATGCCATACATTTACTTCCACAGTGCTGGAAGAACAGCCAACTGGGGAATGCCAGCTGTACTGTCAAGTTTTGCCTTATTAATCTTAACCAACTTTGGTCAAAAACTTGCAGTTTAGTTCTGGGTGGGAGTGTTGAGCTGAGTTTCCTCCTCCTGAGTTTGCCTTGCTGATCAGCTGTGTGCAGCTGTAGGATGTTTTATTTTCCAAGGGCTTGAGATGTGTGTTTCTGTAATTCATGTCTCTGTTCACAATGCCATGTGTGTTGTGAGGCCAGCAAGGACCCAGGCATCAGCAGGATGGGGATACATAACTAGAGAAAGAGGACAGGGTAAGGGGTTAGTGGAACCTGTCTTATAATCAGACATCTCCTTGGCCTTCAGCCAGTGACCTTTCCAGTGATTCAATTCCACTGTCCTGCTTTCTCTGAGCCCAACATCCACAGTAACAGATTGTCAGTCCTTGGGAAAGAACTGAAGGGATAGAAAAATAGTTAAGAGTAGCTTCCCCCAAAGAGAGGGAGCCATGCTGCTTCTTTCCAATTAAACTGTCTGTTAACTAGATCAATATTTATCCAACACCCTTTAAACTTTCCCACTGGATGGTCCATGAACAATTTTGATCCTAGTTAAGTGAATCAGCACAGCAATGTTACAGCAATAAGAAGCCAGAAATGTAAATAATTAAAGCCACCTGAAAAATGGTGAGAAAAACATTGTAATAAGTAAATATTTACCTCAGGAAATCTGGTCTTTAAACTTCTGTTATTCTGCAGCACAATTATTATGGCATCTGCAGAGAGAATTTGGATGCTGGTTAGATTATCCCATTTATTAAGTCGTCTTCATTGCCCAGTACTTTCTCCTTCATAAAAACAAACCCTTGAATGGCTCCTTCTAAATTGTACGTCCACTGTGTAATTTCTGAGTAATTTCTGATGACTTTTTAAGCATGTTTAACTTGTTTTCCTACTACCACTCCAGTGATATAATGAATGCAGCTGAGTAGACTGATCTACCAGGTGTTCTTAAAAATGTGACTCATTTCTTCCCTTTTATCCTGTGACCTTCTTGAAAAATGGGGTTTTCCACCAGTTGTGTGCCACGTGTGACTTCTGCAGTACCTCAGGTTCTCAGGGCTGTGTTTGTTCTGCAGCTTGTGCTCACCTTTTAGTGAGTGATCGATATGTAAAAGGCAACTTGACTTAGCAACAAAATAGTTGATCCTACTTTAATTTTGTCCGTGGATTACTCCCAAAGCAAATGAAAAGCCCAGGTGGAAGGCATGACAAACATCTGCTTGCTCTTGTTTCCTCTGCAGGTAACCACAGACATGTACCAGGTTTTAGCAGCCAACAACTATCAGCTGGAATATCGAGGGGTCATTAAGGTCAAAGGCAAGGGAGAAATGACCACTTACTTTCTAAATGAAGGGCCCCCAATTAGTTAGCACCGACTGCAGCCTCGCTCAAAGACGGAATTTGCATCACACGAGCTCGGGAATGGAGAAGAATCACTTTTTGGCAGCGAAGCTGAAAAGGCGGCGCAGTTGAAATTTCACACCGGGACTCTAGAGCCGGTATCAGCAAACTCTTTGGCCACCCATCATGAAAAGCAACCCAAGAAACCACCTTGGAGATGTTCCTGGCTGAGTGCTAAGTCGACCAAAGATGCGTACTACAGAGTTCCCAGATGATAAGACATAAACGTGGAATTTTTTAAAAAGGCTGCTACCACAGGATGATAGAAGAAGCTATTTAAGTATTTATTGACGCAACACAACATTTACTTGGTTGAAGGAATGTATGATTCACTACAAAGCATTATTTTGGAATGGATTTGCACTCCCATAATGTTTCCATCCCATACTGCCAGCTATTTGAAGTGTACCACTGTGCTTTTATTAGCTGTTTTGAATGGGCTTTCAGACTTGACACCCACTGTTGCAGCACACAAAAAGGCCTTTTAGGAGGGCATTGGTAATGGTTTAGTGTGAAAAGACATCACAGCCCTGGCCCCCCCTCCTCCCTTCTTTTCCATGGCTAAATGACTGCTCTCCTGAGTGGGGCTGGCACAGCTGCTGAAGAGGAAGATCGGGACAAAGGAAGATGGCTCTACAACCGTATTTATTGAAAAGTCTTCTGTGCTCTTCTTTGGTATATATCAGTTTACATGGGAAAGACTAGATGTAAACAAGAGACACTTTGTGGGGGGAACTCCCCTGAAATTTGTTGTGGGTTTTTTTGTATTTTTTATTTTGTAATATTGAAAACATGGAGATCTAACAGATATACCAAATTCTATATTTTGTAAATTATATATAAATTAGAAGGCAGGCTGTCCACACCAAGGTGTGGTGCGAGGTGTACATAACCTGTAGACTTTTGTGTAATTTTTTTTGTGCATAATACTCTGAACACAGACTTGGCAGTTTTCAGATTATCACTATACAATCAACCAACAACAAACAGGTGAGTTTCCAAGCTGAATCAGATGCATTTTAAAATGAAAATCCAGAAAAATCTACAACCCCAAAGAAGAGGAAAAACCAAAATGCAGTTGTCACACAGTTGTTCCATGCAGCATTCAAACAGTGGCCTCTTAACAAATGGAAACAGGACCTTTGAGTTTTAGCTACTGAGATGATGTCAGTCAAACGTCAAAAAAGACCTCTAAGCAAATCTTCTAACTAACTCTTAACAGGAGCTATTATAAGAAGAGAGAAAAAAAAAAATCAGCTTATTTGAACTTTTCTTTTAAAAAAATTGTTTTTCATAGATGGTCTTAATAGAATCCTGCTGATATGAGAGTTGTCTGCTATTGTAACTGCCATTTGACATTACAAGGAGCTATGTACTGCAGCACCGAGTTGACTTTCCTGTAGTAGGCACTTATTTAAACTGAGTCACAGATTTTCCATTTTCAGGAACCAGGTGATCTTCAAAAAAAGGTTATGATGGCAAGTGTGTGTATGAGGTGGTCGACCTTAAAATACAGTGCCGTTGATATCATGTTGGAAATCTTTATCACTAGTGGGGGGGTTTATGAATAGTTCACTGTTATCATTTATGTACCTTTTTTAACTATTAAAGAAAAAAAATCCCTTGATATTTTATTAAAAAAAAAAAGAAAAGAATTTTAAAAAAAGCTATATTTTTTATATTCTATGAGGGGAGAGTTTTGATATTGAATTTGGCTAGCACTAAAAATGACTCCAAACTTTTGCCGTTTAATAAAGTTCTTTTCCACTCTTCTCAGGGCAGAATTATTGTAGTACTAACAGCTTAATGATTGCACTATGGTGGTGGTGGTGATTTACTTTTTTCCTACTCGACAACGAGACTAAGTGATAAATCATGGGCCTCTCTTAATTAATTTGCCATATTGCTGAGCATAACCCAAGCATTAAGCCATTTAAACGTGAGCTTAAATGGCATTGCCCCTTCCTTCTCCTTTCCACTAGGAAACATCTCTGAAAAGTATAGTATATTGACTTCTGTAAAACTGCCAAGTCTGCCCTTGTACTATACTTTTGCTCCTTTACATCTTTCCTGGTTTGCAAAATATTTAAGTTGCATCACGCTGTTCTGCCTTTCTCCCCCTTCCACCTCCCATTCCTTTTACCCCTCACTGAGTTTCATCCCCTTCATGCCATACACTGGGGTTTAGGTTTGCTTTCTGCTTTACGAGAGTCTGCAGTCTTCTTAACTTCTGATTCATCTTATGAAGTTGTGTTGTCTATGAAATTTCAAGTCCCCAGTATCTCTAGCTGTGATTGTTGACAGTGTGTCATGATCATTTCAAGGGGTATTCACACACTCTTTACTCTGGATCTTGCAAAAATGGATACAATTATGATTTCCCATGGAAATTGAAATCTATTTAAGTAATTTAACTATATTAAACACTGTTTCACTGGTAAAGTGTCTCTGTTTTCTTTTAGCTGCAGCTGGCTAGTGAAGAGATCGGATGTAAGTTGTGTAGGAGATGCTGAATCTGCAAATAGAAACCTCCACTTCTTGACTGGCTATTCAGACCACACAACACCCCGTTACAGAGCCCCAAGGGCTTGGCTGCACGGTGAACATCCCCCAGGTCCCTCTTGTGCATCCACTTGCCTTGAAACGTTACCCTCGGGATAACTGACAAAGCCTGCTTGTGGCACTGTGGTTAAATATATTGGTGTAACTGAATAGCTTCAATTCTCTGTGTGTGTGTCCTATAAAAAAAGGTGTGTATTTAAAAAAATACATTCCTCAGGTCCCCTTGGTATGTGTCCTCTCCAGGACACCTGGAAACAGCCAGCAAAGCTTTTGCCAATGCAACATTTTCAGTCTTTACAGGTGAATGCTGCACATTAACTTCATAACATAACAGAAGCCTGAATTATAACTGAGAAACAAAAAGCTGCAGCTTTCAACTCTTTGGTTGAGGAGACATGACACAGGCAATGAAGAATCGAGTGACTTACAATCTGTTATTTGTTAGGAGGGACTTTGTACTGAGAACAGCTGCCATGAAGTACTTGAAGTATCAAGTCTTTAAGAAAGATGGTGAAGAACTACTTAATTTCTTATATGCTCTTCTACATAATCATACAAAGAGCAATTTAGGCCACTAGCTGATGTAAACAGTATTTGGAACTACCTGAGGCAGAGTATTCCCCAGGGGAGGGAAGCCAGCAGCCTCCAGTGTTGTGCCCTCTCATTTAAATGGCTGTATATACCAACTGGCTCAACTATCTTCCCTAAGTGTATCTTTTCCCCATCCAGAAAGCATTTTGATTAATTTTAAGGTGTTTAGATGCATCTCCCCAATACAAAGCTGGCTACATCAAGTATCTGCCTGCATATAATAAAATGATACGTTTGGGATGCACCAAATGTCTTATCTGTATGTCCTGCACTGCCAGTGCCCCTGGCCTTGCTGACTGTGCATCACACAACATACATGGGCAAACATCTGGCTAAAACCCATGCCTAGAGGCAAATATTTTCATTGTTAACCCTCCTCACTGCTCCTCAGGGCACCATCACTCCTAGTTTGGGGAGTCTGGGGACTGGTGGCAAGAGAAGCTTGGGATGAAGCCTGGAAAAGGGCTGTTCTAGGCTGAAAAACTCAATTTCCATTCTCTGACCCTCTCTGTTGCAGGCTCTTCAATTGAAGGAACCAGAAGCACCTGGGTGGTGGGGACAGAACCTAGAACACTGACTTTCAGGCAGGATGGGAGACAGCAGCAGCAACATTTCCAGCCACCTGGCAGCCAGGTAGCTTACTATAAAAAGCAGGGCTGTATTTTTAGATTTCTGTCCCAGAGCTGTCCTGCTCTGCCCTGGCACTTTGCCTGCAGTGCTGCTAATGAGCCCCATGCCCTGTGGTCTGCTAAACATACAAGGTATGGAAGCAGTTTCATTTGAATCAGAAGAAAACAAAACAAACACTCCTATTATACTACGTGGGAATAATCCACAAAAAGGAATGTCCTGGGTTTCTCCTCTCTCTTTTTCTTATGAACTTAAATTCCATGAGGCACAGGTAGCTCCTTGAAGCATGGATAGTCCTGAACACTGACCTATTTGATGCAGACTAAAAGAGGAATCCAGTGAGGAGAACAGCAGGTAAGCAGCAGTGGGTGCTCAGTGGGAATGCCAGGAGCACGGTGAGAGCCCAGCAGGGACACGCTCAGAGAGCTCAGGGGCAGGGCTGGGGTAGGTGCCATTTGGCCAAAAATCTCCCTAGGACAACAACCAGAGAGCAGCTTCCCCTGTAAGCAGCTGCCTCGAGAGCTTTTCTTTAAACAGAGAATTTCAGATGCAAATACCTATTGCCATCTGCTGGGGACAGTCTGGTGTGGCCTTAGCCAGACACTGTCACCACTGCTGCTGAGTCCCACAGGATCAGCCCAGAAGAGACACACAACTCCCACCATGGGAGGAGAGCAGAGCACCTCAACCTACAGGCAGCTGCTCCTTCCAAGGTGGCTGCTTGAACACAAGCAAATAGAACTTGTAGATAAGCAAAAAAACCAATCAAGCCCTGCTGATGTGTGTCATCATCCAAACCCCACCAACCCCCTGGCAGCACAACAGCCAATGGTGCAACAACCCAAGATCCTACTGTATGTACTGCTGTGCTCCTCACTATGAGTATGCCCTTGAAAGGCTCCAGAGGCCTCCCCCCTTAATGGCAAAGTTCTTGTGTGGTGCAGCCCAAGTTCCAACATCTGTTCTAAGGCAGCTAATCTGGTATTGTGAACCTTGAGTCCCACCAAAGGGTGAAGCCCTTACCAGCAACCCTGCTGTGCTGTCAGGACAAGAGTTTCACTTCCTTCCTTTACTGAGGGGATAAGTTGAGAATCTCCTGTTCTCACCATTTGGGTATGCTTGGTGCTCCTCTGTCCTTCAAGGGACTGTTGCCATTCAATCTGAAACAAAATACAGGCTAACGGACATCCTACCACTCCTCCTGACCTGCTCAGCCAGGAGAACAGCATCCCAGCATTGCCACGCCTGTGGACAGGGAGAGAAAAAAAAAAAAGGAGCTCTCAGCTGATAACATCTGGCTCTCTTGCCCTCTCTCCTCATGGCATTTCTGCAGCAGCTTCAGTACAAGAGCTGAAGCACGTTCTCATTTGCTTTCAGACTTTGCATGGTGGTTGACAACTAGGACATGGTCTTAACCTCAGCTCAGTGTACAGGTTAGTGGGCTACAGTGTCACTTGCATGTTCCTAGTGCAAGCTGAGATGGACATCCAGGTCAGAGCTTTTCATGCCACACCAGAGCAAGGTACCTATATAATGCCTATGCAGCCTATGCTAAGCATACCTTAAACATGAACGTGTATTTGTCATCTACCTGTTTCAGGAAGCTTTGCCTCTAAGAAAGATTATCCAGGAAAACACTCCATAAATGCTCTAAGAGGTCTGAACAACTTCTGGATAGTCAGGATAGCAAATGGGGATGTACCAATTGACAAAAGTGCTCTGTAAAGTTCAATAGCAAACAATCTGATCAATAAAACTGAGGAATCACAATTTTGTCAAGTAAAAGCAGCTGTTACAGACACCATGAAACCACTTGGCCTTATCAAAATAAATTGTACCTGGAATATCTGAGCAGCTATGGCTGGAACTGCACACGCAGCCGGATGCTCCAGGGTTCCTCAGACTCCTCTAGAGATCAGCTGGACTCTTGTCAGCACACACTGTAGCAGGGCTCCTACCCATCAGAGGAAAACCCCTCCTGTAATACATCTCTTCATATTATCACCATGCAGAAAGCATGGATTTTTGCAAGCTGTAGCATGTAACAAGAACACTATTTATTCTGGCCAAAAAATGATTCAAAAATAGCATGTGTCTAGTGTTTGCAAATCTTAATGGGCATCTTTTTCCAATACAAACCATGGAAGTAACAAAACAATCACACCACGGTTGTTGCAGTGAAAATGGTGAATGAAAGGCAGAAGGCTGAAAGGTAATATCCCTAAAGAGCTGTTCCTCAGTTATTTGATAAAAAGACTATCAATATTTTAAACAATCCACAGTGAAAGTTAAATAATCACAATGTCTGCAAAGAAAACCAGTTTCCATCATCATCTAGTTCTCTGCTAGCATTGATACCACTGAAGATTGATCCAAGTAACAGACACAGACATTCCCTCACAGAAGGCTGCATTCTTTCCTACCCCTCTCTCCCTAGATATATTCTTATCTACGTCTGTCAGTCTTCCACAAAGCAGTGTGAAAGGAGAAGGGGTGCACACATTTTCCAGGGTTTGCAAAGTTATTTCCTAGAGAAATCTTGACAACTCGCAAACGAGACAAGTTCTTAGCCCCAGCTACTGGCTCAGACATTGAATACAAGAGAGCAGACCATCTGAACAACCACAGATATTAAAGAAAAATATATAAGGGAGAACGTGATTAAATCCCTAGAAGCTCAAATAGGGAACCTCAAACAGCACCACGGAAGTCAGTCAATTTTTAGCCATCCCTTCCTGAAAGTGAATGTAAATTGTGATTATTAGAATTAAAAATAGCATATTGTGGGTGTTGTGATGGACCCATTCCAACCTTAAAGTGGGCTTACTTCATAGACACAGCATGAAGTGGGCTCTGCCTCTACTAAATCCCACAGTAAAAATCAAGCAACTATGAATGGCCTCATGCAAGTCAAACCAAAGCAATGCATGTTATTCAAAAGTGGCATCTTTTGTAAGTTCATTTTCATCAGTCTAATAACTCAGGTATCTAGCAAAATCAGCAGGGAATGAGGGCTGAGTTTGTATAAGCAAATAGGAAAACCTGGGATTTTTCACCCCCAACTTGGCCTTGTATTTCTTCTTTCACATCTCACACAAAATTTCAGCAAGTTCTAATTCTACAGTCAAACTGAAGCAGTATGTTCAAAAGCCATGATTTTAGCACCTAGTAATATCAGGTAATGAAGCACACTCATGCTCATTAACTTTGCATTGTGAAAGAGGATTTTTATCAGTGCCATAAAAAAAGGAAACAACCTCCCAACTGTCTTCTCTTACACTGACAGTTGCATTTGTTCATTATACCTGCTAATCAGCAATTAGTTTAATGCCAGCTTAACTGGAATGGAATAATGGCTCCAGATGCTATGACAAAGGAAGTTTTCATTCCTTAAAAATACATCTTTAGGCAGAGCAGGAAGGGAAGGTGTCTGTACGAAAACAAGAATCTGTGCCAACATTGAGACTGAAGAAATGACACAACAGAAAACTCTTCACGTGCACAACAGCCCGAGTTAAAAACTAAGCAGCACTTGGGGCATTCATGGGAACTTCCCTGTCCATCCATGGAGAAGTGAGAAGACAGGTATAAGGACTCTTCTTGACTTTATTAGCAAGATAAAACCTGGTTTTATACTTAAAACATGAACAGCTGTATTTTTCAATCACAGACATGGCAAAGGACTGCTTTTCCCCTTTTCTGGTGTCCAGGGTTCAGACAGGTGCAGTGAATGCTGACACAAGCAAACTTCTCAGTGTTACACAAAGGCTGTTTGCTGTTCTTCTGCATTTTAAAAATATTCTTGGTGTAAACATTTCCTAAAATTCTTGTATGCTTCAATCCAGTCCTCCTCTTTATCTTTTCCCCATCTTCTGTATTCCCAAAATGAAAGCAGACCATGTTCATGACTGCATTCTTCTTCTCTGTCTAAAAGAAGAGAATGAAGAGCAAAGCACATCACCTCCAACACCAACCTTTGAGGCAGCTCACCAAGGTATCTTCAAGGTCTTCATCTTAGACATCAGTCTGTGACAGACATTATGAACAATATAGTATTGCCCCAGTTTACTTTGGATTACAATGTCATTCCTGGTTGTATTATGCATAATTTTCTTGACTAATACCACCGATTTAAAAAGAAAAGCTCCTTTCTTCTTGGTCATAATCTGACACTAAATAACTTACCAAAACATGTATGGTATGAAATGTCCAAAGAAATTAATTTGCCTGGAGCAAAGCTTTGCCAATCCCCAAATCCAATAACACAAGCAGCATGGCAACCTCCCTGCCATTAAAGCTTGCTTTTTTTCTTTTACTTTTTCTTTTTTTTCCCCCAGGTCACACTATTTGTACATTATGAAATATTATAAATGTCATATAATTGTAAAAAAAAAAAAACAACCCAAAACCAGTGTAATTGATAGTAGTACTATATAGTTAAGTGTTGAGGGTTTGCTAGTTGATTCACCAACTTCAGTACACAACAGTTCTCTCAAACCCAAGTCTAGATCGAGGAGATTCTACCTCAGCACAAAAACATCCAAGCCATAAAACCCTAAGAATAAACAAAATCCCTGGTCTCCTCTTGTTTAAGCTAATCAGACTGATTTATTATTTTCCTGACACCAGTTCTTTATCTCAGGATTGAGCTGATTATTCATCCATTTCTGAAAGTATGTAAAAATAAGAACAATAGTCCAACAAGTACAAGTCACTCTGTTTACTCACCGATCCCTTTCCTTTCAACCTTTCCAGAGCTCAAACACAAGAAGGGTGCAAAAATCCTGGGTTAAGTGGCAGAATTTCTGGAATAATTACTAAAAAGAGACCCTGTCCACATAGATCGCTTTCAAGGGATAATTAAAAGGAAATAATAAATGAATAAATGTTAAAGTATTTATAGCACTAGACAGGCCAGGCCACAAGTGCTATAATGCTGATGCCCAGAAACTGAGTCTCCAGGTTCCATTTAAATTAAGAAAACATTCACATATATGGCAATGTGAAGCAAAACATTCCAAAAGTTACTATCTTACATATTCCAAATCTAGTTTGCTAATATGCAATAGCATCATTATTTATTTATTTATTTATTTAGCCTACCCCCTGCTGCCTCACAAAGGCAAAACCAATTTTGGAAGTGAAAAGCTTGCATGATATGCAGAACACATACTTTATACATTTCTTTCATTAACATATTTTCAAATGAAGCTTTTTTATGCCACCAGTCAAATTCCTCAAACTTGGTGTCCCTACGTACATTTCACTGCATAAATAGGATCCATTTGCCTTCTCTAGTCCCATATTCTTTTGTATCCTTTTTTAAAAAAAAGGTAAAATTTAACCAAGTGAAAAATGTCCACAAGCATCTTACATTGCTTTATTTTAAAAAAAGCCAAAAAAAAAAAGCCCCATCCAGATAGCTTCTTCTTTACATTCCTGAGAGTGAATAATTGTTGGAACAAGACTGCCTCTAAATGTTCCAGGACTTGTCAGACATTGTAATCTGGGGACTTCCCCTGTGGTTGTCGCAGCCGAATCTGTAAGGTAGAAAATGCTCCCACAGTCACATGAAAGAAGAGCTGCCAGAGGTTGCGCAGTTCATACAGATACATGTTACACAGGCAAATTAGCCCAAAAGTCAGGAAGGATTTGGCATTCCTCCAGCCTGTGTAGTATACAAACAGGTAACACTGTCAGGAAAGCAAAAAGAAATGAGATTACCACGTGGAAAATAACCAAAGAAACTACAATCTGGTCACTGAGAAATTACAAACCCAAACCAAGTGAAAATCTAAATAACGTGTAAGAACAGTCATGGAAAGGCTCAAAGTACCTGACATCAATACAAGGTCACGTTTCACTCCCATTAAATCCTTTTTGAGAACAATTCTATCATAATAATTGATTAAACCTGCAGCAATGAGTGGCCCGTGGCAAAGGAAAGCGGATGCTCCTGGCAATCTCTGGTCAAAATACACTCTGCTCCACCCAATGGAGAAAAAGCAAGAGTCAGTGTTAAATCTTCTTCAGGCAAAGCAATAGGACCAGCAGGGAAATACCAGAGCCCTGCAACTGGGAACACTCAGCACAAGGCAACCCCCCCAGGTACCAAACCAGTGTCCTGCTTGGGTTAATGCAGGTAATTAACTGGTAGATGCAGACAAGTCCACAAACACCCACTACCCTGCTTCAGCTGGTGCAAGATGGACCATGTTTGGAGGGAAATACACAACTCTACTGTTATCCTACCACATTGTAAGGGTCTATTTGTGCACACTGTGGTGTAACACAGAACTGCCCACAGTTCCCTGCTCTGCTGCCTTCCTACTAGAAATCTGTTCAAGTCTCTGCTTGTTTTCATCTCTAGAAGGACATCTTACAGTTACATTTTTACTTCTGCTATTGTTCAATAAAATATTGTTCTATTAAAAGAAATTGTTTGCCCTCCCTCTAGACATTTCTGTCTGCTGAAGTTTTTGCTGTGCTTCAAGGCAGAGAACAACATCACTTGGGCCTACTTTGTATTCCAAATCTGTTCCCAGGGGATATATAACCACACTCACACAAATGTTTTACCAGCATCCATCATCAGATTATCTAAGTGTCATTTCTGCTCTTCTTGGGCATTTGCCAGATTTTATCAGTCAGAGAACTCTTTTTTTTTTTCTTTTTTTTTTCATTTTTCATGTTCCTCAAACAAGGGCCAAAGCATCGTACATTTGCAAGCAACCAACACAATTTATTGAGGTTACTTTGTATTCTATTCAAAATTCAACCACTTTCTTATGCATCATGCATTTCCACTGTAAGCGTGGCTGAGATTAACAAAACTACTTGTAATTTCTGGGTATCTAAATATCTTCAGCAATGTGAGTACTGACAGTATTGGCAAGATTTGTAGGTCCTTCTTCGAAATCAAAGTAAAACTAGAGGCAAGTAATCTGTGTGTTTCAGAATCTAGATGGAGTTCTTCTGACCCTGCTTGGCCATTTTGAGCAGAGCAAATGCAACCTACTTTTGCTGACAGTTTTACAAATCATATCTAAAAGAGCAATCAGTTGGTACTAGTATCTCAATAATAAGAATTCAGGTAATTTCCTAGCATTGCTGCCTCCACTGCCAACATATGAAGAAGTGTAACTGCTTCCAAGATTAAGATAAGAGTCAGGATGTGCTTCATCAAAATTATTAATAAATAAGGGGTTTAAAAAACAAGAATACTACAGAAGTTTAAAAATCTTACTGCAACATATCACTGAATGAATTTTACTGAATATCTGTTTCAAACGAATTCTGAGGTTTAATCTTTTCATTAGCCTAGTTTGAGATGCTGGAAGATCTGCCACTTGCAAAACAGCGCCAGTCAAAAGGCCAAAACACTGTGGTTTTAACACCTTCCTGTAACAAGTGCTGTTACAAATTTTTGAGGGCTTTTTTTCTTCCATTAAAGAGAAGTGTTAGCCTGGCAATTACTGAGCATGCTTTTATGTAGAAGGCTTCTCTGTGCTTTTGGTTTTTTTTTTTCCTCTTTTTTGGGTTTTGTTTTTTTAAAATATATGTTAAGAAATGACTGAAGGCTCAGCTACTGACACTTTACACTTGAGGTACAACTGAGACAGCTGTTACTTTTGTACATTTTCTTCTTTAGTAGACATTTGAAACCACAGAGGAACACTAGGCAGTCAGTGAGCCAAAACATCATCCTCCATGTATGTCCCATTTTTTTGCCTGCCCACCTGGGTTAGAAACATTTTCTTGGGAACTATGAAGAGAAACACACTGCTATGCTGCTGTCAATGGAACAGGACAATACAGCATTACAGATGCCTTGTGAGTGAATGACCATGAAATGTGGTGTCATACAACATACAGGATTAATCTCAGAATCTCTTCAGTGTGGCAAAAGAACCTCAGAGAACGGCAAGCCAGCTCAGTTCTGAAGACTGACCAATTACATACTGTATGAATGACACCAGAGGGTGCTGAACAAGAGTCTCAACAGTCCAAGCTGTGTGGATTCTTTCTTTAAAACAGCTCATTCAAATCAGACAGTGGGGAAAGACATGTGTCCTTATGTCTCAATTAATATCATATAAAGAATAAGGTTTCTAACTTGGGAGAGGAGACAGTAATGTGTATTTTTCACTCAAAAAAAAAAAATAAATAATTGGAGGAGCTCCACCTTATCTGATATGGAACAGATTGTTGGCATGAAGCCTTAACACCAATCTGAAAAATTATTCAAGGCAGAAGATGATTT
>VYZX01019455.1:0-16314 GCA_013401335.1 Brachypteracias leptosomus
ATTCTGTGATTCTGTGATTTCATTAGTAAGACTTCTTCCTCCACCAGGCCCAGGGCCATTGTCCAAAGGAGGTGAATGGGAAGATTCTTCATCTCTGAGATCTTGGATGACATTTGAAGCTTGGTACCGATTTGGCACGAACTTTAACCAAAAGTTGACTGTGGCACTATTGTTGTTTCTCATATCAAGTGAAATACACAAAAACTAAGAAAAACAGAGAATTTCTGGAGACAGATCCTGCAAGGTTTTGCAGTCAGTACTTCTAACCTCAATTTTCAATATTTTGTGTGAACTTTCTTTAAAGCCAAATAACAGGAAACCTCTCTCAAAATGGATTATCTTTACATAAAATGGTTCATTTTTCCTATGCATTTTTCCCTTATACATGTGAGAGGTAATCAGCATTTCTACCTTTCTGATGTTCTGACATTAGTGAAATGTGTAACTTGCTGTTCTAAGTAGTTATCATAGACCAAGTACCACTAGAAATGGTTTTCTCTTCCACTTGGGACACTTCCCAACAAAACAAACATTAAAATGTTTTTCTTTCACAACAAAGTCTTCAAAACCATATTTAGGTACCTTACTTGTAATCATTCTATACGTGATACCCCATTTGCTTTCTTTAGAGATGAGCATGAGGATTTTGTGGGTCAGTCTTCTAGTATGGAGCCCAGTTCTGCCATATGTTGGTCAACTGCTTTGTTGGTAGGTGCTGGTGATCCTGCAAAAATTGCTGGTTACATACCAGCATGAAGCTCTCACTTGATGAAGCAAGTGAGATAAATGCAGAACCCTCACAAATAGGGGTCCTGGTTCATGTAGTAATTAGCCAGGGAAGGCTGTGCCAGGCAAGACTGCTCTTTTTGACAGCAATAAAATATTACTGAATATAAAAGTTACTTTTCCTACAAGAGCCATCTCTTTTTGCGCTACAGTCTGTGTGGCAGGTGGGGAACTGGCTGGCTGCACCCAGAGCATGGTGGCAAACAGCTCCTTTTCAAACTGGCCACCTGTCACAAGTGGAGTTCCCCAGAGATTGATATTAGGCGCAACGCTGTTTAATATCTTCATAAGTGACGTGGATGGTGGGATCAAGTGTTCCCTGATGAAGTTTGCTGATGACACCAAACTGAGTGGGGAAGTGGACACTTCAGAAGCGAGAGCACCCTGCAGGAAGACCTGCATAGGCTGGAGTGGGATAACAAGAACCTTATGAAGTTCAACAAGGACAAGGTTAAGGTGTTGTACCTGGGAGTGCAGCACAGGCTGGGATCTACTCAGCTGGGGAGAAGCTCTGTGGAAAGGGACCTGGGTGTCCTGGTGGACAACAAGCTCAATATGAGTGAACAGTGTACTGCTGTGGCAAAGAAAGCCAGCAGGATGCTGGGCTGCATCAACAAGGGCATCCCAGCAGAGATAAAGTCATTACCCTGCTCCACTCAGCACTTGTCAGGCCAGACCTGGAATACTGTGCTCAATTTGGGTCTCTGCTACATAAAAAAGATGTAGAGAGGGTCCAGAGAAGGGCCACAAAGATAATCAAAGGTCTGGGAAGCTGTTATATGAGGAAAGGCTGAGAGAATTTGGTTTGTTCAGCCCTGAGAAAAGAAGGCTTAGGGGAGACCTTATCATCATGTTCCAGTATTTAAAGAGCGGCTACAAAGAAGATGGAGACTCTCTATTTACAAGGAGTCATATGGAAGAGATGGGTAATGGGGATCTCCTGGGGAGATTCCAATTGGACACAAGGAAAATTTTTCACGAGAAAAATCAGCCATGGGAATAATCCCCCCGCACAAGTGGTGGTCCCCCAACATTGGACACTTAAGATTTGTCTGGGCAGGGTGCTGGGCCATCTTATCTAAACTGTGCCTTTGCCAAGAAAGGTTGGATCAGATGATCCTTGAGGTCCCTTCCAGCCCAGTATTTTAAGATTCTTCTATGATTTTTTAATTTCAGAGGCAGTTCAAATGCACAACTAAATGGGAATATTTGCCTCTGATTTTTTCTTTATGGCAAATACATATTTAGATCTGAATAAATATTATCATACTGACTAAAGATTTCCATTGCTTTTCTAATATGGCACTTGCATCCTGTTTAACCAATCTCAGCAATGTCTCTACATCATGTTTCCCCTTTTTAGCTTTCTGTTTGAGTGATGAGATGGAGACAGCAGTGCTGATGAAGATCAAACAAACTTACACTGTTAAAATTACTATAAGGATCTCTAGTCTTGCTCTTCATTATATACATATTATGCATCGATATACTAGATCATTGTCAAGTTCCATTGCTGGCTTAATAGGCTCAGGAAAGAGCCAAATATTTGACAGAGAATGCAAGTCTCCAAGATCGTTGCTTCACAGTTCTTGTCATGTTTCATCTTGCTGCAGCTTGCAGCTGGTATTTAGATGGAAGTGTTCCACAGTAGCATTAGAGCAAAAGGATCTGACACCGTGGCTTTTGTTTTATCAGGATTTCCATTTCCCTGTGCTCATGTCAGTTCAAAAGCTTTAATGGGAAACTAAGCAAAATTGGGCTGTGTTAATGCTATCCTAACATGGCTGGTGAGCATTTATTTATGTAAGTTGTTCCATTCGCTTCAAATGGAACCACTTCTTTGACTACAAACTTGCTAACATAACTAGCAATGCTTCACAGTTTAAACAAGTAGGTCTAAGGCCTGTTATAGTTAAAAGGAGGATATATAATTATGAACCAAAGGTTGGAGTTGATGATCCTGGAGGTCTTTTCCAGCCTAAATGATTCTATGATTCTATGGTTTACTAAAACAAGCTGTGGTTATTTCAGGAACAATCTAGTCTGAGTGTTTATGGAAGTATGGAATGTGCCTTGGTAGAAATAGGTACTAGTGAAGAGGATATGCCACAAAAAATGAGAAAAAAAAAATTTTTTATACAATTAAATTAAGGGTTTTTTTTTACAGAAGTAGCATTTCCTCAGCTGCTGAAATCAGAGCTACAATAGGCAAAAAAATTATTTTATTCCGGCCTAATTGTTCTGTATGCTTAGAAATTTGAGTTTTGAGTTGTTAAAGAGGGTAGAAACATTCATTTCATCCTGGAAGGTCCAGAGATACTGCACTTCAATTTTGTGGCCAATACAAATGATAACTGGATTCATGGTAACCCAACACACCTCAGAAGTGCCTAAGTCAGTATTTCTTTAATCTGAGAGACATGTAGAGGATAAACAAAGGAGGCATTGTACAAAGGTTTTGTTAGCCTTTGCCTTAGATCACCTAATAAACTTACTCATGAATGGTGCAGTCACAAGTAATTCTGCTTTCCAAAACTCGTGCTGTTAAGTCTTTTATATCATGCTGTTGTAGGCCCTATATTCTACATGCATTACACAGAAAACTGCCTCAGTGTGCATTTTATATGTTTACTCCTGCTCCCTTTCCCACTCCCTCTCTTTACAATAAACTGAAATTTTTCCTGTTAATATCTCTTCCTCATTCCGTTGTAATGTTTTCTTAGTTCAGGTATTAGTACTCATAGATTTACAGGTGTACAACAGACAGATTTTCACCTACTGAGACATTTGTAACATTATCAACTCGTTTGTTTTGCCTTCTTTTGGAAGCTGTCTAGAAAGATTTATATAAAAAGTTAATCAAACTACATCACTGACTCAGCTCGTCAGTACAACTTTTTCATCATCATAACGATATCTGTGTGACATCTAGCTTATCATCATGAATTATGGGGGAAAGGATAAACAACCCATTAAGAAATTAAAGGCCCACAAAGGTGCAGTTTGATAAAGGATAAAAAAAACCCCACAGGGTATATATAGTAAGATCTCTCTCCCCTGAAGAGTGATTGTTATTTTTCTTTCATGAGCGTCAAAGTCCTGGAGCTTCTCAGTGCCTCAGGCAAGTGAGTTTGAAGGTCTCCTTCATGATTGAATGGAAAATAGTAATCAGAATTAGGTTAAGACTGTTTATCCTATAGAGCATTTAAAAAAAAATGTTTTGTGTGTAGAACTGATACTAGAAACTGGCAGAAATAGCCACTGTAATCACATTTAGAAAACTTTACTGTTATCCAGTGTGTCATTGTCTGTTTATTCTATGTTGGGACACATTTTGTTTCATGGAAAACTGTGCTAAGTAGGTCTAATACATTAATTTTTATAGTCTTCATTCCGTAATAAATAGAAGCCTGTATGAAAGAAAAGTGACTTACAGATAAAGATGTTTTTACAACCCCGGGAGAAATAAGTTATTCTTAAGTAAGTTCTCATTTCCTGAGACAAAATATACAGCCAATATCTACTGTACTGTAATTAATTATGCCTTTCTTTATGCTTCTAGAAGACAGTAGTATTTGCAGTCTTTCAGATTCCTCTGAGTGAATTTCATAATAATGTCTGCCTTACGACTTGTGGCTGAACTAAATCAAAGGAGGTGTAATCAAAATGTATGACTTAAGTGATGACAATAGAATTGTCCTGTACAGTTCTCTTCCTTGTCTGATAGATTATGCTTAAATTGGGGAAAATAATCATTTGAGATCAGAAAGACCACCAGCAAAAGGTGCTCATATTAAGTGACACTGAAGGATAGTTTTTTCCCCAGTAAATTGAAACTCTAAAGTTTTGCACTTGATCCCTGAGGATTGTTTATTCTTAATTGCTTTTAAATTCTTCTTCCATTATTGTTTTCCAGTTCTAGACAAACCCATCGATTGCATCTCATTTTAAACATTGATACGGACAAGTAACTACATATCATTTACAGAGAACATTTCATGATGGAGCCTAGCCCTGAGACCTTTGTGCACTACTGTGGTGTAAATGATAAATAACAATATGTTAATTACGTAGAACAGATGTCTTCTGAGGTCAGGAGATCTGAAATTCTCTTTCTAGCTGACTTCTAGAACGCTGTCAGTGACAGCCAGCATTGCCTTTGGCCTGTTCTTTGTTGTCCTGTGATTTATATAATAAATTCAGGTGGGAGAGTACCCAGTGGAGGCTCACCTACATTTGAAATGCCTACCTACTGAGGTTTATGAATTAAAGTAGCAGGAGTTAAAAAGGCATTGAAAGGACATATCTAGGAAAATAATGTGTTGTTTTAACATAGTCCTAAGACAACATTTAGTGTGTCATGCCAGAGAGAGTTCAAATCATTTGGTTTCAGTATATCTGGTGATTAATGGATGTTTTTGCTCCACTGTGTAAACTCTTTTGTATCTGTAAGGCTAAGAAGTGTTGCTCTTTGTAGGTGTAGTGGATGTTTAAATTGAGATTTGGAAACTTTGAAGATGAAAAGCACTTTGTAGGCATACACTTCCCCATGAAGTACTCCTAGGTACCTAGCTCCAAACTGAACTTAAAATTATGCGCTCTGATAAAAGCATTGCATTATATTAATGTAATTTTGTCTTAGTGTCCTTACCAAATTATTTTGTGGAAGTTTCTGATACATTAGATTGTTGTTATCAACCAGCCACAAAAGTGGTACAGTAATTCTAATGGAGGCCATTTTAACATTCCCTATCAGTGACATGAATATAGGCTTCATTAATTGTAGCTGATTAGCCACAAGGCAAACATTTAATTAAACCTTGAGAGACAATAACATTGCACATAAATTATCCATTTAAGAGCACATAGGTCTTTATATTTCATTAAAAATTATTTAACCAATAACCACACATCTTAAGCTCAATCTGTATTTGCACAAATTTGAAGTCAGAAAATCCCCTGGTGCATTGCTGGGTTTTTTTCAGACATTTATTTCTTGATGCATTTTGATTTGTATTTACTTAACCACTTGTTCATGCTGCTTTCCTGATTAGTGTGACTGCCACTCAAATCATGGATTAACAATTGATTTTAAAAGTCCTATGAAATTATTTACTTTTAAAATTATTTCAGAATAGTCTAAAAGGTATGTTAGGTGTCTGTGGGATTCAGAAAAGCAAAAATCAAAACAAATACAATGTTATATGGCTATATTTTGAATGCTTCTGCTTTAAATTATTTTTGTCCCTATGCATCTATTTTCTTCTAGTAGTGAGATTTTTTTTTTTCCTGCAGGAATAAAGGCTTTTTGCGTTACATGTTTTTTCCTGAACACTGACATTATATTAACTGCATGTTTGAGTATGAAATTCAGATGCAAGCAGCAAGATGACTGCTTAACAAAATACTATGCGAGTCTTAATACCCAATTTTCCTTAAAAGACCCCATACTTTCCATGAGTTTGAACACATCATTATCTGCTCTGTGATGTAACTTTAAGAAGTGGGAACACCTTTAAAACAGTCGTGGTCAGCCATAAGCTTTGTGGGTAGGTCATTTTTCTTCAGTGTATGTTTTCTACCCACTACATTTTGTGAATAATGTCAACTAAGGTAAAGACATACGACAAGTAGGTGATGAAAAAAAGACCTAATAAAAAGATGGTTTTGATAATGTAGTGCACTGATTCTTATTTCATATGATTTTAAGACTTGCAGCCCAACATTAAATTCTATTACACCATCCTGTGAAACTATCTAACGAGCATAGGGAAATGTGATGTGAGGTATACTTGATTTTCCTTTAGAGTAGTTATATATATGTAAAAAACCTACACAAGTATCAAACGCATCAATGTGTATGGGACATTACAAATATTTTCTGAAAATAAACCAAGGGAGATTCATAAAAATGCCAGTGCCAGTCCATGTGCCTGCCTCCTTCTTTACCTGCCTCTTGTCTGTGTAGGCAATATTCTTAGAGCCAGGATCTTGCCTCTCTGTTTTTCCAAGAGTCATTTTTAGGAATGCTGGGAAAACACCTTCTGCTTAATTGTGAGATGAAAGCTCTTTTGAAAATCAGTCTTCTGGGGTACTACCAAAGCTTTGCAAATAATTGCTGCTACTACTAAGACATTAAAACCAGACAAGGTGCTTTTCTTGTAACAGACCTTTTAAAAAAGAAATTGCCAAGCTTTAGTGCATGAACTCCACCAAAGGAGCCAGTATGACAAAACCTCTTAGGTCAGATGGACCCTCTCATATCCCAAGCTAGCCTCTTTCCCTTCTGATTTAGGGATAGGCTGTGACTTCTTTCCTAAACATTTTTTTTTTCCTCTTTTCCTATTTTATTTTTGATTTAGAAAGCAGAGGAAAAACAGCTAGAAATCAATTAACAAATAAAAGCAAGCAGACAAAAAAAACCCCAAAACCCAACAGCTGAAATACAGTAGATTTGCACAACTCCTCAGTGAAGTTAAATGTAGGTTACTCCATTCATGTACAAAGATATTTAGATGGCAAATGGAAACTAGCTGCCTTGAAGCACATCACATTCATATATAATTGAAGTACCCGAGAGTAAAATACTGAGGCACAATAGGTGACAACTGATAAAAACAAGAGCAGAAGTATAAAATAGGATATAGTACTCTGGGGAGTATAGAGAGTATCTAACAGAGGCTGAAGAACCTACAATAACTGTATCTAAATTACCGGATAATACAAAAATAATAACTGAACTGATGAAGCCAGAGAATTCAGTCAAGTACTGGCGAGGCACAGAGCTTCTGTTGGAGCGAGACGTTACTGGAATCAGTAACATTTGCCTGATTTTCTTCAATGCTGTGCAAAGAGAAGGAAGACTTTTAACTTGTTGCAAGATGTCCAGAACAGGGAAGCAGGAGTTCCCCAGCATAAGCCATGGTTCCTATGGTCCTGGAAAAACAGCTTCATTCATTCTTTGTGGATCTGCCTCAAAAGAAAGTGTTATGATAGGGAGGTGTTATTTTTTGTCCCTTAATCTGCAGGGAGTTCTAAGTGTAACTCGAGGTAATGCTGGTCCAGTCTAACCTTACCCTTGTTCTGTTTCCTTATCTAGTCAAAGTAACATCTTTTGGAGAGTGAAACTGAAGACAGCAACTGTCAATTACAGTTTAGGACCATAAATCTTGAAAAAGACATATTGCTCTGGTAACAGCTGAGCTTCGATCTCTGTGCAGTTGCAGCAGGCTCTGACGTAAATGCCTTTGTCTTGTGGTGGCCACATGGCCAAAACTATGAAGTCACATTCTTTCCTAAATGTGAAACAGAAGTTTGTATCAGACAAGTTTCTTCTGAATTAGGCTTTGGGAGAGCACGCTGTTTATTGAAAATGGATGTTCTTGGCATTGATTCTTCTGTGGACAAACTTTATGCTATTTTAACTGTAGTACCCATATAGGTAGCATTTTTACACCACAGTTTCCTCAGATGCAGAGAATTCAGGCAAATTGTCTACCTTGCTCTAGCCTGACCATCATTTTTTCACAAATCTACAGGCTTTTAAAGTTTTAAATCTCTCAATCTCAGAAAAGAGTATGAATCTAAGGGCTCCTTTTCTCAGGACTTGACTTAATTCAAAACCTTTACAACATATTCATTACATTTATGCCATAACAACATCAGTCTTTAGCTTTGTCTTAAATGCTACCAGATACATGTTCTTATAGGGTGATTAATGATAATTTGTTTGAACAATGTTATTTAAATATTTTCAGCTAAGTCCATAGTATCTCTGTCTTGAAACAAGCTGAGCTGAAGTTGTAGTTTAGTAACACGGCTCATCTGGGAGATGTATTACATCAGTATTCAAGATAATTTCAGTTTACTGCAAGAAAGATTAGAAGCAGCTAACTTCCATAAAGAAATTCAACATTGTCTCCTGCTGGATGATACACTGTAATGTCAGTGCCACCTGCCTTTGATCTTCGGTTTGTTGAGAGGAATTTCTGATCTCCAGAACCCAGTATAGAGGATTCAGCCAGGATGTGCCTGTGTCTCTGCACATTGAAGGTTGGTAGCAGCTGGTAAAGCCATAGGACAACATGGCCAAAAATGAAGTGCCTCATTGCTGGATGGAGCTAGAGCTGCTAATCTAATGGGTGAAAAGGTTCAGGTGCACATTTGAAACTGGCAGTATGACCACATTGCTAAGCCGAGCTGACCAAAGAGGAAGAGAAAAATGATAGAATTGGCTTGAGACAGTGGTGTTGGGTAACAAGTTTGAAAATCAAGAAAGTTCTTCCCGTCTGCTTTGTAGAACCAGTCTTTTCTGCTGTTAATGTCTTTAAAAGGTCAGGGTTAAGAATCTTGCATAAATTAGGTTTATAATCACTAAGACCTTATAGCGAATTGTTACCTTTTTCAATCTGAACATCTTAGACACTGCCTTTTGGTCTCTGGATACAGCCTTAGCACACAGTTTCCCTGCCTTGCACCCTTCTCTGAGAGCTGGGTCCCTGCTCTCTAACCAGGGAGGACTTATTACAAAGACAAGTTCCCCAAGAGCCTTCAGGGATTTAGTATTTCTTTTCTCAGTTGGAAATTAATTGGCATAGCTTCCTAAAATTCCATAGCAGAGAAATGTGACAACTGAAGTGTATGAAATACAGGCATTACAGAGATCCTACACTTGATTGGTTTTAATTTTAATAATATACAGAGCTGGACAAAAATGTGTTACACACAGATAGTTATCTGGCTTGTTTTCAAGCAGATGTTTCTAAAGAGCTAGTGATTCTCCTTCCTTGCACCTAGTGTTTTCCTTCAAGTATTGATGTTTCTTTCTCTCATTTACAGCTAATTCTTGATTATTCCTTGAACTCTCAGCAAAATGGGTCTTCTTCCTATAAGAGCAGCCACTTGGTTTTGCCACCTTCACCTGAGTAAATTTTTCTCGATATGTTTACATCATAGAATGGTTTGGGTTGAAAGGGACCTTAAAGACCATCTAGTTCCAACCCCCCTGCCATGGGCAGGGACACCTCCCACTAGACCAGGTTGTTCAAAGCCACATCCAACCTGGCCTTGAGCACTTACAGTGATGGAGCATCCACAGCCCCCCTGGCAACCTGTTCCAGTGTCTCACCACCCTCAGAGTGAAGAGCTTCTTCCTTACGTCTAATCTAAATCTACCCTCAAAATTCTGTATCCATGCAGCCAGGGAGTAGGCAGGCAGGACTGCAGGGACGCACAACCACTGCAACACAGCCAGACATGCCCAGAAATGCAGATCATACTGCTTATGGCACAGTTGTATCCATGTGGAAGTTAAATAAGATTTATATATTTTGTTCTTCCCAGGAAAGATCTAGTCAAGGTCCCTACATCTCAGATAACCTATTTATGTACATGAAAACACATCAAGACACCACTTAGAGTGTCTAGTATAGGCAGCAGCAAAGGTAGGATATCATCATAAAAATGTGGATGGCTTATAAAATGAAGCAAAATTCATTAAATAATAAAATAAAATTAAAATCATACATATACGTGTTCTTACATAGCCACTCATTGTTTCCTGGAACAATTGCGATTTAAACTTTTTAAGTCTATGCAGAGTATCTGCTTCATTTATAAACAAATAAACTCTAATCAAACCTGCCATCCAGTCTTAAAAGATTCCATTCAGTTAGATAGTTTCTTACCCAAAAATCTTGCATTTATTTCAAAAGGTGGAATAATCTCTCATTGTTATAAGGCCAGTAAGTGGCAGTTTAGAAAAGGAGTGAACTATGGAACTAACCCTAACCCTAACCCTAACCCTAACTCTATGGTTAATTTTCCTGTATGTTAAAACATTTTTGGGAGTGCAAATTATATTTACCTGTACAAAATAAGAATTTTTCCTTTTAAGAATAATACTACAGGATTTCTGTAGCAATGATTTAAGACACTATAAGTGCCAATAGCAATACTGCAATTTGCAGTAATTACTGCAGAATACTTTATGTTATAAAGATGACACTTCATGTCCTATTTCACCCAGTAAAACTCAGTTTTCCATGTTTTAAAATTAATGTGCTAAAGAGTAAACATGTAAATATTCAAGTGCATAGTTACAATTATGCAGATAGAGAAACAAATGTGAAAACCTAGACTTTCCTGTATATGTTTATATGGAATATATAATCTGCATACAGTTGCAATTCAGGATGATGTTATAATAAAAGGGTGAGCAACAGTCATTTTTTTCTGGACACGCATCTTAGTAATAAGGCAGAGAGTGGTAGCTAATACTAAGAAATAGAAATGTATACAAGTAAGAACATGTAGATCTAAACTGCAACATATAAAACATCAAGTAAAGTATTACAGAGGGGGTTTGATCTTTGATAGACATCTGAGTTGTAATCCGTAATTAATAATCATCAATCTAATTACTGTTCCCTGGCTCACAAACACACTAGTATGCACAACTTTCTATGCTTTCCCTGTTATTTGCTATTACAGCCATTATTGCAGTATTAGTTGTGTTGGTAGCGGCCAACTTGCTTCACATGGGGATACATTTTTCAGATACCATTTTGGGAATAAAATATTTATCCCATCACATGTTTTCCCTCCCAAGATTAACCGGTGTTTGTTCAAATTCAACTCCAAATGAGAAATACATATTCTGGTTGTGAGTTGGACTTGATCATAATTGCGTAACTTTACAGAAGAGAGCACTTGACTGCTTTAATGTTTCTTGATTATTGTACCTGATTTTTTGTATCTTCAGAGCAAATCAGGTAGTAAAAACTGCAGCTGCAATTCACTTTTGAGTGCAAGTATCATGAATTAAGTTATCACCATCACAGTTAAGATTATGGACTGAAAATTAATCTAAAATACTGTCCTGGATGTCTTTATATCTAAGAGCTTTGTATGCTAATGAGAGAATTTCTGAACACCCATTGCTTGCTTTTCCATAAAAGTTTTTGTACTTTAAATCATTCTGCATCTTTCCTGCACGTATATACATGGTATTTTAGTCCTTATTTTCTTTTCAGGCATTAGCATCTTAAGTGGAATAAAGAGCCGATGTCAGGTGTCCGTTTGCATATCCTGTTTTGATTCCAGTGTTGTGCTCTGATTGAGGCATTCCCACTGCTTATTCCAGTTACATCTTTTGACTTGCTGTTGCCATACAGATAGTTGGGTATCTTGCATGGTCTTTTTCTATACAGAGTAAATGTGCCACTTCTGGGTTATAAGTACAATCCACAGTCAGCTCTTACGCAGTATTTATGCATGTCTTTCCAGAAAGATTATTTTGATGCTGATTTGGGCCACTGAAAAGCAATGAGCCATCATTAGTAAATTAAGACTTGTAGACAAATCAGATCTGTTATTTCATATTTTTCAAAATTACGGCAACAGCTAAATGATGTGTGACTAATACATCTCCCCTCTCCCCCCACCAAGCTCTTCTCAAATCCTGTCAGTGACATAGAAGTTTGCAGTTTTTATGGTTTCCTTTCTGTGAACTTTCCCAGGGTGCTAGTATTTATGAAGTGGCAGGTACTTCTGGAAAGTAGTAATATATAAGCATCAGAGAAAAGATCTTGAGAAATACAACTTTTTCCACTTTGTTTGCCAAAAATTTGTAAAGACAGCTGGTAGAAAATCTGGAACATTATTGATTAGCTATATTATTTGGCAAAGACCATTGTGTATAATATTTCAAAATTACTTCAGTTTTATGGACCAGAATAGAATTTAAAATTGGTCCAATGGAAAAACCAGAAATTGTATATTAAGCTCTTACTGCAACACTAATAAAAGGAAGCAAACTGTGGCCATGTACTAGAATTTTAAAGTTCTGAGTTTGTTTGTTTTCTAAGGACATCATTGATACAATAATGCAAATAACTCTGGCAATCTGGCCATACAATCCTTTCAATTTGTTTAACTTTTTTATAGTTATGTAATTTTCAAGTTGCATTAGTGTATGCACTGTTTATTTCCCTAATTGTAACAAACAATTGCACTATAACCTCTTGAATCTATAGGCCAACTGTTGCATCTTTAGTTAATATTTTAAAGTCTCATCTTTTTCCATTTTTCCTTGTGTCTTTGATGTTTTGTTTCTTACCCTTCTTGTTTGGAGTCTCTGTGGAATAGTCTCAGAATAATCCTGCAGTTCTCTTTTATGACTGAAACTTTGCATCTTAACAGTTGTCTGGAGATAGTTTCTTCCTTGTGAAATATCAGTTTTAATAACAAGAAAAGAAAAATGCCATAAATCTGCACTAACCACATAAAGCTGAAGTCTCTGAGAGACTGATTAACATTGAGACTCTACACAGGTTTTTCAATAATTAGAGGATGTGCTTGCATGGAGCCATGACTGCTCTGGCCTTGATGCCATTTCCCAGGGCAGACAGCAATTATTACAGCCCACAGTAAATTTCCTACACTCTCTGCCTCCGGCCACTGAAGATCTTTTTGGAGTAAAGGTGTCTTAATTTTCTACACTTTTGTCATCAGATTGGATTAGCAACATGTTCTGCTTGTTTTCTTCAGTTGGTTGAGAAACAATTGACAGCTGTGTTTCTGCTGCGGTATTTTCTTTGTACCTGAGGTTGAAGAGGTTGTGCTCATAGCTTTGATTATATTAACATAGCAGATAACAGTCTTGGCATTTTCAGCAGGGCAGCTACAACTGATCTGTTTCCATTATCTTTGAGCTCAAGTGAGTAAGCCCCACTCAGCACTCCCAAGCTTTGTGGTGTAGATTATTTTTTTTTATTGTTCTCGATTTTTATCACCTCCGTGGTTCACAAATGAATTATTCATTGAGGCAGAGGGCTCTTTCTTCTATGATAGTGTCTTCACCTTGTATATATGTTCTGTGGGTATTCTGATTAGAATTTTATTGTATTCTAAAACTACAAACTGTAAAACTGACCCACCTAATTTAACATTAAAATCCAAAATATATACTCATGGCTAGTAAATTTAATGTTAAATGGTTAAATTTAAAATGGTTATATTGCTTTTTAATTCTACAGGTGAGATCCTGATAGATATTAGTAGAGAGAAAATGTTCAGGTTGGTTTTTGTGACATAACATTGGACTGGGCTGTGTAAGATATGGCCATTGCTGTACCCTACAGAGCTCAGATCTGATCAGAACAACGGGTGGATTCACAGAGCATATATTTATGGATAGGCAGCTTTACCCCTTGTCACCTGGCATACTTCATAATTTGCCTCTACATCTGATGTTTTCAGTTCTTGCTAAGCTTCTCCAGTGCATTACAGTTAAATATGGTAAAGGAACTTTCTAATCAAGAAGGGACTTCAAACACTGACACGATCACAGACTGCACTTTTAGTGGAAATTTGTATACATTCATCAGTGTTTTGAGCTGACCTGAAACTTAACCATGAGGTAGACCAAAAGATGTGGAGAGTCCTTAGCATCTCCTAGTTGTTCTTCATACCCCACTGAGTCACAGCATGTAAACATACCTAAACAGCTACATAAACCAGAGCTCTGCCTCTCCCAGAGCATACTGGTGCAACTGAAGAACTAGAGCCCTGTCTCCTGCTTGCTTTATGCCTGTTAGACTTCTTTAGCAAACATTAAAATGATTTATGTGTGGATAGAAGGAATGTTGGGAATCTTATTGCTACTTAGATATCAAATCAACATATATGTGTAGGTTTGCCTTAAATAACTAATAGCTGCTGCAGATATCTAGCTGGCTGGCTCAGTGCAAGATGGATATAATGTAGACAGACAGTAAGAAGAACTGAAAAATGAAGAATAATATCCAGAAAGAGGAAAGGAATTTGTCAATTACTGAACTGATTAGAAATCCTTTGGAAAAGGAAGTGTGTGGAAACTGAGAATGACTTTTCAGAAAAAGATAAAGATTGGCATTGAGATAAAGATTGAAAGAACAGGAGAGGAAGAATAGGCTTCTAATATGAAACAGGTAATTCAAAGAAATACAAATGGTTAGTGAAGAAAGATCAGGAAATGGGGTGGAGGATGAAAGATTTAAAGATAGCAGAAGGTGAAGAAAAGAAGGCATAGCTAATGTTAGTGGAAGAAGGTAAGTTACTAAAAACCTGCTAAATAAACTTCTGGAGAGAAAATAGAGGAAAAGCACTGTCAGGCCAGGTACTGGCTGAGAAAAGAAAATGAAAATGCAGGTAAATACAACTGGATATCCAGTAGACTGATACCAGCTTTGCCAAGTACAGCACCTGACAGTTTTGAAGAAAAGGTGAGACAAACATCCAGGGCAGATTTAACATGTAAATAAACTTTTCATTCTCAGCTAGTTTCAGTAGGGTAGGGTTGAGTTAAAGGCAGGAATATCCTGATGAAGGGAGTACTTCTGTTCCACATGTTAACAAGATCTTGGGTCAGGCACCACTTAAACAGAGTAACAATTTTATCTGGCGTTTCTCTTAAGGGAGGGGAACATAAAGTATCCTTTTAGCATATAATCTGAGCTGCAAAAAGCATTAATAGTGGTGGCTTCAATTTATATATTTGGGTACCAAGCAAACTGTGCTGTGTTGGAAGAAGCTGCTGATGTTTACGCTTCATCTTTTTCTAAATAAAAATGGAGGAAAGCAGCAGACTCTGAAATGAAGAGTGCTCTTCCTAAGCCACTTCATAAAAAAGAGAAACTGGCATTGTTGCATCCAGCAGAGATGAGAAGAGATATCCAGTACTAGGTAAAGAGAAGGCCACAAAGCAGTGTTGCTTGGAGCTGACCTTTTCTGTACAGCATCACAAGAACTGAGATAAAGGAGTGGCTGATGCTGGAAGAAGAAGCAGAGCAGATAGACTTAAAGGAGAAGAGAGGATTTCTGTTTAAGAATACCAATTTAAGATTTTGGTGTGACAAATATTTTTGTAAAATTCATATCACTGTATGTTTCTAATAGGTTATTTGCTATAGAATATGATCAGTTATAGCTGGTGGAGGAATTCAGCAGAAAAATTAAAATTATAATATTGATAAAGAACATTCCAGCAAACACTCAAACCCAGTAGCCAGATTTGTAGATGCAAAGCAGTGGCTGCTTAGCCTGGTTCTTGAAACCTATTTTGCCTGGGATAAAGATAAGTCAAAGCAAGCCCTGCAAATCTCATGTCTTAGCATGGTATTAGCTGCCAGAGCACCAGAGGAAACCTGACAAGTAGAAGATGCCAAGGTATCCTGTTTCTTCCTCCCAGAGATGTGATTAGCTGGGCTGAATGTGACTTTGAAAAGAACAAATAATGTGGCGCTGATTAATCCCTTTTAGTCCAAGATCTGAAATGAGATTCCAGTCAGAAACCTGTTCCAAATGGAAAGAACTTGTGCTCCTGCACCACATGCCCTGGACTTCATGCCTCCAAAGCTGTCACTAGAAGGTGTCGTTCCCATGTATTGCAACTTCTTTCTCCAGGCTTCAGATACTTACATAACAGTAATTGTGAAAACTGAACCCACTCAGAAGTTTAACTAAATCTTGCAGAAACATTCTCCACAT
>VYZX01019455.1:16327-27861 GCA_013401335.1 Brachypteracias leptosomus
TCCCTGAATATGTTATTTTGTATTACATACTTCTAAATTTCATGCCATTGAGATCAGTCCAGCCTTCAAAGTAATTTTCTCCTCTGGATATCTAGATCCTTCTCTGTGTTTAAAACTTCATCTCAGCTTTGACTCATTTTATCCTAATTGCCTAGACCATTTTTGAATGTATTTTATATGATTTATCCCCTCACCACTACTTTATAAATCCTATATATAGCCTCTTTCTATCTTGGCTATTTCTCCTTCAACATAGTATGTCCCCATCTCCTCTTCAGTGAATTCCCTATGTACTTTCTTGTATAAATTCCACTGTAAAAAGTTACTTGCATGTAACATTGTGTTGGGCTCTGTTCTGAAGTGCAGACAGGAAATCTTTTGCATTCCTTCTGTCTAGAAGGAACATCTGTTATCTTCACAAATACTAATATTAGGTATTAATCTGACATTCATTTCTGTGATTACAGGCAGTATGCTTCACATCTTTCTGTGTATATATTCAAAATTCCAATGGATTATACTCTTTAAATTAGAAATGTTTTAAAATAGTATATGAGTAGCATTTAGAAGCATGGGGCTAGATTCTCAGCTGGCATAAAGCATCTCTCTGTAAGCTGTGCCATTTTTTGCCAGCTGAGAACATGGCTTATGACCTCCTTTCAATTATTTTATCATGTGATGAAAATAGAAACGAAATGAATGAAATTTTCATATCTAGTCTCTAAATAGTCAGGAAAACAGATGTTTCAGAGTTTATGCCAGTTAAACAATATTTTTAGAAAATACGGTATTTTTACTTTCAGGATGGTTCATAGTGCACTGCTTTTTAGTTGTTTTGTAGTTGCTGAAATTGTGATTAATAATACATTTCCTAAATAAGGGCTATTCTAAATGGATTAGCATATATAAATATATATGTGGTTTTATACGCACATAATAAGTCTAGCAGCTCATCACCATACTGTGCTCCAGATTTTAATAGAATTTTGAAAGGGAATAAACATTTTTATGTAGGGAGCAACAAATAGTGCATAAATTAAAGAAAAAGCTTAGTATTCAACCATACAACTCTATCTGCCTTTGAGAAAGGGTAGAGACTTCATGTAACTGAGAACATAAACCAGGAGTAAGTGGAAGCATGAGAAAGAAACATCCGAAGGGGGAAAATTGTATCATAATTCTGCACTGAGATGTCATATGCTTTGTTATAGGTCAGAGACATCATGTCACAAACAGAAGATACCTGTTTCTGCCTGATCTGGCAGGTGTTATGCTCTTATGAGGATAAATAAGTGATGCTACATAAACAGTGCAGAAAATGTTTTAGTAACAAATTATAATACTTCATTGTGTTATTTTGAGACAAAAATAATTATTAACAAAGTATTTGCCCATAGTCACAACTCCTGCTTTTGTTTCAGGATAATACTTGGGATCTGCAGTGGCAGAGACAGTGCATGTATTAAATACAATGAGGAAGGAATTGTATTTTGATCCTTTGATCCTGTGGACTCCTGCCTCACAAAGCTCGTGCTGCACCCTTCTTTGTGGGCTATTGTTTCCAGTGCNNNTGTGGGCTATTGTTTCCAGTGCTAGCTGGGTTTCACTAAGCAAGGATGCTGGCACACTGTAATGAAGATATATCTTTATTTTACTAAGTAGACAGCTGCTCTGAAGTTAGGATGTTACGGGATTCCAAAAAGTTTATTTTTTTTTAAGGCAAAACAGGTAATGATAGAGTTTGATGTTAAAATTGATGAAACAGACTATCTAAATAGACTTGTTCAGAAATATGGACGAGAAAGAAAACAATACACCAGGGTAAAGCAGCGCTCAAGACAGATTGATCAGAGGGAGCATAAAAAGATACAGTTAGAACTGAAGACTGAATAAATTCTCAAGCTGTTTAGTATTATTCTGGAAAAGTATGGCTGGCTGTGACAAGTGTTCTGAAGACTTAACAGAAGAAGGGGTGATCAAGGTCACATTTGAGACACTAGAAAAACATCGTGTTGAAAGCAGTTGAGTTTTTGTCTACAGGAGAAGCAGATAAAAAGCAAAAAAATAAAGTGGGGGGTGAGGTATCAGAGAATAGGATAGTTATGTTTTTAAAATTTCAGTGAAATTTGGAATTTACCCCAAAATATATACAGACAATTTAAAAATCATAAATAAAACTTAATGGAAAAGTATATTAGATTTCTTATACATTACTACATTTAACTCCTAAGAGTATAGTTTCTATAGATGTTTTCTTGTTAACTTCCATACTGTGTTTGCTCAGTTATCAGCCAAAACAAGTTTTTGATCTTTTCAACATTGTAGATCCTAACAGATGCAAAGCTATATTCCTTTGGTTTCAGAAATTATTTTCAACAACAGAAAACAAAATTCAGATCCAAGAATGCTTTTTTTTTCGTGATGCTGCCAGAAGCACAAAGGATACAGTCAGCCTCTTTAAAGCAAAGTAACTCCCAGGGCACTGCTATTCAACACTTCAGAGCGTTCTCTTCTCTGGATTTTCAGACATGTAGGACCATTATTGACATTGCTGCCATTGCTCTAGAACAGAGGAACTACTCAGGGTGTGCATCACACACACTTGGACCTTTGCTAACTCCATGTGACTTACTTGCAGCATCATCTGCTTTACTTGGTTTTATGAGCAAAATTACCCTCATGATTACAACCAGTACTTTTGTTACTCTTCTCAGCTGAGATCGCTCTAGGTCAGAGTCATATGGTCTTTGTAGAACATACACTTTTGCAGTGCTTTTCTGCCTAAAAAGGTCCAGGCATATAGCTCATGATTTGGTGCATGAGGGGTTTTCATTCCTAGTAATGCCAATTTGTATGTTTAAAAAAAAATAAATTTCCATTTTATAAATACCTGTAAGTAATTTCCAGCATTATTTCAGCATGTCAACAAAATAACATCTTGAGAAGAAACAAATTACAATTTAATACACCTTCTAAAATGTTCTGAAGTCCTTAAAGTTAGGCTAGAATATAAATATACTTAGGATGGTGAAGAGCAGCAGAATGTAAAGAAATGGGTTGTGAGATCTTACAAGCAATCTGAGGATACAGAAGATAAACTGGGACTCTTTGGAAGGCAGATAAAATTGTGCCTTATTACATGACTGTTCCTTACTGTAGCATCTAAACCCCTTCAAATTATTTTAAATTAAGACTTTTGCTCATCATCTGTGGCATGTTAGAGAAAGAGCTTATTTTTTCTTCCTTACATATATTCTGTGTTACTAATTGTTCTGCTAATTCCCGTATTTGTATGGAGTCTCATTTATGTTTACTTGTTAACTATACTAAGGATTAGGTATAAAACGATCTGAAGTTTACATTTTATTAATTTTATTAACTTAAAAAATAATTTTATTTTAAATGTGTTAGCTGTATGTAAGGTTTTTCTTGGGGAAAAACCTTTCTCTTTCTTGTTTGATGACTGTGTGCACTTTACAACTTTACTTAAGGAAAGTCTCCAACTTAATTCTTTTCAAAAAAAATGACCCTATAAAATTTCTTGATAGCTCACAGAAGAAATAAAATAGCTAATAGCAAGATGCTGTAATAATGTGTGTGTTAATATGTATAGATAATTATAGTTTTGACTAAATATTTCTCTACTGCTTACATTTATGTGTTAGTATGCATATATAATTATAGTTTTGACTAAATATTTCTCTACTGCTTGCATTTATGATACAGTGTTTATGACAGAAACTTCATCTAAACACTCAAACACAAGGAAGAGAGAATCATTTTACTGAATCCAGTGAAATTCAGTATTTATTTCTGTGGCTTTAGACGTTAATTTTGTAACGTATCTGTGTATACGTGGTAAGGACTCAACCCTTTCTTTGGATTAAGACCCCCACAATTTTAAGGGTAACAGTTATTGGTGAGATTGTTATCATAGGAAAAAGGAGATTTTCCTTAGTAGCTCCAGCCATTCGCATGGAGCTGAGTTCCACTTCAGGACATGGCAGCCTCCATTATTTAGATAAATGCCACTTGGCCATGTGCAGGCACGTTCTAATTTATTTGAAATGATTTGCATCAAGTTTCTTAATAACGTTTTGTCAGTAGCTTCTGTGCAATTGCTTTCTAGTGTCCAGACTATAAGGACTCTTGCCTCTAACTGGCCATTCAGGTCAAGCATCTTTTTGTTTGTGGAGTGGATGAGTGTAATCTCATGAGCCAACTATCTTTGATTCCTTTCTCCTCTCCAAGCTCAAATTAAGTTGTTTTAAAGATAGTTAAAAGAATGTTTCTTCTTGCCCTAGATCATTTTTTAAATTTTGGTATCAGGAACATTCTGAACCTTCCTTGTTAAAATAATATCTGAAGAAAAATCTCTTTAATAGATTACAGTAATTTGTCTTGCTAAAGAAAATTGCACAGGGTCTCTGTGATGTGTTGTTACTGTGCTTCAGTTTTTGGACCAGGATGTTTATGAAACTTCACAGTTTCTAAGAGCAGGAGAGACTGAACAGCCGTACTGGGCATTCATTGTTTTTCAGGGGACTGGTACTGGGCCTCCTGTTCTTTCTGACATTCCTCCTGGAAGTCTGTCCTTGGATCTGTGCATGATCATCCAGACAATTGAGGGTAGGGAATAGTTGTTGTAAGAGAAAGGCTCACATAAACTAGAAAGAGTTGACTAAAAGAAGAATATCTGGAGGCCTGTATAATCATTACTAGCATAAAGAAGGTGGTCAAGAAATGATTGCTCATTGTCTCTTTCAGAACAAAAATTTGAGAAAGAAGAATTTCTTGAAAACGTTAGATGTAATCTAAAAAAGATTAAGAAATCATCCTTATTCATTTTAAAAAAAATCTCAGGGATATTTTTTGAACTTTCCTTTTTGGCCCTACTGCTGTTCCCGTACAGAAATTTACTCTGAAAGGATCTGGAAAGCAGACCCCTGACAGATTCCATTGTACTCATCACTGTAGGTTGTTCCATAGCACAGTGTCACCTTAATTTCTTTTTTTTTTCCACATGATTTGAGTGATAAGAATATAAAGTGTGCATGAAATCACTACTCCATCTTTCTTAAGGGGATCATATATACATAAATATTGTGTGCAGTTTTTCTCTGCTATTTCTGGAGCACCCCAACTTTATATGAGCTTAATTGCATTATTTTATTATTTGCATACTGTTTTGTTATTTAGTAAGCTCCTAGTTGGCATGAGAAATAATGAGAAGGCTTTCAGAATGCACATTAATGCAGGAGGTTTTTTTCCCTGGCTGACATTTCCTATAGACCTACCGTGCAAATGTCATCTGGGAAAATAATATTTGTCACAAATGTATTAGCATGAGGAGTAAAGTAGAAGAAGATTTTAAACAAAACCAAGTTGTTGTGTTTTTCTCTGTTTTTGTTTTTTGTTGCTATTTTTTAATGGAAGAGCTATGTCTCTCAAACCATTGCTAATATTGCAGAAATTATGGTGGGGATGACTTTGTTATTGACCACATGAGCAGTCTGCAGCCAAAGCTTTAACAGAAGAGTCAGTGCAAAGGGTCACATAATACTATGCAATTCTGTTTGAGCCTGGAGATTTGAAAGGAGGATCAGCCGTGAAATAGGAGGTCTTATCCCATGCCCCATCATCTCACTGAGATTTAAATAAAACATTGGGATGTGAAACAAGTTGAGAGTTCTTTGGAGAATGTGAGGAACAAACCAAGTAAGCAAAGAATCACTGCTTTGGCACCAGCAGGGCACTTGTCTGCCAATCTTCCTGAGCAAAGAGCTTCCTGCAAAACAGCTGGTAGGCAATACAGTCATCCTTATGGCAAAATGCTCTTAAGAAGTAACTTTAAAATGTTTATTTTTGTACCTGACAGTTTGTGTATCTCTGTAAATTGCTGTAACAGTGTTAAACACAAAATCCACCAGCTAGAATCTTTTTAAATTCCCACCTCAGTCATCAGCTGTTGCTCTATCATCAGTGGAAGAAAATTGTCTAGAAATAAAGCCACTATCACCAGTCCAGCTTTTTACAGAGGTTATCAGAGGTAGGAACTTTCCTTACACCAGATGTCTTTTGCAGTGACTGACAAGAAATTGTCAGCTTAGCATGAAACAAGTACTAAAAACCAAGTCAGAATTAGGATTTTACAATGATTAAAGTTTCTACAGCCAAAAGAGAAATGCTCCAGCTTCAGGGTGTCTTTCTATTCAAAATGAGCACAAATTGTTTTATGTTGAACAGAGATGATCCAAATTGCACACAAGTAATCCTGCTTTCAAAATATCCCAATCAGATACCACTGAGCCAACTCTGTTGCCAGGAAAATACATTTCTTCTCTCTCATCTCTATCTCTTGCTTTTAGTCTGCTGTCTTCTCCTTCCTCTGCTCAGCTTTTGATCTGAGAAGTCCCTCAGCTCAAAGGAACTAGCCTTCAATTTGATGTTTTGAAACCTTGCCTGGCCTCAGACAAGTGGGTGTAGCAGCTCAGACCCTTGTAGGGGTTAGAGATGAAACAATGCCCAGTGGAGCCCAGATTTCCTCCAATCCCCTTCTATCCAAAGAGAGTGCTTAACCTATACAGTCACCTGAATGACGAGGCCCTTTATGTTTAGCACTTTCTCTGGATAGCTTAATATGAAGTAATTCCATTAATGTTTCATACTCTTGTTTCATTCATTTTTTGAAGGAAGAATGTATTATTAAGTGTTCAGTCCCTTCTCTCTTATCAGTTCAATTAAGGTACAGGAGGTACGCTCCCAAAAATGTCTTCCAGCAAAACTAGAATTAACATCTGATATTTTGAGGATTAAAAAGGTGGTGAAAACCACATAAACCAAAAAGTTTTCAAGCTCTTATTTATAACACACAAAGGAAAAAAAAAGTGCAGTTACTCTTCTCCTTTTTTAAAGACAAATATTTCAGTTTGTTGTAATTGTAAATTGTAAGTGTGACATAAAATCCCTTCTTTAATAAAGTATCTTTCTTAATCAGGGCCTTTCCAAAGGGTATTCTGCCTTTGCTTCCCATGAAAACCTTTGTCTCTACTCTCAAAGCATAAGCCCTTCTCTCCACTTGCTAGTTTTGTTTGTCCCCTTCACATTTCCACCTAACTGTATTAGAATTCTTGTGTTGCTGCCTAATTGTTCCATTTCAGTCATTTTTAATGGTACTTATTACCACTATTTATTTATTGAAGACATCCTAGACTGACTTAACTGCTTGAACGTGTTTCCAACACCATGTCTTTTTAATTCTATTTTTTTAATGTGATAAAGTTGATTCTACTTACTGTAATTCACTTGATTTTTATAGTTAGATGACTTTATAGTTACAATACATAGTAAGTTGACTTTATCATTCTAATATATAGTTAGTTATGAGCCAGCAGTGTGTGCTTGCAGCCCAGAAGGCCAGCTGTATCCTGGGCTTCATCAAAAGAAGCATGCCCAGCAGGTTGAGGGGGGTGATTCTCCCCCTCTACTCTGCGCTCATGAGACCACACTGGAGTACTGTGTCCAGCTCTGGAGTCTTCAGCACAAGAAAGACAAGAACATTTTTGAGCGAGTCCAGAGGGCCACAAAGATGATCAGGGGGATGGAAAACCCTCTGTGAGGACAGCCTGAGAGAGCTGTGGTTGTTCAGACCGAAGAAGAGAAAGCTACAGTGAGAACTTATAGTGGCCCTTGAGTACTTAAAGGGGGCCTACAAAACAGCTGGAAAGGGACTTTTTACAAGCCCATGTAGTATTAGGATGAGGGCTAATGGTTTTAAAATGAATGAGGTTAGACTTAGATGAGATATGAGGATGAAATTCTTTACTGTGAGGGTGGAGAGACACTGTAACAGGTTGCCCAGAGAGGTTGTGGATGCCCCATCCCTGGCAGTGTTCAAGGCAAGGTTGGATGTGGCTTTGGGTAACCTAGTCTAGTGGAAGATGTCTTTGCCCATGTCAGGGGGGTTGGAACTACATGACCTCTAAAGATTGCTTTCAACCCAAACCATTCTATGAGTCTACGACACATTTAGAATGAACAGCCCACCTCAGCATGAGAATGCAGTTTTAAAACATTGATCGTTGTGTAAAACAATAGTCTACTGCTTTTGGTAGTTATGGTAGATCAAAAATTGCCAGGAATATGGTTCTCCCTATGGCGGGTGGTAGAGAGACTTGAGCTGGCTCCTGACTGCAAAAAGTGCTCCAATAACACTAATAAAAGGAAGGTTCATGAAGAAGCAAGTTTCACTAAGTCTTACTGCGTACAATGAAGCTGGGTAGTGGCACTAACTGCTTGAGTGTCTCATGCAGGCTGGGCACAAATGGAATAATTCTGTCCCAACAAACCCTCCTATCAGTCTCCTGCACAAAAGTAACTTCACTCAGGATTGTGCCATCTACAGCCTTTCACCAAAGCTACAAGGCAGGCTGCCAGAGTTCCCCAGAATTGATTCCTTCTGTTCATGCCAGGACTCCAGAAACCTCAAATTCTCTCCAGTCGCCCCCGCATCCCTACACATTATCTGTGGTTCTTTTCTCTATCATTCCTTCGTCCTACATAGTGCAAGCAAAGATGTAGAGTATTTTGTTTCGGGTTGTTTTAATATGCTATGCTTAATGAGAGCCTATTCCTGTGTGTATGTTACAGAGTGTTCTGTGTAATGCCAATCATTCCTTTGACTTTATTGCCATACTTGGGAAAGTTTCTGATTAATGAGTCTTTTTACCCATGTGAGAAAAAATCGAAGAGATACCATTTAAACCCAGTGAGTTGTGGAGGCAGGCAGAGGAATCAGCAGAGTGTTGTTTATGTGTTTGTCTGACTTATGCTTGTTACACAACTGAAATAGTGAAGGAATATTCTTGCATTACCTTTTAATAGAGCACTGTGCTGTACAACATTTTCATCTACTGAAAATATTTTTTATAAAGTATGGCTAAAGGTTGCATATTTAAAAAAAAAAAATTCCACTTGCGTAAACCTGTACGTCAATGACATAGTTGGAAGCACTTTATAAAACAATGTACTAACTCAGTAAAATACAAATTAAAACTGTATATTAATTGTTTTATATGCCCTCCTGTACTCATGTTTTATTAACTTTTTAATATTACCATGTACCATGCCAGCATGTGATACTCTTCCAAATAAGATACTATTTGTACTTGGTTTATGAAAATAAATGAGCATTTTGGATTAGCATTTTGATTTTGCGTGAAAGCACATAATGTTTTTTCTTGTATTCCCTGATTATTTCAAGGGCATCATATCATACTGTAAAGCTGAAGACTCTTTCATCTTTCTTCAGATAAAGTTGCTAATTACTTTAAATTTTACATGATATTTAAAGACTTCAAAATTTATTATTACTATCAGTACCAAATCCTAACATCATTCAGAGTAGTAAGACACTCAATAATGTGGGGGTTTTTTAATGTTTCTGTTACAAAGTACAGTGATGACATACTCCACCGCTGCCTCATTCCCTTCCCTGACTAGAATTTTATCAAGAGTACAAATGTCAGGAAGCTCCATGAAAATACAGTTTAATGCAGCCAGTTAAATTGCCTGAGAGGAAACAGTGAATACAGCTTTTTTAAAGCCTTTCCCCTCAGGCCATTAACTAAGAAACTGGTCACTAACTGCTGGTAACAAACCATTTTGGAGGGATTATTGCTATTACCAGTATTCAGTGGTTTATGGCTACATTTTGTTAAAGACATTAGGAACTGTAACATGGATGGGCCCATAGTACTGGAAAAAATCATTCTTTTCCCTTGTGATTAACAACAGTTTTTCTTCCAGTCTAGATGTCTGGAATACTGGATTCATTATTTGTCATATCTCTCAAAGCTGTAAAAAAGGCTTTTCATTATGGGCAGGTTTCAAATGAAAAGAGTGCAACTATAACACCAATCTGGGAGAGTATGGCTCATGTACAAACCACTACATGTAGACTAGATTTCAACTGTTTCCAAGAATTTTAGTTGTCACTGAGAACTGGTTGCCAGAACAATATACAGTAGCTTTCCCTTCCTGCTCTTTCTTGGTAATGGCATCAGCACCGCTGAAGAAATAAACAAGGTTATATATTCATTTTATATAACAATGTAGTGTAAGTTTAGGTGTAAGAAAGGGGTTTTGATCAGTGTGCTTCTAGCACACCACAGTTAGTTCCATCTCCTAATTATTACAATTTACATAATCTATAGTATTTGCAAAGATGGGACAGCTTTCATTGCAATGAAAAGTGCAGAACTGTAGGAAGTTCGGTGCTTAATTATGTAAAGTTCTGTGGGGCTCCAAAAACCTTTCTTTTATCCTTTTTTTAAGGAACTCCATCTAAGAAGATATTTTGACAGCTTAGTTGTATAAATGATATTTTTGAGTTAGAATACGGATTACAAACACATTATTATGTGTTTTTCAATCTATTCTATCCCCCTCCATCTTTTAATTTTTTTTAAAAAACATAGATCAGAACATATCATTAGCTATGCTTCTTAGTGAATCTGACTTTTCTTGAGAAATTTACATCTTTCTCTCATTTTCTTTTAAGGTTTCTTACCCTGTTTTCTCACCTAAAGAATTATAATGAGGTAGAGTGAATGAGATCTATGGGGAAAGGAGTGGACCTAGAGACTAAAGGTAAAAGGATGATTGATGGTATGAAATTACCATAAAAGTACAATCAGGATCAGATTTTAAAATGAATTTTTAAGCAGCCTAAGAGATACTCTTTGATTTGTAGTCTGGTGGAATGGATAATGTCTCATTCAGTGGATAAAGTTTCCCACTATGTGACTTGAGCTTTTTCTGATCTTTCTGACTGGGAGTAAAATGGAACCAAAGCATAAAGTGGTTTTTAATGCTGAAAGTATCAAACACAATATTCTTGATGTCAAAACCTAGGCGTAGCAGGTGAGAAAAGAAAAATAAATATAAGAAAATTATAGTGTTGATATTGTTGTATTAGGTAAAGACACTATCTTCTTAAGCACCCTCTTGATCTATAAAGCTATTTTACACATAAGCAAGGAAAGGATCAGATCTCTATGTTGATATGAAAAAAACACCTGAGTCTTTAAACAGCTTAAGATTTAGGTATTTGTGAATTTGTTTAAAAAATTAGTAAAGCCTACCAAAATATTCAAATACAAGGTAAATACTCTAATTTATGTCTATTTGAGCAACGTGTGAAGTGAGTCTTGTGAGCTCTGTATAACTAACAACAATTTACCATGCATTCAGTGAGTAAATTAAAACAGAACTAAGTGGGTATTTAAGTGTCACCTATTCTGTGAAATTATTCCTATATAATTTCATCAAATACTAAAACAAATTTAGGAAAGTTTTAAGTTGAAATTTTTATCTTTCTAATTTAGTACCTTCTAATGAAGAAACTAATTGGCTCTGTAGGATTGATATTAGAAATAATTACATCATTAGGGGTTTTCTTTTAACAAAATTCTTGAAACTGCGAATTCTTGTTTTTTCTCCCTCCACTCTCTAGTTTTATTTATTTAGAGGAT
>VYZX01019456.1:0-16535 GCA_013401335.1 Brachypteracias leptosomus
TCTGCCTGGAGATAGATGATGAGACAGTTCAGAATTTGTACATTAGGATTAGATGACAGACTGAAGGTAGTGGCATTGTAATGGATGTCTGCTACAGACTGCCTGATATGAGAGAAATGGATGAGACCTTCTTCAGACAACTGGAAGAAGCTTTAGATTCTTAGGTCTTGGTCATTTTTGTGGACTTTAATCAGTCTGTTATCTACTGGCAGGACAGCAAGGCATAAGCAATCCAGGAGTTTTCTGGAATTTAATGATAACTTTCCAACACAGGTGATCAAGAAGCAGACAAGATGACTGTGTTGGATGTGTGTCTGGCGGGATTTTAGTAGTGAGGGTTGGGACTACTGCCACGGCCCTTGTAAGAAGCTTCAAGAAACTCCTCCAGCTCCAAGTCAGACCTACCTCTGTCCAAGGTTGCGTGTTTCTTCGATGAAATATTTAAGAGGGGAAAAACTTCCTGGCCTAATTCTTTTGTTTTGGGGGTTCTTTTCTTTTGACGAGGAGTGGGACTAGAGAGAGATAGCCATGCAGACACTGATGTCCTTCAGGAAAGACAAAAGGAAATGTGCCAGAGCAGTGATTCCCTTTTGGCATGTGGTGAGATGATAGCCCATGGAAGACCCCATGTTGGAGCAAGGGACTGTGCCTGAAGAAGGCAGTGACTTTGAGGGAAGTCCACACTGGAGCAGNTGTAGGAAAGATTGGCTAAAATAATGAGAAAAGGCAGTTAACATTTACGTGAGCAAGCAGCAATGTTGCATGGAGCTCTGCCTGGAGATAGATGATGAGACAGTTCAGAATTTGTACATTAGGATTAGATGACAGACTGAAGGTAGTGGCATTGTAATGGATGTCTGCTACAGACTGCCTGATATGAGAGAAATGGATGAGACCTTCTTCAGACAACTGGAAGAAGCTTTAGATTCTTAGGTCTTGGTCATTTTTGTGGACTTTAATCAGTCTGTTATCTACTGGCAGGACAGCAAGGCATAAGCAATCCAGGAGTTTTCTGGAATTTAATGATAACTTTCCAACACAGGTGATCAAGAAGCAGACAAGATGACTGTGTTGGATGTGTGTCTGGCGGGATTTTAGTAGTGAGGGTTGGGACTACTGCCACGGCCCTTGTAAGAAGCTTCAAGAAACTCCTCCAGCTCCAAGTCAGACCTACCTCTGTCCAAGGTTGCGTGTTTCTTCGATGAAATATTTAAGAGGGGAAAAACTTCCTGGCCTAATTCTTTTGTTTTGGGGGTTCTTTTCTTTTGACGAGGAGTGGGACTAGAGAGAGATAGCCATGCAGACACTGATGTCCTTCAGGAAAGACAAAAGGAAATGTGCCAGAGCAGTGATTCCCTTTTGGCATGTGGTGAGATGATAGCCCATGGAAGACCCCATGTTGGAGCAAGGGACTGTGCCTGAAGAAGGCAGTGACTTTGAGGGAAGTCCACACTGGAGCAGCTCATTGTTGGGAGGGACCTCACTTTGGAGCAGGGGAGAATTGTGAGGGGTTTTCCCCTTGAGGAGGAAGGAGCAGCAGAAACAACATGGGATGGACTTACTGCAACCCCATTCCCTTGTGCTGCTGGAGGGGAGGAGGTAAAGAATTGGGAGCAGAGATGAGCCTCAGAAGAGAGCAGGGGTGATGAAAGGTGTTTTTAAGATCTGGGTGTTTTTTTTCTCACCGTCCTGCTCTGATTTGATTGGTGAATTGCTGATGGGTTTGTTGTTTAATTTGAATAGATTTTCTTTTCCCAAGTTGAATATGTCTTTTTGGCCATGATGAGTGGGCCCTCTTTGTCCTTTGTCTCGATCCTTGAGCCTTTTGTTGTATTTTCTCCACCCCATCCCACCATAGGGTGGTAGGACTAAGCAAACAGCTTTGTGGTGCTTTGCTGCCAGCTGTGTGGGATTAAGCCATGACAATGACACACTCAATGCTGGCCCTCATACTTACAAACAAGGAAGAACTGATGGTGGACATGAAAGCTGGGGCAACCATGCTACAATAACCATGAAACTGTGCTGTTCAAGATCCTGAAAGAAGGGAACAAGACAAAGAACAAGATCATAGCCCCAGCCTTCAACAGAGCAGGTTTTTTTCATGTTCAGGGACCTGAATGGAAGATTGACATGGGAAATGGTCCTGAAGACAGCAGACCAGGAGATCTGGTTGATTTTCAAAAATCATTTCCTCCAAGTTCAAGAAAGCTCTATCCTAACAAGCAGGAAACCAAGCAAAATTGGCCGTGGGACTGCATGGTTTAACAAGGAGCTATCCTCTGAGTTCAGGAATAAAAAGAAAATGTACAAGAGGTAGAAGCAAGGTCAGACAACCCAGGAGGAACACAGAAACATTTTCTGAGCATGTAAGAATGTGGTTAGGAAAGACAAATCACCTGGATTTGAAACTGATAAGTTATGGAAGACAACAAGAAGGGCTTCTACAGATATATCAGGAACAAAAAGCACATTAGGAAAAATATGAGTTCACTGCTGAGTGGGGCAGGTGACCTGGTGACCAAAACCATGAATAAGGCCATGAATACTCTATCCACATAGGTCTTTGCTGGTAAGACTTGCCTTCAGGAATATTTGGACTCTGAGGCCCATAGAAAAGACTAGAGCAAAAGAGACCTTCAATGGAGGAGGGTCAGGCTGCGTAACATTTGAACAAGTTGTACATATGTAAGTCCATTGACCTACTAGAATACACTCAAGAGCACCAAGAGGTCGTTCTGAGGCCACGTTTGTTTATCTGTGAAAGGTAGTGGCAACTGGGAGAGGTTCCTAGAGACTTAAAGAGAGAAAATGTCATGCCTATCTTCAACATATGCAAAAAGTAATACTTGCAGAACTACAAACTGGTCAGCCTCATTTCAATGCCTGGGAATGTGAAAGAGCAAATAATCATAGAAACCATTTCCAAACACATGAAGAATGAAGGGATTATTGGAAGTAACATGGATTTATGAAGGGGAAGTCATTCCTGACCAAACTAATAGCCTTCTACAGTGGCTTAGTGAGGGAAAGGAAACATTTAGTGTTGGTTATATTGAGTTTTGATGCTGTTTCCCATCATGTCCTCACAGACAACTGGTAAGTACAGGCTATTTAGGTAGGCAATGAACTGCCTGGCTGAAGGAGTTGTGATCAGTGGTACAAAGTCAAGCTGAGTTTATTTTCTTGTGGTGTATCCCTTGTGTGATACTCATTTAAATGTTGTTAACACTTTCATTAATGACCTACATGATGAGGCAGAGTGTATGTTCAGAAAGTTTGTATTCAATAAAAATTTGGGGGAACTGACTGACATGCCAGAGGGTTTTGATGTCATCTAGAGGGATTCGGGCATCCTGGAGAAATGGTCTGATGGGAATTTCATGCTGTTCAACAAAGTGAAATGCAGGTCTTACACTTGTGGAGAAATAATCCCAGCAAAGGTTTACCAGCATGCACTGGGGGCTGATAGTGGCTTTGAAGAAAAAGACATGAGGGTTCTGGTAGACACCAAATTGACCATGAGCTAGAAACATGCCATTGCAACACAGAAGGCCAGCAGCATCCTGGGCTGTTTTAGGAAGAGTGTTGCCAGCAGGTCAAGAAAGGTTATCCTTCCACTCTACACACCCGTGGTAGTGAAACTTGTCTGAATTGCTGGATCCAGTATTGTGATCCCTACTACAAGAAAGACATGGACATAAAAGATCGAGTCTAACAAAACGCCACAAATATTATTAAGGTACTGGAGTGTCTGCAGTATGAATAGAGGCTGAGAGAGCTGAGACTGGAAAGTACTAGACTTAGGGAGAATCTTAGCTGTTTGTATTAATACCTTATGGGAGGGTTTGAAGAAGATGAAGCCAGAATCTTTTCAGTAGTGTCCAGTGACAGGACAAGAGGTAATAAGCATGAAATGAAATACATTTTTTTACTGTGAGGATGGTTGAACACTGGCATGGGTTGCCCAGAGAGATGTGGTCTCTATCCCTGGAAATACACAAAACCTGACTAAACACAGCTCTAAGAAACCTGCTGGAGTTGACCCTGCTTTGAGTGGGGAATCTGGACAGGATTATGTCCAGAGATGCATGGCAACCTCAACCATTCTGTGATTCTGTGATGTCCATACTGGAAAACTGATGACACAAAGTCCTGCATTTGAGTACTAAAACTGTAATTCAGCTTAATTAAAGTAATAATTTGTTTATGGTGCCAGTGATAAAAGATTTGAAGAAGAGAACCAGGCCCTACTCACAGCTGACAGGTTTTCATTTTAGAACATTATTATTTCTTTCTTAGAATAATCTGCTATGATAGTATTTTGAATTACTGTACAGATATACAGATTGATTTTAATTGTGTCTTAAAGCTATAGCCTGCATGAAGGTCCAGAAAATCAGCTAAATGCAGTGGATATGATTTTTCTTTATTTTGTTAATTATAATTAATTGTAGATAAATTTATATAGATTTTCATCCTAAGAATACAGTAAGTACAGTAAGAACAGAAGTGGTCAAAGTACTTCATGACTTCAAGGCAAGGAAGATCTTTCAGAATGTGAGATTAGTACCAGATTGGAACAGAAGCCAGATCTCTTCTGCTCATCTCACTTTAATATCTAGCAGTAGCATGATCATTGAAATCAGTCAGTCTTAACATTTGAGGAAGAATAGGAATAGAAGAAATAAGCTAGACTTTACTGGACAAAGAGGAATGTAGGGATGTTAGTGGTGGGACTTCAGATTATATTGAAGTAACATGCAACTGTTTATTTTAGACATAGCATTATACATTATCTTTCATTTCTTTACTTCTAGGGTCCGAGGTGGTTGGCTTTGATGGGAAAAGTTGTCTAATTTACACATTTAATCAAAAACTCATGAGTGTACTGAAAGATGTGATTTCTCTGAAGTTTAAGACAATGAAAAGTGATGGAATTCTCCTCCACAGAGAAGGACAAAATGGAGACCATATCACTCTGGAATTAATTAAAGGGAAGCTGTCCCTACTCATTAATTTAGGTAACAGATACAGTCTCATAAAGTCTAATATAGTTATTAGGTATTATGTGACTAAAACTTCTTTTAATTTAAGTGGATTTTAATGTATAATGTGTGATAAACTAGCAAAATATATTTGAATACTTATATTTCTATATGGAATTAATAGTTTCTATTTTTCTTCTTTCAAGGTGATACTAAAACTCATCCTTCTAATGCCCAAATTAATATTACACTGGGCAGCCTTTTGGATGATCAACACTGGCATTCTGTTCTCATTGAGCACTTTAACAATCAAGTAAATTTTACAGTGGATAAACACACTCATCACTTTCACACAAAAGGAGAATTCAATTATTTGGACCTTGATTATGAGGTGTGAAAATTACCTTTCCTTTATTATATTTATTAACTTTGTTATGCAAATGCAGTGAAACAAGCAAAGGAGAGAGAACTTAAGGAAATTTGTAGTGCTTGAGACTTTACGTATTTTTCCATCTCCTAAAAGAATTAATCAAATGTTCTGAGATTACTGGTGTTTCATTAGACTTGCAACTCAAAATTTTCAAAAAATCAATTTTTTCATCTCTGAATTCATTATTTTAATATCTTTTTTTTTTTTCCCCCCCAGTAGTGCTGCAAATGTGATAAACAGTATGTAGATATAAGGAATGATCCCCAACTCAAAATTATTATTTTATGGCTTGATGAAAATTACAATAAATTAGCATAAAGCCATTTTAGAAATGTTTAGATTAAGACTTAGATTCCTGTTAAATTTGGCAAATGTACTCTGAAAAAATCTTGATTACACAAATGATAGATTTGTGAAAAAGAGTAGATGTAATTTGCTGTTACAGTTTCCCACCTATGGCTAAAAATACCACTATTTCACAGTTGTAATGTGATGACTGGCTGCTTTATGTTTGCCCCTGTCCTGTTCATTGGATAAGACAATAAGTTGTAGAGCAGAGTGTCTGGATCCTACAGATCTAAATTGCTTTATTCTACCATTCAACTTTTAAAGCAGTTTAAAGTAAGATTTCATGCTGTTCTGCATCTGCATTATCCCATTTCAAAAATATCATTCATAAGAATAAAGTCATGATTCTGCTTAATAGTTTTGAATCTAAGCCATGATTCCAAGGTTTGGGGAATTGTACAAATAAGAAAAAAATATTATTAAAAAAACAGAGAAAAAAAGTAGAACAATAAATGCTTGTTCTAACTGGCAAATGGATTTATTTTACTAATTCAATCAGTATTGCAAATTATTTTTTCTTCTCTTCCACATACGGTAGTTTGACATATGTGTTCCCAATAAAAGGTAGAAAGGAAACCAAAAGTCTAAAAAATTGAAAAAAAAGGCCTAAAAACTTCCAAAAAACTATAAACTACTGTATTTAAAATTGTATTTCTGACTATAAAAATTTCTCAGTAACTTCATGAAATGTGATATTTTTAAAACTGTTTATTTCATAAAATGATTTTAAAGATCAAGTGAAATTTCAAAATTAAAAGATAAATAGTTTAAACTTACTTTTCCTACAATGTCAACCAGAATAGCTTTGAAATGAGTGAGTTCAAAAGTTCATTCAAACTGGCATCCTGTTTCTGATGGTGCCCAAGACTGGAAACATAGACTAGAGTAGAACTCGGGTCACCCTTGTGGTAATGCTTTTCTAAAATAGTCTACTGTTTTCTAACAGTTTTTGCCTCAGGAACTTATTAAAGCAGAGTGATATTCTTGAATTTAATAGCTCTCGGTGGATTTTTATTTTCATTAAACCTTCCAATCTCTTTCTGAACCCAAGTAAACCTACAGCATCGAATCAAAGAACTGCACAGCCTAAGCATTTTGGCAGGGGAAAAAGTACCTCCTTTCATTTGTTTTGAGTCTGCCCTAGAATAATTTAATTTTATATACCCTTATTCTCTATTACAGTAGTTATGATTTACGCATAGTGGAGAAGTCAGGCTTAAATTTCCTAAAGAAGTGTTAGTAAATTCTCTTATCCATTTTTGCACTGTTCAGCATGGTCCACACGTACTGGGCCTTTTCCTTCTTCTGCTTTGTTTTACAGCTCTAATGGACTTTGAACTCTATACTAAACAACTGTTAAGAGGCATCCTCAGAAGGGAAAAAAAAAAGCCAACACTTAGAATATTTTATCGCATATATATGACTGGATATAGCCTAATTTTTGTTAGCCTTTTCTTTCAATACATAGATGGGATACAAGGAAATAGCTCAGAAGTAGCAGGTTCATTATTGGCCCATATTTGATTCGTGCTCTTACACTACTAGCAACTTCTTTCCTTAGAAAACTGTTTAATAGTATCATTGATTTCTCTTCTCTTTCTAAGCTCAGCTTTGGAGGGATCCCAGTGCCTGGAAAATCAGGGACATTGTCAAGCAGAAACTTTCATGGGTGTTTTGAAAATATTTATTATAATGGAGTGAACATTATTGACCTGGCCAGGAGGCATAAATCTCAGATCTACTTTGTGGTAAGAGATTCATATTGAGAAAGTAAAACTAAGTAAAATAGAGAAAAGAAAAAGACCACAGCCACTTTCATATGGATCCTGTTAGCATACAGTCCTAGTAAAATCTATTGTTTAAAGAAACTAAAATCAGGTAATCATCTAATTGGACTATTTTTTTTATTTGCTCTGTAGACTCAACCAGTAAACAATGCAGAATGTATTTTATTCTTCAGCTCTTTAGCTGATATTTAGGTGTGTGATATTTCACTGTTGTGTGGCATCTCACTGTTGTGCATATACAAAAGCCAGTGGGTACAAGAAGATATATTTGAAGTCATTGAGACTCTGGCTTTCAGTTCTGTACTTGACTATGAAGAACAGCAGCAGTACATTTTAAGAGCCTTCTATTACTGAGGACATTGATCCACACTGTTTTCTCCAGCACATTATAATTTTGATAGATAAGTTCTGTTTGTGAATTTATACTGCCCTTTGTCTGGCCAACAGCTGTATTAGCCAAATCCCTACCATTTAAAGAAAGGGTTCCAACAATGAACCAACTTTCATCTGTGTTACAGGGTTTCTATAATTTTTACTAAGTCCTTTGGGATTTCTTTGCAATAGTACAAGAGTCAACTCTATTTGCAGTATTTATTTATTTAGCAGCAGAAAATACAGAAACAGGAAACAATCAGATCAAAACAATTAACAAAATACAAAATGCTTACAAGTTCCAAATCATTTTGTTTAAATTTCAATTCAGAATATGAACAATCAAATTTGGTTCTTTGTTCCAGAAAAAAACTGGATGACAGGCATCTCTTCTCATTTGAATATTCCAGAATTAACTAGACTAATACCTCCATATAATATCCTGTCCATGATGCTGATGGATTTTGGGGAAAGGGCTCCGGTGGACTAGTGAAAGAGGAACTATGAAATTATTGTTGTAGGAAGTTTCATCATCTTAATCTCAAATGATTTAAACTGTTGTCCTACTTTCAAAACTATTTTGGACATGTGTTATAATGTAAATGTGCCAGAAAGTATCTATGTTACCATAGAATCCATGTTAAATAGCCACTTTGCTGGTCTGATGCAGTATTAGGCAGCTGTTCCAAAAGCATGGAGGGGGAATCCACAGATGGTAAGCTTTTAGATTTTAACAAGGTTTATTAATCTCATAACTGCCTTTTCACTATGGGCCAGTTCAGTTGACTATTCACGTCTCTACAGCTGAGTTCATAAGACAGAAGTTTTATTTGTTTGTATATTTTCCCTGAAGAAAATGAAAACAGATAAACTTTAATGTCTTGCCATGCCAGGGGCTAGTGAGTATTTTAAATTGACTTTTTAGCTTTTTACTATAAGGTCAAAGTTTTATGTACGTTCCAAAGTTTAAAAGCTCTTGGGTTGAACAGAAGTTAAATGTGCTTTAAATTCTAAAGACATGAATCTTTTAATAATCATCTGTACAGAACAAATTAGTTATAATTCAAATGGTGGGCAGCAAGTCATTAAATCAAAGCGCATATTGTATCACTATCAAGAGTCATAAAGTATTAACTAACTCTGACACCAGATGCAAAAAATGCTTTATTCTCATTCCAGTCTTTTTCACTCAGTACAACCACTGAAACAGGTGAAGCTCAGAGTTTGTCAATGAACCTGCCCACAAGGTTATTTCGGTATCTAAGAACCAGTGATTTCAGAAGCAGTCAAGCACAAAATAAAGGCTAGGTGCCTAAATACAGCTCGTGAACTGGTCCATATGGGCCTGCTTGAAAACACATTTCCTTCTTATTTATTAATTATGCGTTTCACATTTGTAAGTAGCATGAGTTTATATGTGGAGTTTTCTCTATTTGTTGGGGTCAGTGCACATCTCCAGTTGCTTGATTTGGAGAGGCTGCTCCTTGGTCTGGCAAAATGTTTTCCTATCTAATTCAACACTGTCTTAAACAACCAGTATCCTCAACATTTTTTTCGATACAAGCATTTAGACCCATGTAAATATTTGTACCAAACTTTGCATTCAGTGGCATTTTATTTGACATTCAGAAATTTGTTAATTACCTAATGCATTCTGAGGCTGAACCAAAACAGAAACAAAGCAAGTATACCTAACTCCTGAAGTACTGTTAAATCGCTCATATAATTTAGAATCTTACCTTACTCAAGGGTCCTTGCCAGTCTTTGCTCAGACACATGTCTTTTCTGGTCAAACAACTAGATAAATACTTCTCAAACTTATGATGATCTTATATATTCAGACTTGATTTTTAGACTAGCACATTAAAATATTACAAATAATAGTTTCTATGAACTCTGTAGTTTCCATACAAAAGTTCTCATTACTTTTTTCTCAAATGTTCCTAATGCTATATTTGTTTCATTTCTTTCTAGGGCAACATGTCATTCTCATGTATAGAGTCACAGGTGGTTCCTGTTACATTTCTGAGCTCCAGTAGTTACCTGGCACTGCCAGGCACATCAGGGCAAGATGAAGTATTCATCAGTTTCCAGTTTCGCACCTGGAACAAGGAAGGACTTCTATTATCTAGTAAACTACACCAGACTTCAGGTGGTTTCCTCTTATTTCTGAGTGATGGGAAAATTAAAGTCAGTCTTCATAGGCAAGGAAAAGCACTGACTGACATCATTGCAGGTAACAGAAATGAAAAAAAAAATCCAGTATTCCTATGTGTAAAAAAATAGGTTAAAGTCATTTAAATTAGTGCCTGCTTTCTTCACTTAGTTTTATGACTAGTATGTGTGAAACTATGCTTTACTTGTGTGAATTTTAATCCCAAATATTTCTAAACACTATCTTTTCTCATAAATATGTATGTTTGGTTTTTTCCTAATGACTAAGTAGAAATTATGTGCAATAATCTAGGCTGCAAAGTTGAGTTCTTAGATTTACATGAATATAGTATGTAAAGTTCACATGTATAATCTGGGAAATTCAAGACATCTAAGCAACTTTTTCAGTTGTGAAGTGTGAACGAGTTAATTTCTTACTCTGTCAAGCTAAGTCATTAAAATATTTTTCATCATTTGCCAGTGCTTTCATAAGACATCAAGTCAGTCATTTTTCCCTAAAGTTATATGTTATTATATATATTATGTTTGTTATTTTCTAGAGGCCTCAATTACAGAGCTGTCCATTAAATTTGGACAGTGGATGCTGATGATCAGGTTGTGTTCCAGAACCTGGGGCAAGTTTACATTTAAGGAAAAAAAAAAAAAAAGATTTATGGTGAAGTCAAAAAGAAATGGAGAAGTTGAGGAGGCTGAATAATTGATAGCTAAGATGTCACTTTTGTAGTTGATCATTGAATTGAGGTTAGATCCTCTGCTTTTGGTAGGGTGTACTGCTAGGCTGAGGTACTCAATGGCTTTACCTCTATCTTTAAATAGGGGAGACCAGTTGTTCCCTGAGTGCCCAGCTCCCTGAGCTGGATGACAGCAACAGAGAGCAGAATGAAGCCACCATAATCCAAGCCACTTAGACACACACAAGCCTGTGGGGCCAGATGGGATCCACTCAGGAATACTGAGTGAGCTGGCAGAAGTGCTCACCAAACCACTTTCCATCAACAGTTCTGACTACCCAGGGAGGTTCCAGTTGACTGGAGGTTCATAAATGTGCTGCCCATCCATAAGGAAGGCCAGAAGGAGGATCCAGGGCACTAGAAGCCTGTCAGTCTGACCTTGGTGCCAGGGAAGATTATGCAGTACATAAATACATGAGTGCAATCATACAGCAAGAACAGGACAACCAGGTGATCAGGCCCAGTCAGCATGGGTTTATGAAAGGCAGGTGCTGCTTGACTAAACTGATAAACTTCTGTGACAAGGTGATCTGTTTAGTGGATGAGGGAAAGGCTGTGGATGCCATCTATCTGGGCTTGATTGAAGCCTTTGACACTGTTTCCCATAGCATTCTCCTGAAGAAGCTTGCTGCTCACAGCTTGGATGGGTGTGCTCTCTACTGGATGAAAAACTGGCTGGATGGCCAAGCCTAGAGAGGTGTGGGAAAATGAATTAAATCCAGTTGGTGGCCAGCCACAAGTGGTGTTCCAAAGGGTGCAGTACTGGGGTCTGTTCTCTGTAATATCTTTGTCAATGATCTGGACAACAGGTCAAGGACAGTCTCAGCAAGTTTGCAGATGACACCAATTTAGGTGGGTGTATCGATCCACTTGAAGGTAGGGAGTGTCTACAGTGGGATCTGGGTAGGCTGAGTCGGTGGTTCAAGGACAATGGTATGAGGTTCAAGAAGGCCAAGTGCCAGGTCCTGCACTTGGATCACAACAACCCCAATAAAATGCTATAGGCTTGGGAAGTGTGTCTGGAAAGTTACCTGACAGAAAAGGACCTGGGGGCGTTGACTACTGGCTGAATAAGAGCCAGCAGTGTGGCCAGGAGGCCAAGAAAGCCAACAGCATCCTGGTTTGTATCAGAAATAATGTGGGAAGCAGGACTAGGAAGGTGACCATATTCCTGTACTCAGCACTGGTGAGGCTGCACAATGAATACTGTGTTAAGTTTTGGGCTTCTCAATCCAACAAGAACATCAAGGTATTGCAGTGTATCCAAAGAAAGGCAAGTAAGCTGATGAGGGCTCTAGAGTACAAGTCTTATGCGGAGCAGCTGAAGGAACAGGAGTTGTTTAGCTTGCCAAAAGGAGGCTGAGGGAAGACTTTATTGCTTTCTTCAACTACCTGAAAGGACAGGATTGGTCTTATTTCACAAGTAACAAGCAATGGTACAAGAGGGAATGGCCTCAAGTTACAACAGAGGAGGTTTAGGTTGGAAATTAAGTATGGCCAGTAGGTCAAGGGAGGTGATTCTGGCTCTCTACTCAACTCTTGTGGGACCCCACCTGGAGTACTGCATCCAGCTCTGGAGACCCCAGCACAAGAAGATCATGGACCTGTTGGAGATGGTCCAGAGGAGGGCTACAAAGATGACTTGAGGGCTGGAACGCCTCTCCTATGAAAGCAGGCTGAGAGAATTTGGCTTGTTCAGCCTGCAGAAGAGGAGGCTCTGGGGAGACCTTATTGCAGCTTTCCAGTATCTGAAGGGGGCCAACAAGAAGGCTGGAGAGGGACTTTCCACAAAGGCCTGCAGTGATAGGATGAGGGGTAATGGATTCAAACTGGAAGAGGGTAGATTTAGATTGGAAATTAGAAGGAAATTCTTTACCTTGAGGGTGGTGAGACACTGGACCAGGTTGCCATGGGGGGTTGTGCATGCTCCATCCCTGGAGGTGTTCAAGGCCAGTTTGGATGGGACATTGAGCAACCTGGTCAAGTAGGAGGTGTCCCTGCCATGGCAGGAGGGTTGGAACTAGATGGTCTTTGAAGTGCCTTCCAACCTGAAATATTCTATGATTTTATTAGAAAAAATTTATTCCCTGAAAGGGTTGTCAGGCACTGGAACAGGCTGCCCAGGGATGTGGTTGAGTCACTATCCCTGGAGGTGTTTAAAAGCATGCAGGTGTTATGCTTATGGACATAGTTTCATGCTGACCTGACAGTGCTGTGTTGGACTTGATGATTTTAAAGGTCTCTTCCAACCAAAATGATTCCATGATTCTATAAGAAGGAATAGATAGATTAAGCTTAAAAATGGGATTCCAGAGAATATATGAAAATGAGGAAATGTGACTGGGATCAGGAGTGGTTTCTGTATGAACAAAGTAGATGACCAGAGACCACTAGCTGGTGGAATATGTCATAAAAGCATAAGGGTACTTTGGCTGCAGGAAACACAGTGATGATATTCAACACATTAGTTGACCCTAGATTTCTTCTGAACTCTAGACAAACATATATTTCGTATTCATAAAACAGGAACATTATCAGTGAAAAAGAAGTCAAATTAGTTCCAGTAACATAATGTGCGAACTGAAGTAGCAGGTACATAGCAAGTAGGAAAACTGTATTTTGCATTGGTGTTTAGAAAAGAAGTTAAGGATTTAAATGTGTGAAGAATTTAATTTTGCATAGAGTATATTCTTCAGAGTGATTGGAACCACACAAAAGGCATCTTCCTGGGGAGTTTTCAAGCCACAATACTGACAGCTTAGCGACACTGTTTAGTGCCAGTGTCTTAAACAATAACAAATACAGTAAGTAAACTAAGCAGTTACTGAGATAAAAATTAAAAATAAATAATACAATAATTATGATAAAAATTAAAGTCCCTAAATCTCTTTCAGACCCCACAAAATTTAAAAAGTTATGTAAGCAAGGGAGAAAATTTCACACACAAAAATATAATTAGTATAAACACAAAATGAGAATCACTTACCTCAAGCATTAAAGAATCATGTACTTGGCTGTGTAAGTCAGACAAAAAGAGCAAAGCAGAGCCAAGCACAGCAAAGAAACAGCCACAGGACCTGAACATGAAGCCTTCCTAATCTTAGTTCTTTGGCCTTATTTCTTTTAGATTGATTCCTTACTTCAATTTCTGACAAAATGAAAATTCCTTTGAAGGGGAAAAAAAAAAAAGAAAAAGGAAAAAGAAAAAGTTAAACATAACTCTGAAGCTCATTATATTTATACAGGTGTATAATGATTAAAAGTAAATTTCCAAACAGTTGATTATGTTAATTCAGGAAACCTGTAAGGCAGGAATGACCATGGATAATGTTGAAATTTACATAAACGCTTTCATACTATTTTTGCAGGTGATAATAGGATCAGCCCTGGTATTTGTTATAATCTAAAATAACTGATGTACAAAGAGTACCACTTTCACAACAAGAGGCTTCCCTAGGCTAACCATTTGATAATGTCAATTTCTTAGTAAGAATGTCAGTGGTATGTTAAAAGTGATGAATTTTGCTTTTTAGAAGCTATTTGAATTGCTGTTCAATTAGATGGTGTATGTTAAAGAAACTATTGCCATGTAGCATCATCTTAATAGACCAGTTGGTGGTGGTGGCATTTTTAATAGCTGTAGGCTTCCACATAGAGCGATTCATTCCATTTCAAAGTTGCAATACAAAACATAACATATTAGGTGAAACATCCCAAAATAAATCTTGATGCTCTATGCTGAAACAAAATCTAATATGCTCATGATATATAAACTTACTCTTCAGAAAGTCTAATGGGAGGAATTACCTTTGTCTTTGTGAAGACAGAAAGTACTGCAAAAGCATCCCATTATCTTCCAAGAAAGAAATTTTCTAACAAAACCATATAGGGAACTTTTTCTTGAGTTTTTGAAGTGTTTTTTATACACTGAATAAATTCAAGTCTGCATTTGGAGATTGAGTAATTAAATTATGGATGGCTGGACAGGTTTTTTTCCCCCACAAGCAGGAACTTATGACCTGACTTTCACACACACAAAAAATATTTGATAATTAAATTGGAGCGTATTTCTTTGTGCACAGTTTTTTTAAGATTTCTTCAACCATATAAAAATGAGAAGAATGGAATATTAATTCATGACTGATTAAGTTGTAATAATCCATATCCTTCTTTTACAGAATGATTGCTTAATACCTTCCCTTTGTAGCCTCTTTTGTAAGTTGGTCATTAAATATTCACAAAGAAATAATATAGACTAAAGAAAAGAAATTAACACAAAGTTAATTTGTGTTGAATGATGACACCCAATTGAATTACAACCTGTATAGATGTTTGAGATCTTATTACTGAGTTTCTTCATATGACCCTGTCTTTCTATGCAGCTTTTAATTTCTATGCAGGTTTTAATTAAGTGATGTTAACAATCATTGTATTTGGTGGTTATACTTCAGACTAATCTGTAAATTGCTTTCTCTAAAGTAGTTCTTTTGTTTCTTGCTAATTTCCTAATAAGCTATATACATTGTCTTTTTATATATATGTTCCTAAGTTTGGGTATCTTTGTTCTGTAAGACTTCCCACAGACTTTTTTTAAAGATATTAAAATGATGGAGCTACTATTAGTGAGAACAAACGAATATCTTGTTTAATAGCTACCTTAATATGCACTAGAAGTTTAATCACTACTTTTTCCTCATTTTTTTCTGGTAAAGCATTTTAAATACTCCTAGTAGAACACCAAACAATATAATTTTCAGATTGAAGGAAAATGTTAGCAGCCTGTTTTCCTACACCATTTATATGTCCTACACCATTTGTACTCTGTGGCTTTGCACAAGTAAATGTGAATTTAATCAAGGTTCTCAACTGAAGGGCTACAATGAGCTGTTTTTTCAGGTATTCCACAGTGGAATTCTTCAGTCCCCAGATTTAATGAAAGGGTCTTTTGGGAAGTTTTAACTTGAGCTACATGAACATCATTTAGTATCTCTAATCATGCCAGCCTGTATGAAGAGATAAAATCTCCATCCCCAAATCATTTAATTTAATTATTTAATTTAATATGTTCAGTAATTACATAGACGGTGGGATTGAGCACATCTTCAGTAAGTTTGCTGATAACACCAAGATGAGTGCTACAGCTGATTCGCTAGATGAAAGGGATATTATCCAGAGGGACCTTAGCAGGCTTGTGGAGTGCACCCATGTGAATCTCATGAAGGTCATGAATCTTCAATAGGATCAAGTGCAAGGTCCTGCACCTGGGCCAGGAGACTCCCCAATATCAGTACAGAGTAGACCTGCAGAGAAGAACTTGGAGATACTGTGGATAAAAAATTGGACACGAGCTGACAATGTGCACTTGGAGCCCTGAAAGCCAACCATATCCTGGAAGCATAACCAGAAGTGTGGCGGCAGGTTGTGGAAGGCGATTTTGCCCCTCTACTCCACTCTGGTGGAGTAATTTGTCCAGTTCTGGGGTTCCAAACCTAAGGAAAAAATGGACCTAAGGTCCAGAGAAGGGTCATGAAAGGCTGGAACACCTCTCCTGGTGAGAAAGGCTGAGAGAGTTGGGGTTGTCAAGCCTGGGTAAGAGAAAGCTCTGGAGAGACCTTACTGTAGCCTTTCAATACTTAAAAAATAATAGGGGCTTATAATAAGAATGGAGGGAGATTTTTTTCCAAGGGACTGTAGTGACAGGACA
>VYZX01019457.1:8357-29183 GCA_013401335.1 Brachypteracias leptosomus
GATGTATTCAAGGTCATATTGGATGGTGCTTTGAGCAACTTGATCTAGTGGGAGGTGTCCCTGCTCATGGTAGTGGGGCTGGAACTAGATCATCTTTAAGGTCCCTTGCAATCCAAATCATTATGATTCTATAATCCAGGTTTGCTTAATTTTGATTTCATTACCAATGAGGTAGTTAAAGTACAAGAAAATAACACTGTTTTTTGAGAAGATCAGTTCCTTTTTCTTAGTTTGTTGCACTTGAGTTCTTTGTTCAGGCTTGTTTGGGGCATAAAATTGTCTCCTATTGGTTATGTAAAGTCCATTGCAACAAATGTTCTGTTGCAGAAGATTTGGGGAAAACCTGCCTGCTTTCATTTGTCATTAAACTCAGGTAGCAGCAATCAGTTACTGGAGTTTAGGCATCATGTGGTTAAATTTTAACATTTTGGCCATGACATAGAATCCACTGGTGATCAACATCACTAACAGAGTTGTCTATGCCTATTCACAGTCACTGAGAGTCCAGATACACCTTACATGACTCAGTGTGGTGCACCAGAAACATCTCTCATGATATTTTGCAATCAGCACTCTTTAGTTTTCCTACTCTCTGTTTCATGTTCACTGGCTAACCAATATTGACTTGCAGTAAATATATGATGCATAGATAGGAATTAGCAGAGTGGGTGAGATCTTATGGGAATTGAAGTGTTGACAGGAACATAGTAAATGGGAAACACAGGCCACATGAGGACCATGACAGTTCAGTCTCCATCTCTACCATTTACATCACAAGAATTAACAAAACATCTACCTCAAATGGAAAACAAAAGTACAAAAACCTTCCCAGCACTGCACAACATCCTTATTTATCTAACTGGATCCCTGCACCATGAGAAACCAAAAGAGCATGATGCCACTGGAAAAGAGCAGAAGATATTAAGAATATTGCCAGTGTCATAATTCTATTCTGCCCTAATTTTATGTTATTCCTGACTTAGGATAGGGTTTGCTGTGCTGTTTGTGCTTCTTTCACTTTCTCTCTTACTTTGTCTTTTAAGGTGTTAGAGGTAGAATTCTCTGATTTGAGTTTTCAAAGTAGTATTCTTCCACTGACCTGGATGATCAAATCATTTTACCTATCTGCTGTGCCTCTGGGCTCTTTCTTGACCATTATGTTTGGGGTATGGTCTCTGTCTCATGTCTAATAGCTACTGCTATGGCACCTTGGTCTCTGCTGGGGATATTAAATGCTGTACAATTCAGGCATTAAGTGTGCCAGCAGTTAGGCACAGGAAATCTTACACTCAAAAGTAGAGAAAAAAGTAAATTCAATGCCCTACCATGTTAATTTACACAGTTTCAGTTTTGGAGATTAGTCTCAAATTATTTTGAATTGCAAATCCAATTGTACTTTAATTATGATTATGACCTCTACTTTGTGGCACACAGTTCAATCTTTACAACCACAGTCTATGGTAAATTGCTATAATGGTGCTGTAGATGATGTACCGTAACACAGAGACTTGCCCTATATCTGTAGACAAAGACATGCATGCACATGCACATTTTGACTTGCAACAACCTCCTAATAATACAGATTTATTCTCCTTTGGTTTTGCTTTTTTGACTTCCCTTCTCTTGCCAGATAGGGTAGCAAGGACTCGGTGACTTGCTGGAAGAAATCTGTAGAGTATGTTAATTTCTGTGGAACTTAGGCAGCCTCATAAGTCTTAGAGATTAATAAGAATCTGGGAAGTATCTATCTTCTGGTGATGCTTTCATTTGCGCAGTAATAAAGCTCGCCTTTCTTGTTTAATAAAAACAATGAGGAAACAAATGGGTGTGCAGGCATTGGAACTTTTGAGGAATTAATTCAAAAGCACGGAGGAAAGTTTTTTATCATGCTGTAAGCACCAGAAAGGTGAAAATTACTCTTCCCTGGAGCTCTTACCCTCTGTGTGCCTTATCTCTAAGTTACACCAAACTTAAGGCAAAATCCTCAGAAGGTGCTAAGTGTCTCTTGGAAAGTGCTGATCATTATCCTGAAAGGTGATGGGCACGTTTCACTGAGACCATCAGGAGCTTGGGAGAGTTCTGCATGATTTATTTCCTTCCCTTGCCTATTGGAACAATTTCTTGGTTGAACACGTTCTTTTCATCCAAATTAAATTTCTGTGGAAAATTTCAACATCAGTAACAATTTTGAAGCTTTTTAATTTTTTTTTTTTCTTTCTTTTTTGGTTTTGAAGAGATGGCAATGATTTTTCCTGTCTGTTCCCCTTCCATCCCCCCACCCCCAAGGTTCTTGTAAATTTAACTTTCAATGCATAGACAGGCGATTGACAAAAGCAAGATCCTTGCAGCAGGCAGGGGGCCAGGGGCTGAGCACCCAGCTCCCACCCGGCTCCCAGCCTCCCTACAGCTCCAGCTGCCAGTGAGGCACAAACCCAAGCTGCTTAGCATCCCCACATCTCCTGCAACTCTGTCTGCCAGAGAACTGGAGCAGAGTGAGAACTTGTAAAAGAAATTTTCTTACCCCTCCAAAAAAGAACTTTGAAAGATAACACAGTTTAAATTCATCTAGGCATCAGAATTTAGTAAAAAAAACTGTTTCAAAATATTGTTTTCCCTAGATATATATTAATGCACTTATTATATTAAAAATGGCTTGATTACTCAATCTACAGAGAAGAGGAATGTGACACATATCTTCCTTCAATACTAGATTATCCTTATATCTGGCCATCTATAGGCTCACTTCTCAATTTTCTTGTCTTCCTATAGGTGTGTCCCGTGGCTATCATAAGGACTGTGAATCTCTGACAACTGAGGATATACACTGAGACAGACTTATGCCTGTGGCCAAGAACTTTCCAAGTCTCTCTGCAGTCACTAGTTCCTAAGCTTAGACTCAGGATGAACACAGCTGCCTGCAGTGGCCATATGCAGTGCCAAGAGTGAAAGGTGGTGTAGCAGTAACTTACTCAGGATCCTGAACCTCCTTGTACTGCTGCAATGGCACTTGTTGATCTCAGGAAATGCACCTACCCTTGAGTTTCTACGGGGGGAATTTCTCTTAGAGAATATTGACCAGTGTGATATTTACCCTACTTCAAGCAGTCCATTTTTTTCACTGCTTATAAACCACGCAGATGAGACTATAATCTACAGAAGGTTGTTGCTTGATTTGTGCTGCATGCAGGCATTACTGTGTTTCTGATTCAAGGATGGACTGGACAGATGGGTTCTGCTTCTCTCAGTGGCAGGTTATCTAAGTTCTGTGTCCCTGAACTGAAATTTGTCTAAATGGCAGTAAAAATTCCTGTTTATCTCATTGTAGCAACACTGACAACCTGGGAAATAAATTCATTGGGATATTCTTCTCTGCAGCAACTTCAGCCTTGCTCCCTCTCTCTCTTTTTTTCTTATGTGTATATGTATATGTATACAGTTACAAAAAATTATCTCATGGTCAAACCTGTCTTGTGAGTTGCTGGGATTTGTTCACATTTCTTTGTTTTTTTTGCAGCTGAATCCCATGTTACCTGCGATGTTTATAGTCCAAGTAATTGCTGTTGTGGCACATTTAAGGATACTCCAGCTTTGTCAGGGTGGAGAAAGTGTAGAAGTCTTTACAGTGGTAGGAACACAGTCACAATCAGGAAGCACTGTCTTTGCTTCTCTCTTGGAGCTGATGCTATGGCACAGGTCTGAGTCAGGATATTATGTTTGTAAGCATATTGCATTGGATCTGTTTTGGCCCTGACTTTAACCTTCACTTAATAAAAATGTGTTCTAGCCACAGGGTATGAGTTCTCATGACTAGTAAAGGTAGGGACCTTTGCAATGCAATAAAACAGGGAGGAAATATTGTGATAGATATGGCACTGCTTCTGCTCTCCGCCTCCTATCTTCTTGCATCCTGAAGTGAAACCTTTATTTTAGAAATAAACACTTTGGAACTTAAATCAGTTTTTCTTTAATCAAGACCACTTTTTAAATATTCTTAAATAAAATACTACTTAAAATGGGTAATTCTACATGAAGTCGGAGAGAGATAGTGCGAGAACCTACAGTATATCAGACTGAATTAGTTTTTCATGCTACGAGATGTAAACAAATCTATTTAATTAGAACACCTTGTTCTTACTGCATTCAGAGTCATTTTTTATAAAGCAGAGAGAAAAAAAAATGGTTTGGCAGCAAATTTCTATAATACTACAAAGAAGATCTAAACTGTGTGTTTCCCTCACTAAAACGGACTATTTTTTTTCTCATTCTTATTGTTGTTTGAATTGGGATCTCAAAGTCAAGTCCCCCTTGACAAAGATGATCCCTGGGCCAAGTACACACATTCCTAAAGATGAGCTTTGATTTGAAACCCTTCCTTTATACTTCATTAGCAGAGACAACAGTGCACATGTAGTCATACAGTGGAAAGCTGATTCTTGAAGTAACTTGTTTAAGTCATGCATGCCAAGACCAGAACTCCACCCTGGAATCTCTGGCCTACACCAAGGCCATGAGATCCAGGTGCTTGTTCACCACTGACGCAATCAAACTTTCACCATCTATGTAATGCAGAGACATTAGTAAATTTCATCTTTTTGATGTTGCCTTCTCTCCTTTATAAGGTAGAATGAAATCTGGAGCATCAACATGAGAAAAAAGGGAGGCTGTGTGCTCGAGGCCTTTATTCAACCCCATAAACTCTTAGATCACCTTTCTTTTTCTTCTCCTGTAGCTGTGTAAGGAGCCCACTTGGCTATACAGGCTCATTAGTCACAACAGAAAGGCAGCACAAGGTCCCACAGTGTCAAGCTGCCACCTAAATCTAGGTAATGTGGCGTGTTAAAATGCTGTACACTGGCTTGCAGTAACACCTCAGTTCCTTGCTAAGGTGATGTTTCCATTTCTTTCTGAATTCTAGACCTGGATTTGCCACCTTTGTGGCCCATCCCTTCCTGGATCTGCATTTTAAAATCTGTACTTTCCTGGCCACACATATCCAAAGCCTCAAATGAGCAGTAGAGGCACACAAACAGTGTCTGGGGATAATATACTTAATGCCAGATCTCTAGATTCAGTCACCATGTGGAGACTCTCAGGCCAACATTGAAGTAGGTTGAGGTATTAAACACCAATGTGGGGGTCTTTTCTCTCCTCTATACATAGTAACCAGTTCTGTCCCACCAGACTACTGCTATGAGAAAGATTCCTTGATCATGGTGGAAAGATCTTGTGATGGGATCTGGGCAAAGAAAAGGAGAGCTTCACTTCCTGAAAAAAGGATCTCCAAAACAGTGTTCATCTGGGAGTGTCTCTGAGTTGTGTGAATAGCAGCTATGTGCCTGAATTTGAGCTATTACCAAGACAATGTCGTTTTCTATGGCGATCCAGTTGCCCAGCAAAGACCTTGAATGCTGCACACTGTGACTTTGGTTAGTGGTGGGCAACAGTAATATTCTTCAAAGGGGAAGATAATAATCTCAAATTCAGGAAGGAACTGGCATCTCACCTTGGTAAACTGCAACCAGACTAGACCACTGAAAGAATTGTTTTCACTGGAACTGTCCGGGGCTACAGAATCTGTCTTCTCATTTTAATCAGATCCCTCAGGTCCTTCTTGTGCCCTGTATTTTCATATAAAACATGCAGTTTTTCCCAGTCCTTCCTTCTCATGTGCTGACCGTCCAAACTTGTCCTCCATCAGAAAAACTGGAAGAAAAGAAGTGATCTGAGTGTCTGTATGGGGCTGCACAATGCAGTTGAGGGAGTGCTTCATCCCATGGTGCAGTTCTGACTTTTTCCTAGCACATTAGGACAGTCATGTTACAGTCCAATGCCAGAAGTCTGTGGAATTAGATTAGATAGCAGTTAAGTAATCAGGAGATTTGAATATTATTCCTCTCTTGGCCAGAGACCTGCTGTGCCTCTTGGAACAAATCTCCTCTCTGCATTTCTTTCTTCTCCTCCCATCTTTCCTTTACCCTGCCCATTTATATGGCCAGCTCTTCAAGACAGTCTGTTTTGCTCCATACTGATCACCAATGGACCCCAGTCTCATCTGAGCTGTCTAGACACAATCATCACCGAAATAATAATAATCATGCTGAAAACAAAATGCCAATATTTTTCTACCAATGTGAAGCCTGTTTTATATTCCTCTGGCTTTGTCCCCTACATTAGTGATGCTTAGAGGCAAAACAAAAAGCTGGTCATCTTACCACTGTTAAATGATATTAATGACTTTTAAACAATTGTCAGCAAACTTAAGTGGTTGTGTAAGTGAGGGATTAATAGTGCTGACCTAATAAATATCTTAGAAGCTGGCACTCTACTTATGGGCAAACTGTCAGCGACGCCTGGCCTCAAAAGTCTCCATCTGGAGAAGCAGCCAAGCAGCACACAATGACATTCTTGTCTGAACCATCCTCCCTGCTCCCACCCAGGACCCACAGATCACTTTGTCAGTCCTCTAGTCTACTCTCTATAATGTACCCTTCTCTCGTCCTCCATTCCTATCCCACTTATGTTTCTCCCCTGGTTGCCTTTTACGCCTCCCAAAATATGCTATTTAGATCGTGCTTAACACCTGCTCTTTTTTCCTGTCTCCTCCATCAGATACATTTTCCAGAGCATACAACCACAGCACTGCTCTGTGCATCAAGGACAGAAGAGACTTACATGATCAGTATGATATGGGTCATTATATCATATATAGGTCATTATACCCAACCACAGTCCTGGTAGAAATAGAAAGCAGTGTGAGCTGATGGTGGAATCCAGGGCCTGAAAAGTACACTCTCTTGTGACCCAGCATAATAATACAATGATGTCAGTAGAAAAATGATGCTCCTATATTAGATTCTTCTTGTTCATGTGCCCTTTCCAAACTCTAGAAAGGTAAATAAGTGTTGTTACCTGCATTTCTCAGATCTCTACTTATGAAAATTTGATGTAGAAATGTTGAACTATTTTGTCCAGATTTATCAAAGATGCTTGTGGGAGAAGAAAGACATTAATTCAGGTCTTTTTTACATCTTAATCACTCATCTTTGTTTCCTTTCTCTCCACGATTGTTAGTCTCTAAATTTTCATTAATTCCCAGATGGTAAGATTTTTTGTGAGAAAAACCTTGGTGTTTTTACTGAGTGAGGAATGTTGTTTCATCAGATGACTTTCAAAACAAATCCCCAGCGCCTTCCAGAGACTTATTACCTGCCTTATGGTCTTACTTCTGATTATTTATCTCAGAAAAAACACTCTTTTGCTCTTCTTGTATCTCAATCCTTGCTCCATGCTGCCCCTTCTGCTTGGACTACTTCCCTGAAACCTTTCTATTGTCCCTTAACTATCTTCCCATGCAAACAATGAACTCACTTTTGCATTACCCCCAAGGAAGAAAATTTCCCTTCTTATAAGCACAGCAAGAAATAAAACTCAAATCTGAACAAAAACAATGGCCCTTTCCTACTGTGATGTGTGAAATACTTTCCTGAGGCTGGTATCAACTCCCTCCATTTAAGTGAAGCTCATTTGCAGGCACTCGTCTATTCATAGTGGATGGGCAGTAAGCAGAGCCAGGGCTGCCTGTCACCAAGATGAATAGACAGATGGCAGGGACAAAAATGGTCACATTTGGTCCGAGCCAGGGGTGCCATTTTTAAGGTCAGGTCTTCATCTTGTAGTGGCCAGGAGGAGGCCTGTGATGATGATGACTGTATTTGGAATGATACTGCTATTTGTTTATCATAGCTTTTGCACAGGAGGTACCAATTTTAACAAACACAGGAGGAAAGCAATTGAGTTAGCCCTGCAGCAGCATCTGAGGATCTTCTTATCTGCATGGATGACTCTCTTTTTACTCACTGCACATCAGAGTTTAGATACTGAAACAAAAGCTGGTTTCTTTCCGGGGGAAACAATGAGTACTTCTTTCTCATTGCTGAATTTCTTTCCATCTCTTGTAGGAAAGACAAACTACCTGTAACTCCATCAGAGATCTAGCTGCAAGTTTGAGCCATGCGTTAAATAGAATGACTGGATCCTTCCCTGGTGCTTATTGCCTTGTCATGAATCTTTCATGGGGTGGATTTATTTGGAAGTTTTGCAATCATCACTATCCTCAGACGACCACACTTAGTTTTCTCTGGTTAAACCGAACACATCACAAAAATGGCCTCCTCTTTCTTCTTCCCCATTGCAGCCCTGTGCAGGCAGATGCTAGATCACTAACACATTCTCCAGGTGGTGAAAGTCGATGCAGGTTCTCAAAACATAAACATGATCTGTTGGTTTACCTTGAATTGAGACTCTCAGTATAAACAAGTTCTAAATATCTCCAGCAAGTGCAAAGACCCGAATATAATTAGATTTCACTTTATCAACAACCTAGAAGAGGGCACTGGTGTTCAATGTATTTTCCTCATTAATTGGAGACTAGAACTTGACTTGAACCAGAAAAAAAATATTTATTTACAAGTTGAAGATATGCTTTAAATAGGAAATTAAAAGCAGAATAATCTTATAAGAATAAATGAGGAGGAAGGCTGATTAAAAAAAAAAAAAAAAGAAAAAAAATATTCTCGCAGCTGTGTTTCACATATGACCTCTTCAGAATGTGATTAAGAAATAAAAAAAAACAAAAAACCACTTCTTTCTGGTATATGCAATATACTTCTACTCATAAATAAAAAGTCATTTGGATTAGTGCTATGCGAACCCATTGCAAAATGGGTTCTGCGTACTGCCATGTTTGGTTTTGAATATCAGAAGTCAAGTTCAGCAGCGTGACAGTTCAGCAGATGATTTTCAGCAGGAAAATAGTCTCTTTCCAGAATTGGAAGTAAACCAAGTTGGTGTGGTTCTGATGTGATACTGGTGCTATGACAGCATAGAATTTGAGACTGGAAAGAGTCAAAAGGTTGTGTGACCTCCTACACTTTATAACACAGATTAAGGAAGAGAAAATAAAACATACTGCCTCCACTTCATTGTGTGCATATCTATCTCAATGACTTGTTTTACTGGACAGGTATCTGCAGTCTGTTTGTTTGCCATGACCAAAAGAGGAAAGAGGAACACCAGTCTGCCCAGAATCTAACCTTAACCTCTTAATTTTCCAGGCTCATTTCTGGAGTTCATGGGAAATGGAATAAAAGCAAGAACACACTTGTTGTGTCTTACAGATGATCTGATATTAATTTTCTCACTCTTCTGCAGACACAAAGTGTAAAAAGGAGAGTGGACAAAGTCCATCTCTGCCTCCTCCATGTAGAGCAGGGAAATCCATTTCTTTTCTTCTAGCACAAGTCTCTTCCTTTTGGTTGTGAGGTCCTTCTCATAAGAACTCACTTTACCTGTGCCATACTGTATTTAGCCCAATGGGCAGGTACTGATGGAAACCTGGAGTGACAGGGAGCAGGGACACCTGATCCCTGATCAATCATTTACTTCCTAAATTGCTAGTTGTTTCATTTTTCCTTTATCCTTCCTTTCTAGTAAATGGCTTCTCTCAGTGATTACCACTATAGTTCTTCCTACGTTTTTGGGCTGTGGAGAGCATCAAGACAACTCCTCCAAGGCAGAATAAGACCCTCTGGCTGCATATTGTCATGACAACGGGAGGAACAACTTGAGGAGGCCATTGCCTCAGCTTCAATTGCTAAGGAAAGAATGGTGTCACTAGAGAGGTCAGCCTCACCTGACGCCTGGTGGCACCCATCCCCATGTGCATCTTGGCTACCACCTCCTGGAGGGAAAATGTTTTTAGATGGAGCATAAACCGCTTCCTGGGGAGAGCATTATTGTCTCATTGGACAGAGTCCAGTACCGGAGGAGGCTGCAGTTTATCAGCTCTGTCCTCACCACTCCACTCAAAGTGTCTGTGCCGTCAGGGGGATTGATGGAGTTGGGAAAGCCCCCAAAACCATATAACTTGACATTAAAGAGAGGCTGTGAAGCTCTCACAACCAAAAGTACCTTTCAAGGAAACATGCAGAGAAAACTGCTTTGTCTCTTTGGTAGATGACTTTTATCGTGAAGCTGCACAAAGCCATTACTGAAGAAAGGCACAAATTTGCTGGATCTTGGAGGAGGGAGGAAAAGCGAAAGAACCAACAACAATAAAAATAAGACACAAGCTGTTCTCTTTTCTCTTCACAGGCTTTTAGAGAATCTCCTGAGGACTGGAGACAGCTGCAGAGGTATTGTGGGGAGGAGAGGACAGTGTACAGGACACACCTGTAAATTGACCCAGAGTAAAAGCACTGCAGGGGACTGTTCTCCTGGAGTAGGACTACATATCCCACCCGGCAATTTCACCTGGATATCTCTTCCATGAGTCCTTATATTATAAAGCAGTTTATTCTCTGAGCCTTAGGGCAGACAGCAACGAGTATGGACAGCTGAGATCTCATGGTAGCTCAACTAGTGAACTGCAGCATAGACTCCTTTCTAGCTTCTGCAGCTCTTACTGCAGAGATCCCTGGATTAGTATGAGCAGAGGTGTACTGGCAGTCTAGGTTGCTGTCCGATGAGCTTGGTACTGCCATGGTTGGCTTGCTTAACTGTGTAAGAACTTGCAGCCTTCTCAGGTGTATCTACATGGGACTGCTGCAACTACAGCAGGTAGAACTTGTGGTTTTGTACAGCACCCTGCACCTCACATAGAAACACTCGCTATCAATAACATTGTGGTGCAGTGATGTAGGTGAGTAAGGGGGACCGAAGGATTTAGTTTGTTTGGTTTTTTTTTTCCACCCGCTGCATAAATAGAATCAAGGAAAATATAATGTAATATAAATAAAAACAAATGGCTCAGTCAACTCATCTTTAATGCTTTGCAGTGTGACATCTATTTTGTCTAATGGAATACGACTTTCATACACCAACTGGATATTTAACCTTGGCCAAAAGTTATGATATACATTACAATACACTTTTATTGTGTTACACTGTATTGTTGTTGTTTTTTTAATCTATTGCTAAGCCCCTAACAGTATGTCTGTGTCGATGAAACCCATCTGTCAAAAGCACAGTAGGGACATTATTATGTAAATGTNCTGCCCAGCAAACCCAACCCTCCACCAGCAGCAGAAGCTGGGCTTTAATTCCAGTTTAAATGGGTCAGGAGACTTCTACCCCGGACATCTGTTCGACGTATAACGCGGGGGTTTTTTAAAAGTCCTTTTTTTTTTTTTTTTTAAGGAAAAAAAGTCTAGCTGAATTTGGCTTTTAAAAAGTCAGATCTTTCTCCTTTCCTTTCCCAGTAAGATCTTTTAGAGCTAATGATACAGTTTCTAATAAAAAATAAAATAAAATCCATGAGAGACTTTTTAAAGTGCACCAGGAGACAGATAGGTCATTAATATCAGCACTGCTATCTTTTCGATATTACACTCATATTTCAATAACCTACATTTTGGGGATATTCTTTTTTTTAACAGGTGTTATTTTGGATTATTTCTTTATTAGGGTTTGTTATAAAATATGCACAAAGATATGTAGATTTCTGGGAGAGGCATGGGTGAGGAGGACATTATTTATTGCAGTTCTTAAACATCAGCCAAAACCTATCCATCTAAATTGTCTTGCCTTCAATGCATTCTGCCATTATTTGTAAAATTAAGCCATTTGTCCCTGTGCAGGAAAGGGGCTAAAATTGAAATAGCCACTGTGTGAAATGAAGTATCTACGCAGCCCTCCCCTGGGCAAGCTCCCAACCTAAGGAACAGGCACCAGGAGGTTTGTCCCAATGTGATGCATGAAATGAAGTGTGTGTAGCTCTCTAAATCCAGATTACCAGCTGATTTCCTTCCTTAAATTCCAAGGCACCATCTGTTGAAATCACGAAGGCCTCCACTATCAGGCTTTCTGAGATGGGGAAGTGTTGTCATCTCCGTCTCTGCAGATGGGGTGGTGAGGAGCAGAACAGCTGAGGGTGTGTTTGCACAAAAAAATTAAGGTATATTCACAGCATAAAGAAAGACACACACATGCTGGCTACATTTCTTTAGCACAGGTAATGACAACAACAAGAATACTACAGCAAATGGTTTAGCGTGGACAACGAGTATTTATGGCCCTCTTGCAGTCCGGATCATCCTTTGAATCCTGAATCTTTTCTGCTGCTTCAGTGAGATATGCTGAAAGCTCCTCCTCTTGGGGAATTCTTTCTAATTTCTTTTCAAGAGAAACCATGTAAATTGCATGTTTTGACAGTCTGCACCAAAGCACATAGATTGGCCCCACATTGTGGGCCAGTACGTTTCTGAGGAAGTAATAGCCAGCACCAACAACAGGTCTGGGCATGTCCCATAGGACTTAGAAGGAGTTTTGGTGGTTAGTTCCAAAACTGCAATTAAAAAATCATGACTCCACAGCACCTTTCTTGTGCAAGCTGTCTCCTTGTTTGATGAGACAGCTTTTAAAGTATGTGATGAAAAACCTTTTGTTTGGTGCATTCATATAGGCAGTGGGAAACACCATGCTTTCTTCATTCAGAGTGGACTCAAGCCCTTAGCTATCACCCAAGATACAAATAACTTTATGCCCAGGCAAGCTTAGTGGAAGAAACACCCATCTCTGGTCCTAGATGGGACATTGCACAAAAAAGTAGTGTAACAAACACAGATGATATTAACATCTATTGCCATTTTTGACAGAAAAGGGAAAACATTTAACTTTGGAAACTCTTCTCTCAGTCCTGCAGATCTTGGAGGTCTTGGAAGGATCCAGTATGCTAATATAGAGCATCACTGGATGCCTATATGTGTTCCTAGATTTGGCCAAAAATGCCTAGATCCTGGGGATATTGAACAGCCCAGTGTGGGTTTCACATCTAAGTCATGTTCAATAGACCTCATCAAAGCATTTGAGAAATTCTCATGCTGAAGAAAGGCATCTTTCATCCAAAAGTTCAGAAAAAAAAATGTTCACACAGGAATATAGTGACTAGCTTTTCAACCCTCAGTCTTTTTTAACTTATTTGAAACAATTTATTTTTCTTCCCTGAAGCCTGCACTAGTATAGGATAATTGGAGATACATGTGATGACTGGCACCCATGGTGGGAATATTCTGTACCCTAGGGACTGAGAAAATAATTGAGAAAAATGGAACCTCTACTTTGTAGATCCTGTCTCCATTTATTAAGTTATTGAGTGGGCAAGGATTTCCCCTCAGTATTTGCATGTTCTGGTACACTGAAATGGCAAAATCATTATGTCCAGTTGGTTATACCCAGGTCTGAAGTCTTGAGTGTAAGTTCAGCCTTTCTCTCATTTAAAATTCGTTATGGTGAGTGCAGCTTACACCTTGTTTTCCCCATGTTGATAGTGCTTGCTAGCCTGGCTGTATCTTATAGTTCTGGGTTAGACTGATGAGATCATAGAATCACAGAATGTTTTGCGTTGGAAGGGACCTCTAAAGGTCATATAGTCCAAAAAGATGCCAGCAAGGTACGTCTGTTGTGAAATAGGCTTTCAAAGTATTACCAGCCACCCCTCTCTGCTAGGCACTTCTGCTGCATGTCATACTCTCTGCCAAGGGAAGACGAAGGATAGTGCTAAATTAGGATAAACATAATGATTTGGCTTAATTGGCTAACATACAGTGGAGCAAACATAGTGACTTTTCCTCATCCATAACTAAGTCTCGCTGCACTCAGACAGTAACATACTCAACTTGGTCTGTACATCAGCAGAGCTAATTTTCATTAGCTGATTGAGCAGACTTGGAACATCCTCCAGCTTCTGTTGCTCCCAGCTCAAAGCTGAAGGAGGCACATTGTGTGCATATCCCATCTCAGAAGGTTTGGCTAAGGAAGTTGTCTCAAGAGAAGGGAGGATAAGCTGTGTTGTTCCCTGTGCATGCCTTTCCTGCTTTCCATAGACACCTGCTTCTGTAGATTTTTCTTAATTTAAAGTTTAATCAAAATTTCTTTTAACAACTAAGCCCTTATGTGACATTAATATCTCTAAAGACTAAAATATAGATCTATAGATATCTCCAAGTCTAAAAATACCTACCCGTTGTTATTCCAAAAAGTTAAGTAACTATTAATTCTCCTTCAGAGTCAGGTATTAAACCAGGCTGTAGAGATGCACTGCGTGAAGGAAGATGTGAAACACTGTCACATGGCATGCATGGGCATGATGCAGAGCAGAGAAGATAAAGCTTACTCTTTGGTAGTGGGAAGGCTGAACACTGGCTTGTGGATAGTTTAAAACTCCGTGTTAATCGACTGGGACCAGTTTGGCAGGTGACAGTGAAAGAAATGGCAGAGATGGAAGGATCCCTTTGCTACTGCTGAAACTGGTAAGAAAAATAGATATATACTGGAGTTTGTAGGCTTACTTTGTTGGGGCTTTTTTCTGCAATTTTAAAAAAAATTTAGAAAATACAGATTTGAAATATTTTTATTCAGAATGCCACCTGGATGTTTCATGGGAGTCACATGTTTCACAGATTTTATGAGATATTTCATATATTCATTTTCCTTAACTGGCTGAATTGTCTGATTGAGCTACTTTTCCTATTGCACCTTAGAGCTTCTTCGTGCTGAGAGGAAACACTAAGGTAAAAGACTCTTTGAACACAACTGACCACAGCAGACACAGTCCAAAACAAAGATTTGTGAGTTAAGATACTTACGTCTGTTGCTATAATAGCTGGGGGGAGGAAAATTATTCCAGAGAATTTTTTGTGGTGAATGAAAACTCAGTATTTTCTTTGTAAATAAAACTGTTTTTATAAAATATTGTATTACAATGCTTCATTAATTGATGACTTGTTTATTGCTATTATTATTACTATTTAGTAGTAATATATTAACTTTTTAACCACTGGCAGATTGACAGTGCCAGATTTACTGCTACTCCTTCACTTCAGATGGGAAAAAAAACCCAAACCAAAACCTTGCTTAGGGAAGCCATTTGAGATCATAAGTGAAAAAAATTACCCTGGTGCCCAGCTGAACTTTTCAGTGGGTTGTTTCTCTAGCTAAGTGCCTTTTCCACTCAGGTAAGTGCCTCCCATCTACAGGTTGTACTGTGGTGTTGTCCTGTGTGACCCACTGATGCTTCCCTGGTGGTGATTGGTGGGGAGGGATGGTGGAGAGGTTTCATACTATAGCATGAGAGGTTTTCTGGGCTGCAAAGGGTGCCTCAAGCACTTTTGTGTTTACACTTGGGAGAGAAAGGATTGTGCTGTTTCTGTCTGGGGAAAGCGGACAGCTGCTCTGGTTTGGCAGCAGAGAAGTGGCAGATTGAGAGTCAGGTGGGTCCATGGGGGAAGGAGTGCCTCTCCAGTGGTCCTGCCTTTTGGGCCTTTGAAGATTTTTCCATACCCGAGCAAGCTGCAGCAGCCAGTCGCTGCTGAAAGCCCTGACAAGACCCCTGTCAGAGCAGATCCTGACGTCAGCATCTCCACATCTTTTTAAGCACTTCTGAGGCATGTAGGCCATAAGTGGTACAGGGACAGCTCTAGAAGCAGAGATCAGCTTTCATAAGGTCAGCTGTACTCCATGATTGGCAGGGCAGCAGTTTCAGATCAATAACAGCAAGGGGTTATTGATCCAGCCACCAATCTGAACTCTTAATTACTGATATTAAATGTCAGAAACTTTCAGAGTTTAAGTCATAGAACTGTAATCTCTTATTCCAGAAGCTCTGTGGTGGCAAACTCTTACCATACTTTGTGTGGCAAGGGTCTGCTCTTGGTTCGGCTGCTGTACATTGGTAGTGATGTGGCTGGCTTTGGTCTTCTCTGGGTTTCCTTGGGGACAGGGAGATTGCAGTCTGGCTCATTGCATCTTTCTCCTGTATGTCACTCAAAACTAAAGAAGAATAAAATAAAGAAGACTCCTGTTCTCCCCCATAGCAGAAGCTGGAGTTCTCTATCCAGTGAAATCCCCACTTTAAGCACCCAAGAGGATTGTTGAAGTTAGGAACTGAATCTTTACTTGGTAACCACAATTTAATATATGCATTTATAAACAGAGACACCCAGCAGATGTGCCTTTCAACAGGAAGATATTATTCTTATGCATGTATTATGAACATTTGTGCAGAAGAGGAAAATATGTCACCATGATACTCTATATGGAGAGGTGTAAGTGTGTTTGGAAAAGTAAAATGCACGCAAGTGCTCCATAAATACTGCTGTAGTCTCTAGTAGCTGCTTAACTAACTTTTCTTTTTGATGTTTGATGATGGTTTGAATCTCCTGATCAGATATTTTCTTGCCCTCTAAGTCCAATACTGTGAGAAAGGCAGAATTCATGCCCATTTTCCATTCTCCATATTACTCATGGTTTTCACAGAATCATAGAATCATTTAGGTTGGAAAAGACCTTTAAGATCATTGAGTCAAACCATCAACCTAATACTGCCAATTCCACCACCTAAGCACCACTACACATTGTCTCCGTTTAAGGCTCAGGGCCCCCCCCCCTAAGGAGCAGAATTTGTTTCACCCCTCTTCCCCCTCCCCGCTTCCCTTCCAGGGGAGGAAGAAAGGCCTCACACAAAGTTGGAAATCAAGATTACAGCTTTTAACAGGGAGTAACAAAAGGGATATCAAAGGAAGGGAAATATACAGAGGTATTAAGGGAAGGTATATATACAAATATATACAACACCGATCCTCGGATGTTGCTGGATTCCTTCCGAGCCACGTGGAGTTGTAGCAGCCACAGAGATGTCTGGAGCCAGCAGCAATCCCAGTGAGGAAGGGGCGAGCAGAACTTCCTGTGTCCTTTATAGAGTGTGGCAGGAAGGGGAGTGGAATAGTCGCTCCACCTGTCCCTCCCCTTCCCCAGACCTTAAACCACAACACACATCTTTAAGTACCTGCAGGGATGTAGACTCCACAACTTTCCTGGATAGCCTGTCCCAGGGATTGACAACCCTTTCAGGCAAGAAATTTTTCCTAATATCCATTCTAAATCTCCCCTGGCACAACTTGAGGTCATTTTCTCTTGTTCTTGTTACATGAGAGAAGAGACTGACCCCTGCGTTGCTTCAGCCTCCTTTCAGGTAGTTGGTCTCGATAAGATCTACCCTGAACCTCCTTTTCTCCAGACTGAATAAACCCAGTTCCCTCAGCCACTCCTTGTAAGACGTGCTCTAGACCCTTCACTAGCTTCATTGCCCTTCTCTAGACACGTTCCAGCATCTCAATGTCATTCTTGGAGTGAGGAACCCTAAACAGAACTCAGTATTTGAGATGTGGCCTCACCAGTGTTGAGTATAGAGGTACAATCACTCCCCTAGTCCTATTGACCACACTGTTTCTGATACAAACCAGGACACTGTTGGCCTTGGCCACCTGGGCACACTGCTGGCTCATATTCAGCTGGCTGTCGACCAACAGCCCGAGGTCTTTATTTTCTGCTGGGCAGTTTTCCAGCCACTCTTCCCTAGGCCTGGACCATTGCATGGTGTTGTACTGAACTAAGTGTAGGACTCAGAACTTGGTCTTGAGCCTCATCTCATTGTCTTGGCCAGTTGATCCAACCTGTCCAGATGCCTCTATAAAGCCTTTCTATCCTCAAGCAGATCAAAGCTCCTCCCTAATTATTTGGTGTCACTTGTGAACTTACTGAGGGTTCCCTCAATCCCCTCATCCAGATCATTGATAATATTAAAGAGATCAGGCTCCAGTACTGAGCCCTGGGCAGCTGCCAACTGAATGTAACTCCATTCAGCACAACTCTTTGGGTCTGGCCATTCAGCCATTTTTTTTCTTACTGAAATGTACCCTCATCCAAGCCATGAGCGGCTAGTTTCTCCAGGAGATTGCTGCAGAAAGCAGTGTCAAAGACTTTACCGATGTCTAGGCAGACAACAGCTACAGCCTTTCCCTCATCAGCACAAGGCAGCCTGTCATAGAGGAAGGTCAGGTGAGACAAGCAGGATTATAAAACCATGTTGACTGGGCCTGATCATCTGGTTAACCTCTACATGGTCTATGAAGGCACTCAAGATGATCTGTTCCATAACCTTTCCTGGCATCAAGGTCAGGTTGTCAGGCCTGTAGGTCCCCAGATCCTCTTTCTGGCCCTTCCTGTAGATGGGCGTCACATTTGTTAACTTCTAGAAAGCTGGGGCTTCTCATTTGTGCATGGTACATCTGCACTGTGACTGCATTATCGGAAGGCAGAAAAGCAAAAGTACTTTTACAGCTCTTACCATTTTCAGTTGCTTTTCTCTTTCCCTTTTGTGTTTACTACATTCTTTCTTAGCCTGGAGTGGAGAGGAGACAAAAATGTACACAGGACTCAGAACATAGGTGCACTTTGTGTTGATAATGGTATAATGTTGTTTTCTTTTTATTTAATTTTTTTACCTCTGCTGAGCAGAGGTTCTGGTGGTACTTTTTGCTGTGCTTCCCAGATCACTTTCCTGGGAGATGACAGCCTAGCACAGTGTCTGTATAGCTGGAGTTTTTCTTCCTCTTTTTCATTACTTTGCATTTATCAGCATTGAATTTCACCTGCCATTTTGTCGCCTGATCTTTCAGCATCATGATATCTACACTCCTGGCTGTCAGATTTATTTTTATTACACTGACTACCTCAATGCCATCAACTGATTTTGTCTCCACTGCAACAGAAAGGATCCCTGTGGGACTCCTTTGAATACCTCCCTTCAATAAGAAAACTGACCATTTATTCCTACACTTCACATCTACTTCTTTAAGCAGTTATTAACCCAAGAAAAATATTTCCTATTTCTTTCTGCAGTATCCTACTTTCTTTACAGGCCTTTGGTAAGGGACTTTTTGAAAATCCAAATGCATTTTTATCTATATATTTGCTGACTCTTTAGAAGCACTCTAATAAATTTTGTAAGGGAGAACTACCTCCTATAAAAGTTGTGTTGCCTCTTTCACATTACAGCATATCCATCCACTTGTCTGTCAGTTCTGTTCTTGATTACAGTTCCTTCCAATTTGCTTGATATCATGTCATATATGCTGGTTTGCAATACCTCATTTCTCAAATGGAAAAGAAATCCCTGATAAAAGAACTCCTGTTTAGCAAGAACTAATAATCAAATTAAAGGTGACCATGAAGTACTCTTGATTGCTAATAATGCTGCGAGGCTAGAAGGAGTTATTTAAAGTTGCTAGTGCCTTTTCATTTTATTTAAAAACTTGCCAGCTATTTATAATCCAAAGAAATTATAAAAGATAGATGCTAAATCTTAATATCTGGCTCTCTGAATGGTGAATCAGGGTTGATTCCCTCCGTTTAGTGTCTTGAGCTGGGTTATTTGTCATGTCATAATTAAGAGCAAAAAAGAAGAAATGGATGATTCTTAGCTATGATCATTTTATTCTCAGAGAAAGGAACCCAAATTAAAAGCAAAACAGTACACAAAGTGATTACTTCAGTCTCCTGCATATTTTTCTATAAAGGATTTTTGAAATATATTACACCTTGGAGAGACAGCTGGCTCTTGAGGGAACCAAGTATTCTGCTATCAAAATTAGTAGCAGGCAAGTAATACCATATCACAGGTAATTAAAATAATTTATAGATGGGCAAAATTCATTAAAGGCTTGGTGAATCCTATTTGGTCTATCATGGAGAACCTAAGCAATTTATAAGTGGACAAATGTGACTAATCTTAAATAAATCCTATGAAACCAAAGAAAGCCTTTAAGTCAGTTAATCAAAAGAAGCCAGTCAAGCAGTTGTCTTGAGACAGACAAATCAATGAATATCAAGAACCTTAAATCTGTATTAAATCCCATTATTTATCTTTGTTTACTAAATTTTAGCCTCAATGTCCTCTTCAGGAATATATTTTCTAAAAAAGTTAGTGTTCAAGAGTAGAAGCCCTCAGCATTTACATGGCAATAGCATTTTAACATCCTGGTAAAATTGTTCAAATAGAATTTAAATTAAGTTTTGTGGCAAAGCTTCCCAGCTGCACATCACCTCTTCTAATGTCATCTCAGTGATGTCATCATATGTTAGGAATAATGCTGAGTTATTGAATATTGCTGTTTTGTGTTGAGTTGCACTCTCCTTTGTTCTCAGTCCTTCCTCCTAGGCCTCTGGTAGCTGCAAACTCCCAGGAGTGAGCTGAAGAGCTGTTGGCCATAGTATAAAGCTGAGCAGAAGGAGAGCTGCTTCTTTATTTCAGAGCATTTTATAACCTTCTCTCTTACTTTAGGCAAGGAAAATGTGCATTTCTTTCAGGTTTGGCTGGATTTAAAATTAGCTTTTCTCATCCACTCCCAAACACCTCCATGGCCTTAGAAATGTAGCTCAAGACTATGCAGCCAATTTAATGCATATGTAGTACACTTCTAAGAGGCTTTTATATGTATGTGTATCTGGTAAGAATGACTCAGAGTTCCTTTCAAGGGAAGGTTTTTAACTTTTTGTGTTTATTTGGGCCATTTAATTTCATAAGGCTTAATACAAGCTGAAATTCTGCTTAAAGCAAATTGCAGTGAACTTCCCTTTTACATAAGAGTAAGGGAACAGTCTTCCACTTCTCAAAAGATTTTTTTTAAGAGTTGGTCTTTAAGAGGGATTTCCAAGTTGAATGACCAGGAAAAAGCATTGCTGCTTTCCTTAGTAACTTGTGTGTAAAAGCTTGTCTTGGTTTGAGCTAAACCAGAACAAATTCTTTGTCCAGTGATTTTAATTTCAGCTTAGTCTCTTCTAAGTAACTGCACTTTCTGAAGTTAATTACATATTTTTGCAGACACTGTCTTCTTATAGCAGTGATAGCACTCAATGTTTATAGTTAATACTAAGACCTGGAATGCAGAAAGACTCTTGCTTATACCTGCCCCTATAGAAACCAAGGTAACT
>VYZX01019458.1:3384-37426 GCA_013401335.1 Brachypteracias leptosomus
GTTCCTGTGTAACCTCATCTAGGTGTTCCTGCTCCGGCAGGGGGATTGGACTAGATGATCTTTTGAGGTCCCTTCCAATCCCTGACATTCTGTGATTCTGTGAAAAGTGCTGTTGCCATAGCAGCAATTTTCTGCTTTTGAAGAAAGGGCAGTTTAACACATAAAAAAAAAACCCAAACCTTTTTGGGTGGGGAGAGGGCATAAAAGGTAAGGAACTCATAGTATATTACTGTATATATACTATTACTCATAGTATGTTACTGTAACTACCTGTTAGCTTGTATGATTTCATTTGAAGCATTTACCTCTGAGCCAATTTCATCAGTATCTTCTCAGTATGTGCTTACTTTGTTACTCCATAATCTGTCACCCAAAGTGAATCTTAAAGTGTAGATCAGAAGAAATTTATTATTAGCCAGGAGAACTGTATTAGCAAGTGCTAGTGTGTTACTTCGCTGTCTCTGTGCTCAAACTATAATGTGGCCTGTGCCCAACCATTACAAAGTACCTCAGGCATCCAGATTTCAGTCTCCTCAAGTTTGAGGACAGAGCATATGCACAAATCAATCTTCTTCTTCTTTCTTTCTTCCTCCTGTGCTCTGCCTTGGTAACAGTTCTATATCCTGAAGATCAGGTATAATAGGTTGCCTGTCCAGTTGTGCAGAATATTGTTGTGAGGTCCTTGATGTCTTCACATTTTTATTTTTTTTTAATCTGCCCTCACACTTCCCCTTTAACATCCTGCAGAATTACAGCAGGCAGAGACTAAAGGTCTCATATTACTAATTCCAGTCATTGTATGTTTTGCTTAAAATCTTTCAAGTCTTTCCAGTAGACAAGTAATCACCATGTTCACCTGGAACTGAACACTTGTCTACCCATTTTATCCAAAAGAGCATGAGGTGTCTTGAATCAGTGTGGATTGGTGTGTACATGGAGGGTGAACTGAAGTAGATATTGCTTGAAAGAACAGTGAGTCCCTCTCTTTCTCTGAGAAGCCTGGCATTTTTAGGAAAGGATTCTGTTGTGAAAGTTGTCTAGACATCCTTTATGAACAACTTGGAATTCACCATTATGGTCTCCTAAAACATGATGTAAGCTCACTAGAGAGTATGAAAAAAACTATACAAGATGTATATGTGGCCTTTGAACAAATCTAAGAATCTTTTTTTTTTTTTCAAATTTTTAGTTGGATTCTTGATTACACCACCCTGTAGGATCCAATATGTGATGTGGATGCTGTTACATCAGCAGGACACCAACACAGTCTATAACTTCAGGCCTATGCTGCTTCTGACAATGACTTTCATTGAATCAATGCCACTTTCTCTTCTAAGGCTGTCTTCCACAGGCTGCTTGATATTGTAGGTTCAAGGCCAGCTCTTTAAAATTCCTCTTTTCTTAATTTCATGGTCCGTTTCTCATCGTATAAAGCTTTGGCAATCATTGTCCTATTAGTAAAGGACATTCCTCAGTTTGTTATCATGGGTCAAAAACTTTTATTTTGGTTAAGAGTAATGAATAGGTGACATTTTCCAGGAGACTTGTGCATATAAGCATCTTTCAATGATTAGCATGATGATTTCATTATAAGTATGTTTAATTTTATTGGCTGCAAAATATAGAGGTGCCACTTCAGATACGTCATTGGGTGTTTTTGTTTGTTTGTTTGTGTGTGTAGATATTCTTCTAGAAAAATGTTCATTTTAGCAAACTGCAAACTCTAGTTATCTTGAAGATTCTCAAAAATTAAGATCATTTTTTCAGAAATTAATTTATTTCCCAGATTTGTATGAATTTATCCGTTTCTCCCAAAACTTTGGTGTGTTCCTGAGACAGCTTTCCACAAGATAGTGCTTCAGAAACTGCGCCAAGATTTTGTGTTAAAAATATAGCAAATGATAAAGCTATCAATTGTTAAGGGTTTTTTGACTGAATTTGAATAGAACAGATTTTGTAAGATGAAACCAGGTGTCAGTTGTGTACAGTATTGCTTTGGAACAAATGTATCATTTCAGTCACAATGAGTTCAGGGATTTGGGGCTTTTTCTTGTTTGGTTTTGCTGTTGTTGGGGGCTTTTATGGTGTGGTGATGGGGTTTTCTTCTGTTGCTTTGCTTGTTTCTTTGTTTTAACTTTCTTACGTTTGTACACTAGTTTCCACGAAAGGGTGAATGATTTCCACTGGTAAGAATGAGAGAGGAATCAGGGCTGCTTAAACAAAAGTTTATCAGTGTCTTTTCAGGTATTCTCCTAGCATTTCTGATGGCAATTCCACTTCTCAGTCATGTTCACTTTTAATTGTAAATAAAGACATAACTCCTCATTTCCAAGCCCATACTGTGAGCAATTAATGTGCAGGAACTGGAAGAAAGTGTGGATGAATGCCACAGCTGAAGAATGTTTCATAGCCTGCTTCTGCTCCTCTATCACCTTATGGTGCTTTCTTTTATATACTTAAAACAATCATATGATTTTCTGACACAACAAACTTTTTATCTTGTGAAATTTATTCTGCTACTCAGCAAGAATCTTTCAAAAGTTCTCTCCAGCTGAAGCAATCAGATTTACGTACATTTGTGCAGATCTATAAATTGCCTTCTTACTGTCATGTGGTTTAGTAAATACCATTTTATTTTTACTACTAAGCTGATTAGCATTCATGTAGAAGAAGCAAGAGAGAAATTATGTAATTAAATGTGTGTTAGTTTAACAACAACAAAATCTTTCTCTTAGGAGGATTTTTTTTTTTTTGTCCCTGAAGTGTATCTGAAGAGTAGGCAAATGGAAACAGTAGCCTTTCCTGCACTAATTTTCAGAAAACTGTATGGATAACAATTCTACTTATGTAATGAAACCTATCATTTTCTCTACCAGTGCCAAGCAAATATCAAAATGAGTAAATGACACTTAAGTTCAGTTCCACAAAAAACAAACATGAGGACTAAATAGCAAATAAATGGTCAATAACCTAAAATGAAAAGGAATAATGCAAAATGTACCTTTCAGAAGAAACTGTAGTAAGTTTGGGGTTTTTATTTTTGAATAGTTAATAATATTTTTTAATTATTGTTATTTTTTAACTGCAAGAAATAAGACCACCATCAAAAAAAAAAAGAAACTGTAGACTTTGATACTCTCTCTTACTATACATCTCGAGGGTGATTAGAAATAGTAGATGACTAAATTTGAACTAAATTTAAAATTGATTTGACAGGAACAAGAATATCTAACAATAGGTTTATTTTGGTCTGCTCCTTCTTGATTTTAATAAAGCATCCTTTCAGTTAATAGGCTGCCCAGGAAGGTGGTGGAGTCACCATCCCTGGAGGTGTTTAAGAGACCGGCAGGTGTTGCGCTTAGGAACATGGTTTAGTGGTGTTGATAGGGCTAGGACTAAGGTTGGACTCAATCATCTTGAAAATCTCTTCCAGCTGCAACTATTCTATGATTCTATATTGCTTTAATGCTGACAGTGATGCTTTACTGAATTTTACTAATAGAAAAAATAGCCATATAAATGGATGTGAGCTACACAAGCTTTCACTATTTATTTATTTGAAGATAGTTGTTTAAGTACTCTAGAAAACACAGTTGTAGCTTGGCAGAGCAGTTGGCATCTATTTTTCCAGATGTTTTATTCATGGTTGTATTAGTTATATGCGAGGTTACCAAGTGTTTCTTTCCTGTTCTGCTGCAATGTCAAAGTGTTTTCTGTGGTGTGTGGTTTCTTTTTTTAATAGCACCTTCCTTCTTTAGTAAGGACTCGTGTCTTCCCTTTATTTGGCCTGGAGACAGACTGCTTGGGTGGAATTCAGTTTTGATGACAGTGCAAGAGCCTTATGTAGCTAAAACCAACATGCAGTTCATCAAATTTCCCAATTAAACTATGTTTCTAAGTTCAACGTGTATATTAATATGCCTGGCTAAAGCTTCTTTTTAAACATCCAGTGGATGTTTACTTACAGCAAGGTATAGTACACCCCTGCCTCTACATAAACAAGAAAATACCCAAACAGTTCAGGTACCTCAATAGCACATTCTCAGAAGGATCTTCTGAAAAGGGTAGAGTTGTTACAATATAAAAATTCATGCAAAAGTTTTGAGTTCCTCCTGAACATCCTTGTTTCATTTTTCTCTTTTCTCTCCTAGCTAGCAAGAACCTATTCATCATCATAGACAAAGAATGACATTTTCCCAAATGCTTTGTATAACTAGAGAGAAATTACTCTTTTGCTTTATTGAGTATGTCATAGAGGATTTGTCCTTTATTGTAAAGCATTTTTAATGCTATTTTTTCTTCCTCAAAATGCTGTTGCATGGTTCACTGATGCTAGCTATCTGTATATGTATACTAGGTTTCTTCAAGTGTTGTGTCTGAATGTATTTCTAAGATTCCCTTTGTACTTTGCCTGAATCAGTACTCGCCTGAATCATACTGTCTGTTGTGAATGCTTTTAATAATTTGCAACTTCAACATTCTCAATGAACATTATGTTTTAGTGGAGGTGTGCCTGGTACAGAATATTTGTGTGGTTTGTTTTTCTTTTGCTTTGTTTTTCTCTTCATGTTTTATTATATTCTGCACACTACCATGTATTTAAAGACACTTTAGATCTGAAGGATGTTAATTTTGGTCATATTTGGGGATTTTTTAAATTATTTTTTATTTTATATTGCACAAGTACTTAACTATTTCCATGTGTCTTAACCCTCAGATGAGATTTTTTTTTATTATTATTTCACACTGCATATTTAATTAAAAATCCACAATCCTGTTGCAAAATACTGCAGATACTGATTGCCCAGTCAGGGTAACTGAGATAAAATTTATTTATAAATATAATAAATCTTGTAAAAGTAATCCCTTTTCTCTGTTAAGTATTGTTTTATTCTAATTTATGTGATTGACTGTGGTCTGGTATGAGATCTATTCGCAAATAATGACAGTTGGGTTGAAAGGCTTTCAGACACTGATCATTCGGATACTTACTTTGAATGCATATGATGTGTTGTGGCTCGCTTACATACTATGTTTTTGCTCCATGAATGAAAGCTTTTAAACAGAGGGACAACAAAGAATGAATAGCAAACACTGTGAGCTTATTTTTTCCTACCCTTTCTTCAAATATGCTTTACAAAGAGTAAATGCTAAAGTGAGTATTCACACTCTAATTTCAGGCATTTAACTAATATCTGTGTTAAGAACTGTTCTGAATATTGTCAGATGAGACAGGGAAGCAGAAGGGTTTTTAATTGTATTCTGGACTTCTTGGAACTATTAAACATTATACAAAACACAAAAGAGGAGAAAATGCCAAGCTTGTACAATGACCTTGAAGAGAAATGTGGAGTAAATTACCGAAACATTAATGTTGTTAGTGAATTTAACAAGCTGGATCAAACCCCTTTGTCTGCAGTTTATAAAGCACTAAGCTTTTCTCACCTTCTCTGCATTAGAGACCAGTAGACTTTTAACAAGATTTTGATCAGTCTCAACAATCCCTTAGAATACTCAGAATAAAAACAATTAACTAACTAAAAATCTACCTGAAACTACAAAAAATGTAATTACTTTTATCACATTTTATAATACTGATATAGAATGACATGGCACAAGATTTTCAGTACATGTTACTGATCGCTGTTTCAAATTTATTATTGTTTTGATAATATGTAACAGGTCTAGTAGCACACTGGGCCCATTTTTAATTGTTTAATACTGTATTATGGTCCTGGGCACCTTGTGAACTGTCATCAACTGTTCTTACAACATGCAGAATTTCCTTCAGTAAATGTTCTTTGGGTCTTGATTAGATCTAGTGCTGTTTAGATAAGCTCTCCGTGGACCACAATTGAGATGCTTTAGCTGTTAGAAGTTTCTCCTGGAAGGCAAAAGGTAGGTATGAGTTTTAAGGAAAAAAAATATCAAAATTAACGAAAAGGTCAGAAATGTGAATGAACTTTGCTATATGTGCTGGTAATGGTTTAGTGGGGAGGCTCATGGGATAGATAGATGTCATTCAAGAATGCAGAGCTGCTGCTAGAACAGTTCACCTGGCCTACATCTTGCCATGTTCTTACCCCTTGGCCTTTCAGATGAGGACAGGAATCAGTTAGGAAATTACTTGATGAGGGAGAGTGGGTTCTACTTCATGTGATTTATTATACGTGATTCTGGGAAATGTCACACATATCATATTATACTTCGTGTATGCGGTGTGGTGTCTGGAGGAAGGGCTGTAGTATGTGGTCCATGAGTGCTAGCAGAAAAAGCAATGTGATCTGCAGTGTCCGGAAATTAGGGAATCATTACCATAAAGAGAAGATATTAACACTCATATTTGGGGTTGCAAAGTGGTCCTGCAAGCTCTCCACTCACTTGTAGAGGAGACTTTTCCACTGTGGTATTGTCTGGTTCATCTGGAGCACGTGCCTTACCTTTTTTGCAAAGGCTACATATTTCTGGTTATAAAGATATAGAGGCAGTATAGTGATAATGAACTGAGATGAAAATATTCAGATCTTATTGTGATAGACTGAGTTCTTCAGTACTTAGAAAAATTCATCTGATTTTATTTTAACACAAAAACCTACCTCTATTATAATGATTTCATAGACACCCTTTGGAAAGAAGCACAAAGTTAATTTCTTATAAACAACAAATTCTCTTTGTAGTTTTTTTAAACTATGAAAAGTGATTTGAAGCACTTAACCAGAAACCCAGTATGGTTGTAGTTCTACATACTTTTTAAAAATTATACTTTATCCCTGAACCATAGCTATCAATAGTCATGATTAATTTTGTAGCATCTAAAAACCTTTGAATTATTTTTGAAATGTTTTTAATCTGCCCTATCTTATAACCCATTTGTAACTTAGACCAGCTGACTTAAAAAAGTCGATACTCCCGCACTTCACTAATAATCAACTGTTAAACTTGTCACATGGTTGCTTCTTTAAATAGTACAGCACATTTTTTCTGTAAATGGAGCTTCCTAACTGTATCTGAATAAACCAATTTCAATAAGCCTGTTTTCTTTCAGTTACCTGAGCAGGAGATATTGGCATCCATTGGCCTGTCCTCTAACTGTCTTATTCTCAGCTGAAATACTGTTATTATTGCTGTGTTTTGGGATTGCTACATCTGGACAAGGATGAAAGGAGTGTCATTTCATGTAACTGTGATTTGCAGAGGGAAATTGGAAAGAAAGGTCTACGTACAGAGGAACTGTGTGAAGAGGGGTGATTTGTAGCAGGGCTGCAGCAAAAATCCAGTGCCAAAGATGGTTGTGCAGCAGGTCTTCCCTGGGCTGTGAAGAGGTGGTGACAGGCAGGATATCCATTGTAGCGCAGAGCAGGGATCCTCTGCTTGAACTCGGCTCCACACCTGGGCTGCATGGGTAAGGGAAGGCTCCACCAACTTCATACACTCACTGGACTCCCCTGGGGCTGTCTGGTTGTGCCCAGAAAGCAGGAGCCAGCAAGGGAGATGAAGCCAGGGTGGGGACAGGAGCACTGATGCATTTCACAATTGATCTGCTCTCACCTCGTTAGTGAGGCATAACTTTTCTGCTGAAGTTCCTCATTTACAGCCAGGAGTTAATGACTGTCTTGATACCTGAAGCTCTCACTTAGCATGCACAAGAGCAGAAAATTTGCTTGGTAAGAGTAAGGACTGTGCAAAGACTGAAACTTAAACTGCCTTATGAATTTACGATCCAATGCAGTAGAATAAAGCTGATTTTATTCTCATGGGTACCAGGACATAGACCTTAAGGGTTTTGGGGTCACAGATTGTGAAATATAGGTTTCCCCATGTTCATGCATCAAAGAGAGGAATGAGCAAGGGCCTCTGGGAACTGTCTGCATGAATGTGTATATTTTGCACTGTGCTCTATCTCTGGGGACTTGAGATAGTATAAGCTTGGCATCCCAAGGGCATGGAAGGTAGCCTAGTGAGAATATACAAATTTTCCATCTGGGTTAGATTCCTGCTGGATTTCAGTAGGAGATCATTCTCCTCTTGTTTAACCCTTCATGTCTGCCACTAGGTATTTTAATAAGCAAGAGTTTTGAGGCATGAAAGGTCTCCAAAATTTCAAGTCAGCTGAATCCTGGGCTTATTTTGAGATTTTAAAATACACCTACAAGTCTTTCAAACTTTCATCAGTTTCATAAGTGATAGCTAACTTATTTCAAAAGAGGATTAACTCTTTGAAAGTTTTTGGGGTTTGTTTTGTTTTGTTTTTTATCCCAGCTACCAGTTAGAAATGTATATTTCTCCGTTCTTAGCAGCTCCTTCCATATTTTAACAGTGATTACTATTATTACCTAGGAGTCAGTTCATAACTCTTTCTTATAGACGGCATCCCACTTTCCAAACCATACACGGTCCTTCAATGAAAACCTCTGTCAAGGGCAATACCCTGTTATTTTCCACTCTATAACACGTGCTGTGCAATGTACATTATTCAAAAAGTATAAAAAGGATAAAATGATTCTCCTTTCTCCAGTGTCAACAAAAAACTGCAATATAGATGTGTGGAGAATAATGGCTTTGGCCACACTTAAGCTTCCTGTAATATTTTCTGTATTCAACTTCCTAATTAAAACATTTATCAGAGAGATCCTGGTAGCTCTGCAAACTGTTCAAATAGGCACTTTTTAAAGAAATAACGGAAGAAAATGTATTTTAGTTTAGTTTACTAGATGTTCTTTTTAAATTATCCACACCACGACAGTTACAATTTTTCTCTTAGGTGCAGTTGATTGTGTTTAGTAATGACCTTTAAAAGTTCTTATCATAGTATGTTTTAGTCACTGCTGCTAATCCTGTAGGGAAAAAAAAAAATCTAAGCTAAAAATGGCTGGCTAAAAATAGGCCTAATAATATTATAAATAACACAAAAAATAACTGGCCTTTTTCAAAGCTCTTAACCTGTGAAGCCATAAGCTGCATGTGGTATTACTGTTCAGGAACTCCAGATTTTGCCAGAGTCCTGGAGGAAAATGAAGGAAATAGAGCTGATATTCCTGGTGCTCAAAATTTAGGAGAACTTGGACAGAATATGTTGCTTCTAAAAGACTTCAACTCTTTATCTTTGTCAGAGAAGAGCAATAAAGAAAAAAGTGTTCTTTTTCTCCTATTTATATTGCCTATTAATATGGTATTATCTGAAATATAATAGACTAGAGCGATATACTCTGTTAAGAAATATTCTTCTTTATGGTTAGAAGAACATTTCAGCTTATTTTATTAGTTAGAGGTAATTGAACTATTAATATGAGTAGCTAATGTTCTTCATATTTTTCAGTTGGTAGGCTGCCAATTTGGCTCTCTGTTCCACTTTAAAGTGCAGTTGTTTCATCAATTCAAGTGTCATCTTGACAACAGAAGGGGTCAGACTCAACTCATTCAAAGCAGCTTGACATAACATCACTTCTAACTCAGCTTATGTTTGAAAAGAAAAATATTTCAAGGCCCCTGTTTTAAATTCAGATCTGTGTTATTGATGTTTGTTAGGGTACGAGTCCAGTGCTGTCTTGCAGACAGAAATCCAGAAGAATAACTGAGAAGGATGTCTCAGTGAATATCAGCAAACAGTATGAGTGATGATCATTATTTAACAACTAAGTTCAATTTCTTTGTTTTTCTTTTTTTAAAAGATCCATGTTTGTGCAGTTTGCGTTTGATGATATCATGGTAACAAAAGAAATATGTAAAATGATCTAAGTTTTGGTGAGAGACAGTGGTGAAACAAAAGTTCTTATGCAAAGGATTTTTTTTTTAAAAATCCCACCTTTACATCTGATAATCTGAAGGCTTTTGGTGGGGCTTTTTTCAAATTGAAGTTACAATAGCACAGTTAGAAATAAACTAGAGAAACAATAATACCATCCATCAGTGAAGAGGACGAGCATCTGTAGCCATAGGCTTGCCCAGCTGGTGAAGAGGACTTTAAACTGAAGTTTCCAGAGAAGGGGAATTTCAATCCATCCTGCTCCTACTAGTTTGATGCCAGTGCCAGCAACAGATGCCCCAAGCCTTAGGGTAGTGAGGAGGGTGCGCAGGCCTAGGCTTCAGGAGAGCAGATTTTGGCCTCTTCAGGGACTTGCTTACTATGGAATAAAGTCCTGGAGGGAAGAGGGGCCCAAGAAAGCTGAACGGTATTCAAGGATCATCTTCTCCAAGCTTAGGAATGATGCATCCTAATAAAGAGGAAGTAAAACAGAAATGCCAGGAGACTGGCATGGGTGAACAAGGAGCTTCTGGACAAACTCATACACAAAAAGGAAGCCTATAATGATGTAATAAGGTTAAAAACTCTTATTTCAAACTGCAGACTGAATTTAGGCTAGGAATAAATGGCACAACTGCCATTAACCTGAATGGGATTTTGTTGTTGTTGTTTCTTTCTTATGGGCTGGAATTTAGACATCACATGATCTACTGTCTCTGGATTGGAACTAGTTTTCGGTCTCTAGTTGTTCACCAGTGATGGCAACCTGATTTCCACTAATGAAAACTCTCAAATTGCCCTTCACAAAATTTTGCTTTAAATTCTTTTTTGGCCTTGGACTTTGAGAATCATACACCGAACTGACTGTATATTAGCTCTAAAGAACAAGATCTTACACTGAAATGTGACCCTGAAATAATTAACAAGATGCCCCAGAGGGTTCCAAGTACTGTGATACTCTTTCCTCTTCAGGCAAATTAGTGGTCCTTGTGATTCCTTGTAGATTCCAGTGTTGCTTTTATGCAGATGACTTTGCAATCTGCATTAGTGGGCCATCTGTCGCAGACCTTCCAGTTGAAGTACAACGTAATCTGAGCCTTCTGCAATTGATAACCTAAAAAATAGATTTAACAAGCTGTTCTTATTTCATCTTGACTTTGAATTCTGGAATGTTTTTTGCAAAATATGCCATTTGAGCAAAGACCCTTTGGGTATTTTTATTTTTTTTTTAAATTCTAGACACTTTTTTAGATTTTATGCATTTGATTACTTTATCAATTATTATTCAATAAAATAAGGATATTCCTCTATATCAGTGAGAGATTATGTTTTTGTGAAAGACACTTAGGGCTAGTTTTCCATTTTTCATTGCTTCCTGCCAGTAATCATGTACGTAGTGCAAATTTTTGTCGTTTTAACTTAAAGTTGAAACTATGTGACATATTTCCATTTGATTTTTATTTTTTTTTGCTTTTTACTTTGGGGTTTGCTCAAGTACCCATGCATAGACTGAACTGATTATGCTGAAATGAAGATTGTGACTGTGTTAATTTACATTTACTCATAGATTCATCCGTGAAACTTGCTTACTTGTAAGTAAGACTCCAAAGTCTTGTATTTTACATGTCAGCATCCTAAAGACTGTGATACATTTAAACATTCAAAATAAAACTTTTCTGAGGTATGGTCCTAATTAGAATTTGTTTAAATAGCAACTCACTAGTATTCAGTGAGCTGCATTTTTTAATTTTCATTTTTATAAAGTCCAAGATGTACCAAAATGGACATGAAACATGGGCACACCAAACATACTTTTTAAACTATGTTTTTTTCCCACTGCTTATTTTAGGTCCCAGTATTGGAGGTTGTCATTTAAATGAATGCATGAATGTCTCCTTGGGGGTTTTGCCTTGTCTAAATTGAATTGATTTAGTGTTCCAACTAAAATTTGTTAAACGTGCTCAGGCTGTTGGGGGACATTATGTCACTGGGCTTTCTTATAGATTACAAGGGGGGAAAGAAAAAGGAAGCTGCTCAGCACGTTGTTTTGATGTTAAATCATCAGTTGTACAACATACTCAAAATGCTCCCTTCATAGCAAAATTTTTGATCCTGTTTAGTGACATATAATTTTTATATTGTTTCAGAAAGCAAAATAAGTGAGATAATTTTTTTAAAGTTTCCTTATATGGTTTTATTTTTAAATCAAGAGTCTCCATTGAGTAATTATAATAAGCATCCTTATTATAATCATTATGCTATAATGATAGCATACCTATCAGAAAACTTCTATGGTATTTCTTAGTCAATCAAGAGAAGCAAATAACATTAATTTCTCATGCCAAAATGTAAAGTCACCTAGAAACTGAGAATGGTGGCCCCAACTACGACATGGGAGATGGTATACTGGAAACCAGTGATTTTGAAAATTATTTAGAGCCAGGGTAAAAAAATGGTTGAACATCACAGTGATGCTGAAGTTAAAGAGCTGATGTGACCGAAGACTTAAAAGTAGAACACTATCAAAAGAAAGATGGGTGGAAAGGTGGATGTTACCTTTGTATGGACAGTACAGTAGCTATTCTTGGAATTCTAGGTTCCCTTTTGGAACCCATAATTTGAGGAAGATACTAAAATATTAGAGAGGTTCAGAGAAGACACAATTGTGGTGATAGGATTGGAAGGGAAGGACTTTGAAGCTCTAACTGGAATGAGTTCAAGGAAATCCTCCTGCCTGTGTGATACAGAAGAACAAACTGATTGAAAGAATCCTTTCTCTGCTAAATAACTATGAACTGTTGATTATTTTTATGATGAAATATTATGAAGCTGTTGTTCCAGAAAATTCCTGAACAATGAAACATTCTTTGAGACCTGATATAGACATATTTAATCCATTAAGTTTAAAAATTGCTGATTATTAGTTTTTCTTATTTCATGCTTGATAATTTTCCTGGGTTCATTTGAAAATACTCTGGGTTAAACTTTTTTTAAATCTCCTTTTAACTGTCATTGTGTAGGAATTATCTAAAAGGTTTTAATTAAGTAATTTTTTTAAAGGCTCTAATTTACAATACAATATAAAATATTGTATTGTAAATTAAATATAAATACAATATAAAATACTTGTCTCCAGGATATTCTTGATGGCACCACTCTGATGATTTATTGCTACAATCTATTATCACAGCAACCGTTCTTTGATAATGTGCAGAATTGGAACAATAAAGCTCTGGTATAACATCTGAAAACCTGATACATTCTCTTAATTTAATTTAGCGGTGTGTGCAGGTTTGTGTGTGTTGTGGTGGTGTTAGGAATTTAGTGATCTGTAGTCAGTGAAGAAACACAGATATTTTGAGAGGATGCCTCAGATTACGCACGGGCCAATTTACACAGGGAAGGTGTCTTTCACAGCACACTTTAGGAGTCCTGGGTGAGAAGTCCCATGACTTCGAAATTTGAATTACAAGCCTAAAGGTTCAGAAACCTCATCTCAGAAGTATTTAGGTAGCAAACTCTCATTGATATTGAATTCAACATCTAAATAATGTCAGGGAACTGAACCTCAAGATATGTATCCAAGGTTACATGGGAGTAAAAAAGCCAATGCCCAGGTTGATGGCCCAGCCATCAGTTAGTATTTGCTCACACCCCACTTCTCCTCCCAATTCTTTCTAACATCTTGTTACTCTAAGAACAACAATGTAAATGACTTCCTGGTTGTGAGCTATTCCTGAAAAAGTGGTGATATGAAAACAGTTTAGGAATCGTAGGGCAGAGCCATAAACATAAGACATACCAAAGTAATGCTGGAACAAGCAAAGTTCCTTGGTTTACAAGTAGACAAACACTGAGTAAAATGAGTGATGCTGTTACACTGCATTAATGAGACCATTGTAGCTATCTCCTCCATGCTTTAAAACAGACACTGAAAATCTGACTTGGAATGAAAGACAAGAAACTCTATCTAGTTATTTTACCCAAGAAAATGAAAAAAAAGACATTTAATTTAATATATACTGTTAAATATATAATTTAATGAAATTAAATTTATGGTATTCCCATAGAGAGAAAATTTCTGATGATAAAGTACTCTTTAATCTATCTGATAAAGATATAAGAAATTCTGGCTCCTGGGATCTGAAGCTAGAAAACTTAAGACATTCATGCACATTTTACAAGGGAAATTTGGGAAAAAGAAACAATGGGTGCATTTTTCACCACTTCAGATATTTAAATCTTGAGGCTTTTTTTGATGTTCAGGGTTTTGTTTGTTTTTAATAAATTACAGTACATTTAAAAAGTAATAGGTTTGATTATGGGCATGTTTGTGTGAAGCTGTGTGTTATATGATGCAGGTGACAATAGATGACAATAATTCTCATTTCTTACCTTTAAAATCTGTGACTGGTTCATTTTTCACTATGAGACTTGTCAGAGCATCTAGAGAAGACAAACTTTTGGATATTTGGGTTATTATCCTGTTAGACATTAAACACATTCATATTGAAAAAGTTGATATGGTTCTACAGATTTCTCAATCTAAATAATTACTAATGAACAAACTCCTTGCTTCAGTTAAATATAGTAATTCTCATATATGTCTGGAAGGGTTATCTGTGGAGAATGAGGGGCTGAGTTTACTCATCTATAGCAGCAATAGTTCTGGCAGAAATGAAGAGTGCTTTCAGGAAGATAAAATGTGTGCATTTGTTAGAACACAGGAGTCAAACTGACCCTGAACTGCTGCTTTCCTCACACAGATTCATTTGACAGTGATCCCACTAAGTAGTCTGGTAGATGTAACTTTTCATTCAGTTACTCAAATAGTCCAAAGTTTTAAAACTTGCAAATTATTTTCAGTGATGTTGGCTGGCCATAGAAGAGAGATAAATATTTAATAAATATGTACATATCCTTGGATATTTAATTTATGGTTGAGAGTATTACAGCTATTCAAATACTAGGCTACTGATAGACATATCTGACTTGTACTCAACTGCCTGCAACTATGGACTGAATTAACAAAATTCAGTCACTCACAAAATCCATAGATAATTGAAATAGTTTTCTAGATGTGAAAGTATACTAAATTCCTGTAGGATATCTCTTGCTATCCAGCCTTAAACTTGGCTAGTTACTGTAACTGTATGTGAACTGTGACTTCAGAATCAAAGGACACAACTCTTTTACATTCAAAAACAAATAGAAAGTCATGGATTTCGTAATGTTCATACTGAAATAGGTGAACTAATCATGTAAAACACATCCTTAAGTGATACTTGTTGGAGTATAAACCTGCCTAATTTGTTTTCGGTTTTTTTTTTTCCCTAGTAAACTGAGATGTTACCTTTGCAGATCTTCAAATATCATCTCAGTAATTTGCAAATTAATATACTATTAGGCCGCAAAAATGGTGGTTTCTTTCTTTCTTTTAGAATGGTGATGTCTTATCAGTTTGGTAGCATGAAGAAAGCAGTAAAATTCACCAAGGGTGAAATTCACTCCTGGTGGAAAGCCAGAAAAGGGAATGTGCTCCAGTTACTTTGGGCTTAAGACCTTCTATGACATGGCTTTATTGAAAAAAATTGTGGGACTAGAATTCTTGAAGAACAATTCTCAAATGATTTCTGGTATGCTGTGCTGATACCACTGTAATACCAGAACATCCCAGAAAATCAATTAATTTACAGTCTGTAGCACTTGTGAGGAACTATTATTTTCCCAGACAGAACTGAGTGAAATTAAAAAGTTTTCCCAAGGTCATGCACAAAGTTACTATTGAGGTAGGCATTAAGTAGAGCCAAAAGGAATTTTTTATTATTATTATTATGTTAATTCAGACTTTTCATTGTGAAATATAGAATTGGAGCAATAGAGAATTCCTATGAAAAGTTATTGAAAATTCGTATGTGGATAGAGGCATTAATCTTTGTTAAATTTAAAGTATTTTTCTTTGATCTTGAGTTTTTGAACCTGCTTTGTATTTTAAAAAAATAAACAAATGAAAAGTCTTATTGAGAAAATGGTGAAATTGATGTTTTTGTGTAATAAAACAAATGTTTGGGTATTTTTTTTCCTAAACTGAGTTTGTGCAAAATCATAAAACCTGCAGGTATTTCTGTTAAAAAGAAAATAGCATTTTTTCAACATTTTGATGAAAGACTTCTGATGAAACAGTTCTGGTCTTTGTGTTTCACAGTCCAGTTCCTTGACTAAAGCATCATTCTTATGTTTTACAAAGGATTCTGTAAAACATATGTGGTTTTAAAAGAAATTAAAGGTGTGCAATTTAAAAGAGATTTGGCAAACTTTGGTTCACAGTTCATTTTAAAGCTGTTGTACGCATCCCATTTTTCTTTTTACAACTTAAATTCTAAATACACTGAAGCTGCAATGACAGGCAATACTACTGCTCTAGTATGCAAGTAGTTTTGAATTTAATTTTAATTCAGATTACCAAAGATGCATTCTCTATTATGGAAAAGTAGATTCTTCACACGTTTATGTAAAGTAGCGGTGAAAATGACCTATGAGGTCATTATTTTCCTACCAGTGCAAGAGGTTTCCATTTAGCTTCAACCTGAGGTGTGTTTTCATTCACTCCTACATTAGGAATGTATGTATGCCATGTAATTATTTCAGTCCAGCCCTCTGGGGTTTTATAACATTTTTGATAGAAAAATCTAACAATGTTTAAGATAATAACAAGGGATAGGTTGACTGTCAGATTGCAAGTCCTTAAAGAGTTCTGACAATATTAGTCTTAAGGATGCTGGATTTCTATGCTAATGGAGTGCTAGAAGGTAGCAAAGGAAAGAATGCTGTGTAATTCTTTGCATCTCTTTGTGCTCAAATTTCTTCTTTAGAATTGAAGTGTAATTCTATGACAAACTAGTCACAGACTAATAAATAGACCTATTAAATGTTTGCCCTATTTTAACCCATTTCTGAAACACTGAAACGAGGTGATTTTAATACTGTTTGAGAACATCTTTTCTAAGAATCATTCAGAGCTTAGATCAAGATGTTTGCAGATCTTGCAAGCCTGTCTTGTTCCCTTCAAACCCCATGACTTTTTCTGAAAGTTCACACTGTTATCAGTACAAATCAGATATGTTTGACAATTACAGCTGGAATTTGGGATGCGTTTGCATCATGCAGTGGAATAGTTACATTCCAATTTCATATATAATGCTGGATATCTATGAGACATCAGTAAACTATGAAAGGCCAAAAGAAAAATAAATACCAGGAAAAGTGATATAAATGTCTCCTGGCTCTACATTTGTGTGTATATATACTTTTTATAAAGATCATAATTACATAACCACACGGAAAGCATATGTAATTTTAGAATTGTTTTGCACCTTTGAATTTGCTGCTTTGATTTGCAATAGATTTATTTCTTTCTGCAGCTATGAATCTGCACTTAAATAGAGAGTGCATGTGAAGGTAGTCATGGGTAGCATATTTTTCATACATTTTGAATTGTTTTTCTGCAACAAAATGTTGTCTGGCTAAGTTCCAGAAAATACTACAACAGTAGTTGACAGGGAGACTGAGAATCTCCTCGTTCATTAATACCTGTGAACTTCTATATTTGTATACTTCGATCTCTTCATTATTCTCAGAAATAAAGCTGTAGTTCTTCCTCCTACCCCATTGCAATCACAAGGCAGGAAGGCAGTGTTTTTGGTTTAAGCCCAGAGCAACACAGAAGCTAAAGGAAGTTGCAACCTAAATGCAACTTTGACCTGCAAAATGAACCTTTAAAATCTAAAGCAATAGATGAGTGACGTAATTACTAGAAATATGGATATTTCCATGGCTTATCGCTCAGTGTCAATATGTGTGTTATCACAGTATGCCAGTATGGGCTTACCACTGAATACTTGCATAATGTAAACATTAAAATCCACTTACCTTGATAAAGGTTACCCTTTCTTTCAAGGTGGAAGACCAGAAGGTGTGGACTTACACACTTGCTTCAGACCACAGGGAAATTCTGGAACGGGTCCTCTTGCAAGCTGTATGAAGGACTTGGGCTAAAAGCTGGCTGGCCTACTGGCTTCAAGATCAGCAATCAATGATATGCATTCTGAGTAGCCTATTATGAATAATTTTCTTCAGAGATCAGTACAGGGGCTGAGACTGTTTAACATCATCTATAGTGGGATGAGGTAACAAAGTGTATCATTACAACCAGATGGGAGAGCAAATGCTGCACCTGGGAGGGAACAAATGGAATGTGAGTTAGCAATGTGATCTTATAGTAATGGGATTTGAGCACAAACTTGACTACATTAGCAAGAATGAGGCAGTGGGGTTAGAGAAGTGAATATTCCCCTCCCTTCAGCACTTCTGATGATACATCTGGAACATAGTGTCCAATTTTGGTTTCCCCAGTAAAAAAAGAGACATTGATAAACCGGAGAGAGTCCACTGCAAGACTTTTGAGATGCTTAGGGACCCAGAGTATATGAGGTTGTGGGAGTTGTGTTTAGTCTGGGGAAAATCTAAGGAGAGATCTAATTGCTGTCTTCCACTATGTAAAGGATTGTAGAGAAGAGGGAACGATACTCTTCTGAGAGATACACAGTGAGAGTACAAGAGGCAACAATTGCAAACTACAAGGGAAGTTCCAGTTGGAAGTAAGGAAAAAAAAAATCAGTCAATGTGTTTAAGCACAGGAGCGGTTGCCAAGACAGACTGTGAAATCCCCATCCTTGGGCATTTTTAAAACTTAACTGGAAAAGTGTCTGAGCGTATACATTGTGTGTGATTCTGTGATTATTTGTTCTCTGTTTTTAATATCCCTCTACCACCTTCTTGGTTAAGTGCCAGGTGATTCAATAGAACATATAATAGCAATAGTAACTACTGATTTAGTTACTGAAGTAACTATTGTTTTCTATAAATAATCCCATTTAATTTACTGTTGCAGATAGCTAATTTTCTAAATTGCAGTAAAACCAAATGCTTGAAATAGAATTTAGAAAATAAATTGTAAGGAAAAGGTTCCTTTCACATAAAAAGGAAATAAGATGGATATGACTGTTCATATACAAATGCAGCACATTGTAATTAGCTTATGCTATCTTTCTCAGGGGAAAGAAGCTAAAGCACTTAAGTAATATTTCAGATAGATTTCAATTCTTTATGATGAGCATAGCTGTTCAGTTCTGACATATAATGGCCAATATTTTTTATATAAGCTTAGCCTGAATGCTTGATGTTATTAAACAATGCTATGATGCTTAATAACATTAACTTATTCATTTAGTGCATTATAGTATTGATCTGTCTTTTTAGAAAATTGCAGTGGAGTTTTCCTATGAATTATTCTGCATAAAATCATAACTCTTGAGTTTTCACTGTATATAGTTCTTAATCTCAATAGACATACTAAGTAAAATATTCTGATGGAATACAGTAGACTTTCAGCAGTCTTTCAGTGTACTCACCCACACATTTGGGCTAGAACTTGGTTATCTATATCAAGGTGACAGACTCCAGTAGTCTTTATTATTTGAGAAAGATGTCCAATAATATTATTAATTCTGGAGGAACACTACTTGATTAATATTAGTAAAAACATTTCAGGATTCTTGAGTTTTAAAAAAGTTTAGTTTGTCTATTCTTTCATTTCATCTATATTCTTCTATAACTTAAAATTAACTTGATAATGCTAGTCACAAAACACAATGAGAGTATGCCAAAACAGAACTTCTTCAAGATTATTATTGTATAAATAAGACGTATTCCTTAGTTTGAGTGGTTCCTAAATTCTCTTGCATGATAGAGTGTATCTAGGTATTTTATTTTTATGAATTTGTATAACCTATGCAAACAACTAGTTTTGCAAATACAGGTATAAAGAAAGTGTTTTCTCACTTGATGTTCAGAAAATACTCAAAGCATAGTGTGATAGGAGTGGGGGGAAAGTTAAAGCAGAAAGGTTGACCAAGGATTAAGTAATATTCAAATTGAATATGAAACATTGTGCTAAATGTCATAGAATCATAGAATGGTTTAGGTTGGAAGGGACCTTTCAGGATCATCTAGTTCCACACACACCCTCTCTGTCTAGAGGGACACCTCCCACTAGACCAGGCCGCCCAGGACCTCATCCAAATTGGTCTTGAACACCTCCAAGGTTGGANGGGGTTGCCTCAACCCAGGTGCAGGACCTTACACTTGGCCTTGTTGAACTTCATGAGGTTGGCATGTCCTTCAATGAATGTCAGAAACAGCCAGGAAGAATGTGTATTCCTATTCTACATCATATATATGGTTCATGAAAGATACATATTGTAAGTACTGTGTTCAGCTCTGGGGTTCTCAGTACAGGAAAGACGTGAACTTGTTGGAGTGAGTCCAGAGGAGTGCCACAAAAATGATTAGAGGGAAGGAAACACCTCTCCTATGAAGGCAGGCTGAAGGAGTTGGGGTTGTTCAGCCTGGAGAAGGCTCCAGGGAGACCCTATTGCAGCTTTTCAGTGCTAAAGGAGGCTTATAAGAAACATGGGAAATAAATGTTTTAGTAGGGTCTGTTGTGATAGGACATTGGAACAGGTTGTCCAGAGAGGTGGTAGATGCCCCATCCTTGGAAATATTCAAGGTCAGCTTGGATAGGGCTCTGAGCAACCTGATCTCGTAGAAGATGTCCTTGCTCATTGCAAGGGCGGGGGGGTGGACTAGCTGACCTTTAAAGGTCTTTTCCAAACCAAAACATCCTATGATTATCTGATCTGTTTTCTACCTGCTCTAGACCAGTCTGTGCACAGAAGAATTTGTGCCATTTTATGGATTAAATTCATTTACTATAATGTAACATATGTAACATCAAACTTTGTGGAACAAACCCTTCATTGAACTCTCTTATTTGCTAAATTCTTATGACTTATTGGAAATTACTCCACAATAGTAAGGCAATTCCTTAGGTATATGTAGTTGGCTCAGGATATTTTAATATGAAAAAAGAAGACTCTATGACTTTGTACTTCTGTAATTGAAGTTGCCTTAAGGTATCTTAGAGCATTAATGCTAAAATTGAATTTGAGGGTGAATCTGAGAAGTTTGTTCTTTCACCTTTTCTTAATCTGTCCCTGTATACCCATTATTGCGTTGTGAGGATTCAGGGGTTTTTATCAAAGTTTTTAGACTGTTAGTAGTTCAAAGTCCTTTTCTACTTAAAAAAATATGGGCCAGATTCTGACCTCAGAAGAGTAAGCCTGTTACAGTCAAATCTATTATGCTTGGGGCCCTCTAATTTGCTGTTCTTAGTGTGTCATCTAATAGACAGTAATATGCCATGTAAAGATCACAGTTATTTCCACAGCAATGATATAACCTCACTGATATTGTTGCTTTTAAGATAAATTTTTAGGGGCACAATCCAAAAAACACAGATATGAAGTGAAATTTCTACAAAATCCAGTAGGTGCTCTAGCAGTTCTAAATAAGAGGCAATCCACATAACAAAATATGGGATTTAAACAAAGAATTTACTATGTAAAATACAGCCTTAAAAGAGTCACAAAACTACCAGGAAATTTCAGACTTCTCTTTAACATTTATTGAAGCTGATGAAACCCATGAGATGTTGTTCATCATTTGATCAATGAATCCTTACCTTCTTTTGTTGTTCTTGTGTATTTGAGCTGACATAAAATTTCACCCTCAGAAAGACAGAGAGGAAAAGAGCAAGGAATACTGAATCCCAGGAGGACCCTTTCTCCTTTTCTCAATTTTGGATTTATACGTCTTTGACCCAACAAATCAAATACTTGACTGTACTTACAAAGCAGAGTAAAATTCTCAACAGTGTGTTGATATGGATTTTCTGATTATACTTCAGAAGATGTTTAGCAGTTCTAAGAGTAAATCACATGCATATTTTAACATTCTGTTTCAAAAACTAACGTATAGCTTAAGTAAAGATATCAGGATGTATTTGTTAGATTTATTTTGCAGATGTCAATCATAAATTTCTGTTTGGAGAAAAATTACTGTGGTGGGTTTACCCTGGCTGGGTGCCCGGTNTGTAAATGGAGCAAATTTAGAAGAAAGTATTCTAAGTCATTCCTTATTTAAAGATCGAATGGGATTCTTGCTTAATTTTATAAATTCACCTTGCTTTATTAAACACAGCTAAATTCAGTTGCCACAGCAATCCACTCTCCACAGAAACTCCAATTCTTCTTGTATTTCTTTACTTAAAATTTGTTTCCTCCATCCTGATACATTTCTGTTTGTATAAACACTATAGGAAAAAGTATTTAGTAAACATTCTCAGGTAACAGGTCTCAATTTTGGTGACATGATTAAACAGAGAAGCAAAGTGTGCTTTCATGTTTTCTTTGGGAAGAAAGGGATGAGAATATGGGAAAAAAAATAAACAGGAAATAAAGTAAAAGTCAATTTAGGAAGTGAAGGATAAAAAAGCAAGACAAAACCACCAAGAGAGAAGTGGTTAGAAAGATGTCACAATTAATAAAGTAGGAAAGAAACTCAAAGGAACATTTCATTAGACAAGAATTTGCAATGTGTCATGACAGGGAAAAACTAAGGATCTTTATTTGCTTTTGGTGTGTGTGAGAGGGCTGTGCATGGGCAACAAAGACAATAATCCTTTCCTACTGGTTACATTGCCATACATAGAGTAGTGAATAGAGTGAAAGTTGCATTGTTAGGATAGCACAATGTAGATAATCTCACATGCAATAGTAAATCTTTATTGTTATTTTTTTTACACTCAGTGCATAGTGCAATTTGTGAAAATCTGTTCCTGGTATAAATCCTAAAATCAATATGGAAGAAACATTACTTCTTGCTTTCTTATTAGATAGTTGCTTGTGATCTTAATACCACTAGTATGCTCTCCACTTTAAGTAATAGTGTTTCATGGCTCTCAATTGTGTCTGAAGCCTACTATGGTTGGTATATTGAAACCTTCAGTTGTCCACTTCAAGAAATAGATTTTCCCACTCAATTAAATATGTTTATTTTTAGTAATGGAAACTATGTTCTGATTTTTCTACTTGTTATATTTGCATTTACATGCTGTTGACCAGCAAGTCTGTAACTGCCTACATCTCTTCCCTTTTTCATGTGTTCTTCAATATAGGTACCTTATTTTAAATGTTCTCCCTGTTAGATACAACATTTATCTGATAGACTAATAGTTAGACATTCTAATATGAGGAATACCTGTTCCATCCCCTACCATTCAGCTGGATGTACTGAGCTTACTTTTGCTTTTATTTCAAATATGAGCTGTTTGTTTCTTGTCCTCATTCCTGCTAGCCATCTTTCCTTTCCCTTCAGGTTTATAGTGGACTTACTGGAAATTATGGTATGGAATTTTAGTCTCGGGGCCCTATTATCCCATATTTAAAGGGTTTTATTAAGCTGTGCTCTTTTCAACTTGTATCAAAATCCTTCTTCTTTCCTTGTGTTTTTAGGGTTCTGGATGAAGAATCTCTTTATGAGGTGCTTTAATTTTTGGTGCAAACTCAAATTCAGTGTGATTTCTGACAATTTAAATATTTTTCTCTGCATTTTTTTAATTGCAGGGTACAGTCTTTGCTAATTTAATTTCTTTTTTGAGGGTCATCTGCTTACTTTTCAGTATTTGGAAATGCTTTTTCAATAAAAGCTGAAGCCTTGTAACACCATTTATAGTACAAGCTTCAGGTTGCTTTTTCTGTTTTTTAAATAAAGGTTCTCTACATTTAAATTCTTGAGCTTTTCATTTCAGAACACTTCACCAATTAATCCCAGCAATTTATTAAACTTTCTTCTTCAGAAATAAAAGAAATGTGGTTGTGGAGCTAATACCAGTTTGTCACTTTAAAGAAAGCTGTTAAGGATATTCCAGCACCCTGTCAGCCAGTAAATTTGACTTAGATCCTATATGACACTTCACTGGGTAGAAGAGAACAGTGTAATAGAAGTTTCTATTTCTAGCTGGTAAGTTGTGGCCTTACCACGCACACGGTTTCTGTGGAAACCTCTCTGCACAGCCTCAGCAGCTGAGACTGCTTAGTGCTGTCTCCATACAGGCATACCAGGCCTTCAGCAACAGGGTGACTCCACTGAGCACCTGACCAGATTCATTCTACCCACTTTTAGACATTAAAACCCCCTAAACAGAGACCCTTGTTGATGCTTGCCAGCAAAAGACAAGTGCTAGCCACAGGTAGTCATCTCAAAGGTAAAACTCACAAAGTTATGGAGCCTTCTCTCTCTCCTTCCACATACAGCAGAAGCCTAGCTTTACTAGCCTTCTAATATTGAAGTCTCAGCTGTCTTTAAATAGAAAATCCTTAATTTTTTTTATTCTTTCTTTCTTACATTCCTTCCATTTTCAAAAGATAAGGTGCTTTTTTCTTGGAGGACTAATTGTACAGATTATGAATATTAAAATAACTGAGCAAACTCCTGGTGTTTATATAGACATATATCTCAAACTATTTGCATAATATAAAAATATAGTTGATGCTTTGTTTACATTACACCAAGGCCATAATCCATAATGAAATTACATGGGAACTTCAGAGTCATGTGGTGAAGCAGCAATCATATTTTCTCCTGAGATCATCTGTGCTGTATCAAAATTTTGACTTATTCAATGAAAAAGTTCACTCATCCAGTCCATATATTTTGTTTGCATCTTGAAGCAAATAAAATCTAAAGAATCAACATTAAAATTTAAAGCTTTTTCTTCTTCCAAATAAAATGCTTTTGAATGTATTTCAAGTATATTTTCAAAGGATATGCCCATTAAACTTTCCAAAGGAAACACAATAGTTTTAAACCTTTTTTAATTGAAATAATTAGAAATGTTTATTGTGAATACCAACTATTTTTAACAGAAGACTTTACATGTACAAATTGATTGAATAATGTTTATATCATTTGTCAAATAACAATCAACCATTTTGTCATAAATTATCAGGCAGATATTACTCAGCTAGATCCAGATTCTCTCAGTAAATTACTGCCATGTTTGAACAGGGGCTGATTTTAGAAAATCAGCTTTTTACTTGGAGATAAGCCCAGTTCCAAAAAATCTCTCTACTTAAATATGAGGGATGGAAAGATGTCTGGGCACAGTTCTGAACATGGATTAACTTCGGTCACCTTGACGTTGCAAGTATCTTATAGATGTATACTGAAGTGCCTTCTTTATTTTTTAAAAATAGGTAATGTAACAGAGAGCAAGACAATAGCTTGACTTAAGTGTTGCCGTGAATCTGATATTACACAAACCACAAGACCACAGCAGTCCTAGTCCTTATCCAGCGACTGCAAGCACACATATACATATCTTTAAGTGTAAGCATATGTTGAAAGGTGTACTTTTCTTTGTTTTTTTCAGTTTTTGTATGACACTGCCATACCATCTTGATATTTTCAGATTAAAAATCTGTGATTTTAACTTTATGCACTTAAAGAAACCAAGCAGAATCATATTTTGATGATTTATGGGTCTTAAAGCTATGTGTGTTAGCGGGTTACTCTTTTATGGTGTAATTAACAGTTAAAGTGCTGCACTGTGAAATGTCTTTCAATTGAGGAGAATGGCTTACTAAGCTTCAAAGAGTGCTACAGGTTTTGTAGTTTGTTGTTTCTTTGCTAAATGTAAGACAGAAACAGTAGACTATCTTATCTTCCTGAAATTAATTTATTTTAGTCTTACCAACAGTACTGTGGAAAATTTTTATGTGCTACTGAAGATGTACCGTTTCCTCAACACCTGCTGGTCTAAATTACTTGGAGACACTGGGAGTATACTTGCTTTCACAGGTATTTCTAACAACTAATTGCCTGTGAAAATTCATTTGGTTATTTGCAATTTGAAATGACATGAAGTGTTATGAGAGCTGTAGGTGAAATATGTTCCCAGCTCACCCACCTCTAGATTTTAATTCTATTGATTGAGCTTTAGCATATAGACTATATTGCTGCTCCACTGACTACTATATCAATAATTAAATAATGCAGATTTGATTTCTATAGAAATTAACTCGATGCTATATTGAATGTAACACTTATGGAATGGTATTCAATTTTATGGTGGGAAAAACTATTCGAGTTAATTGAAAGGAATAATAATGACATGTGCTGTGCTGAACTATCATTATCCCTTTGTATAATCAAAAATATAGTGTCATTTCAATTGGCATAGTTTGACAAAACTGTTATTCCTCCCTAAAAATTCCTGTAAGATTCAAATATTTTGTGGCCATATGTTCCATGTCATCAGATTCCACCTAACAATTTTTGAACAACTAGCTCATTAGCCAAGGATCCAGAGTACACAGAGGTACTTTTCTCAGTCTGTCAGCAAAGCCAGATAGATCTCACTCTTTTCGATTCATAACCTGTGAGAGTTGACATCACCTAAGAAAAATACAGAAAAAGATTAGTCAAGATAAAAGAATTAGATTATATTGCAATTTTAAATTCTTGAAGACACAAAAAGAATAGCTTACAACTGTGAAGAAAAGCCCCCCAAACGGGCTAGATTTGTTACATATGATTTAGTCTTTTCCCAATACGGCATTTAAAATAAACATTTGATTTAGTACAAGTTAGGAGACTGTGAAATCACCAATATTCTCTGCTGTGTGCAAACTACACTTGCCTCCATGCTTTATAAATTTATGCTACAAGATGTTGCACATCTTTAGTATTTATTTGTCCATGAATATACAGACATAGATAAGATGTCTGTTTTCTGCTTTCGTTTGTGAATTAAATCAGATATTTTAAAATCATGCTCCAAGTTTGTTTTAAAAGATACACCAAAGATTTATTTTGGTATGGTGTACCTTCTACCTATATTATCATTTCAAAGGCATGTTGGTTGCCTGAATTTTATTGTGAATTACCTACCTGCTACTCATAGTGCAGTGTTTAGGTAGCCTTTTGGTGTTGTATTGGATCGATATTTTGGAGAAAATAGTTTTGCCATAAAAATGAAGTCTTTCATTCTTTAAAAAAAGTAAAACAAACTGTAGGCAATTTTTATTACTTGTCATCACTTTTTCACTCAGTAACTTTGGCTAAGCTCTATAATCCCTATTCACAGGGCTTTCATCTATTGAAGAAGACCAGTTAGTCATTTGCACAATTTTAAATTCATATAAAAGTTTCCTCCAAAATGAATCATTCATTGTGACTACATATTTTCTTCATAACAGAGTGTATAATATGTGCTACATCCAGGTGTCTTGGTTAATATTTAAACTGGTTTCAGCAGCACTTCACTGCAAATGCAGACATCCATTATAGCTTACCTGCTTGTTTAGGTAAGCTCAGGGCATACCATCCATTTTTCATGCACTCTACTTTCTGCAGGAACCTAACCCGTATAAAAGGGCCAGAAAGCAGTGTGGTACACTCTGGGTAATTCCTTCCTTGAATGGTTGGCAGGTTTGACCTATTGGTATGGCTGTGTACCTGTTGCACTACTGAAATGTAGTTTAAAAAATTATTTTCAAAAGGACGTAGTATTTTCATGGTTACTCTCATAGTATTAAGTTATTATCTCTTGCTTCCAAACCAGAGGTGGTGACGCCACACTCTACTGCACTATTTCATTTTATAATTTGGCTTTTTACCTTCTAAAGGATTTTTGAAACATGACTTTTTATTTTACTATGTAGATATGCTTGTAAAAATAGATGACTTCTCAGATAATGTGGTCCAAATCTATAGAGATTGCTCTGAAGGTGAATAACCTGTTCCCAAATTTGCATTTGCTGAATCCATGTGTTCAGAGGGAAAACAGTGAAGAGAGGAGAGCAGTGAACAGATGTGCTGTCATTGTTCTGTCTTGTTTGCTTTGGATTCTAAACTGGTTGCAGCCCAGTTAAGATCAGCAATTTAATTTTTAAGAACATGGGTTTACAATGATCCCAGCTATAGTCTTAAGATCAAAGCACCTGTGTTTGCTAACAAGGGTTCTCAGATACTTGCCTCCCTTTTCCCTTTTTTACATAAGCCTGTTTGTAGAATTGGCTTGAACTATTTTCTGTGTATGTCCCTTTTTATTGCAAAACACATATATAATTAACAATATCTCCAACTTCATATTTTCCTGCCTTTTATTTTTACTTTCTCTAGCTCTTTTTGTACATCACCTAGAAATGGAATTTTTGGAAGCTTTTCAGAACTCAAGGGTCTCATAATATCTGCTGGCTAATGCTACTGATTTCTTTATTGATCTACTATCTCCTTTGTCTGCCTTACATTTTTGAACTATCACAAAGAATATCTATGCCTTTCCTTTACTGGTTAGACAACAATGAGAAAATTGTTCTCCAAAATAAGCACAATTGATGCCATTTTTTCTTGGAATTGTTTATTTGATCTGTCAGTCATCCCACCAATTTCAAACACAGCTAGAAATAAAAAATTGGACTAGAAAAAATAGAATGAGGATGAGTACTCTTTAGCCTTATACACTCTAGGACAAGACTATAAATATAATGAGGCTTATGCATGTAACTTCTGTCATATTATTTTGAATACTGCATTTAAAACACAATGCTTTTATGCATGATTTAGCAACTGAATAAAAATACCATGCCAGATTTGCTTTATTAAAATGTTTAAAAGGCAAAAATATTATTGTATGAAATAAATGATCCTGTAAGGGGAAAAAATACAGATATTTTAAAGGAGGGAAATATGTGAAAGGAAAACAAAAATTTCTGGTGCCTCAAACTAAGCAGATATCATATTACAAACATTTTGCTGGTTATTGTCCTGGAACAATTCCATGTTTTGCACCTAATTAAGTGCAGTTACAGTTTTCATATGATTTTCCATGCTATGTAGACAATAGCTAGATGGAATTGCAATCACAGTAACTGAAACAGCTGTGTTAGAGCTCTAATCTTGAAGGAGAAACGACTGTACCTCAAAAATAATGAAGCTGAAGATTGGCTCACCTGTTTGAGCATGTACAGCAAAAAAATTCTATTTCAGTTATGTCTACACACCAACCAGTGTCAGTCAAAGAGAGGTAGCATTAAAAGAACTAGAGGAGAAAGAAAACAATGATACTTAAAGTATGTGGAGCGATCACTAAACATGTGCACAATGACACCATCTAACACTTATTATTCTGGTCCCCAATTTTCTTCTCTGCCATTGTGTTGCCCTGTGTCATATCTAAAATTACACTGTAAATTCCTTGTGAGCAAGTTTTGTGTCTTAATTTATTTTGCAAACTGCTGGCAGTCTTGGGGTACTGAATAATAATGTGCTGGATCTCATTATTTTGCAGATATATTTTCATATGAGAAACAGCATGTGTTCAGCTTGCTAACAAGGTTAGTCAAAATCAGGGGTTTTTCCAATTATTTCCTGTTACCTGCTTTTCTCTTTGTGCAAACCTGTGTGCACACAGCCAGTCACACAGATACCTCTTTGCAGGACCTCAGTCCAGCTTATCTGTTTGTGGTGGGTTTACCTTGGCTGGGTGCCAGGTGCCCACCACTAGTCCCTCTATCACTTCCCCCCCCCGGCCNACAGTATAGGCTCAGGGTTCAAATGGACACTGCTTCTTTTTTTTGTATTTCAATATGGCTCAAGCTTACAAGGAGACACAGGTGCCCAGTATCTCGGAGGATGTTCTCAGAGATTCAGCCTGCTTATCCCTAACTCAGGCAAACTTATGGTGAAATCAGAGAAGCCACAGCCTGTAAGTCCATGAATGCCTGCTGTTTCTAAAGTCTCAGATCTCAGCTGCTGGCTCAGTGGGAGTTCTACCTTGTGTGGTACTGACTTTCTTCATCTCTCATTGACTTCAGTGAGAGTTGAAAGGTGCTCAACAGGTGATGGCAGGTACCAGTAGAAATTTAAATGCTCTGATCACTTTGAATATCTAAATATTAACACTTAGAAAGAATACTCCTATCTCAGGACTGACAGGAGGCATTTTATCTTTATACTTGCCTGTCAGTAGGCTGTCCTCAAAAAGGGCAGTTGTGCTTTCTTCTTCCTCCCCTCTTAATTTGGTGATCTCATGTTTTGGGGGCTTTTGCTTTTTATTACATGTCCCTAACCCCCATGCCCTCTTGAATTGGTTACAGAGTGACTCCATGTGTGATCAGGAATTAATAGACTGGATTTGAATATTAGGTGAAGGACAGGAAAAATGGAAACTAGTGGTAGCATCCTGCCATTAGGTGTTTTTCAATATATTTTGAAACTGTGAACAGTGACAGAGGTGAAGGAGAGATCTCATAACATTCTAATGATCTATTTGCTTAACCACAGATGGGGAGACTGCTTCAGTTAGAAATTATCAACATGTTGATGCTCTGACAGTTTTGTCAGAGTACTGCCTAGACATTGGTTCATATATGTGGAAATTTCCCTTACAGACCTTCTGGGTGATTTTGGATTTTCAGACATTTGAAATAAATTACAAATTTGAAAATAGCTGAAACTTTTACTGGTAACTCAGAAGGCCTCTGGATCATCTTTTCATTCTAAATACAGCTTTGTAAGTGTTTTTCAATTTCTTGTGATACTGTACAAAATTGCAAGCTTTTGACAGTTACCTCACGGAATTTTGTTGGGGTTTTTTTGTCAAATTTAAAAATACTATCATTATTAATGATTAGTAAAGCTATAAGTAGAATTCCCCATTAAAGTTGAAGGCAAAATGGGAGGGTATCAGAAGTTGCTTGCAGGATTCTGTAGAACACATTCTCTGCTTGTAATGAAAACCAGTCATTTGTACAACTCGGCCATAGTAGCCACATTAGTGCCTCCCATAACGTATTCAGATTTTTTTAAGAGTACATATACTTTCTTGACCTTAGGTCTATATGTTTCTCTTTTTTGCAATCTAGTTTTTTTAAATTAAGATTTTAGATTCAAGACCAAAATGTTCTAGAATCAGAATCTGTCAGAGTGTGCTGCTCAGGGTGATCTGTAAAGCACTCTGTAAATGATGGCCCAAGTTAGTTTTTCTCCTGCATTTCCTTAAGCCTATTGAATGTGCTTACTGAGAACACTGCAATATTACTTCTTAATACTATGATACATTGAATTTGTTTCTCCCAATGACAATCTTTGTTTCTTCAGAAGGAAAGTGACAGCCTTGGGTATTTTTGTAATCAAATCATCTACAGATTGCACATTTTCTTCCTAGAAGCACTTGTTCCTTGAAAATAAATTTACTTTGTGTAACAGAAGAGTTGGTGCTCTTCCTTTTTACATTCAGATATACCCAAATATTAGTGGAAAATGTTCTACTTTGATAAACACAGAGTGTACTGTTTGTTCACCTAAATAATGCCACTCGAATTCAATTGCATCTTGCAGTACACTAATGATTTTGTAGCACTATGTCATCAGCATCTCCTGCTTTGAAGATGGGAGATGGTTATATAGATACATAAAACCAGAAATCAGTAGGAATAGTTATGATTTATACTCATTTGACTCAGCAACTGCTGAATAACTGAAGACTGGGAAGAGTTTGCAAGCCTGGAGATTCATTAGCTGATTTAATTCAGCCATCTAGAAGTTATTTGTCACTATTAGTCACCAAAACTCCCTTTGTAACTCTTAAGAGAGAAAGAGGAGCTGCCAGAAGATTCATTGCTTTCATCTTAAATACCTACAGAGGAATCCTAGGCAACAAGCCAGTCACCCAGTTTTAAAGATTACTAGATTTATGTGAAGAAAAAGCCCTTCCTCTGCTAGTGCATATTTCCTCCATAGAACAAGAACTGTGACCAGTGGGCTAGATCACTGGGCTGAGTGTTTTAGTATGTTTTAATTAGATACTAACTGATTCTCACTATCTGACTGTAGAACTCTACATTTAATAGAAGTTTGTCATTAGGAACTTCATCAAAGGCTTTCTAAAAATATAAATAAGTAATGTCATCTGCTGTTAAAATTTGTACATTCTACTATAATATCCACAAAGCTAGGTGGGTAGAATTTTCCCTATGCTGTACTATGCTAGTTATCCCTTATTAAATTATTGGTATTCCTTAGAGGCATGTTCTGAAATACTTCCTACCTACTTATTTTTTCAGTGCTATTTCTCATTGCTAATTACCTGGAAAAATATAGGTGACATCTAACTCAAATCTTAAGAGTAAAAAAAGAGTGTTTTCCAATCTTTAAAAAGAAGCTAGTGGCTTTCCTCTGGTTAACAGAAAATGTTATGGTTTTATGCCTCAAAATATACATGAACCATAGATCAGATCCTCTCAGACTCTTTACAGTTCAAACTGGGAGGAAAAGAAAGGGAAACAAAAGGTCAAAAAATGAATTTTCAAGAGTCAACTACTTGGCCTTTTGCCTACAACTTATCCAGGATCTGAAACAGCCCACATGACTTAGAATAGCTAACAAGACAGTTTGCATGGTTGTGAGCTGCTGAAGTGTGGTATAACCTGCTTTTGTACTCCCCAGACTAAGTTCATCCAGAGATGCTCTTTACAAGTCAAAGAGGTAAACAGGTAATGGAAAGCCCAGTACTCCAACAGAAACAGAAATCAACAGTGTCCAAGCACTCTTCAAAAATCTACTGTGTGATCAAGGACAAGAAATGAAGTGAGAGCCTTACCAGTATACAGTGTTGCTCTGTGCCATTATTAATAACAATCTTTGAAAAACAAACTTTAAGTAATACTCAGTATTTGTAAAGAAATGAAAAATTAATTATATCACTACATTAAAATGCACAAGTTTATATAAATTGATGCAATCTCAAACGTGGTAATAAAATGACTTGATTTATTCTGAGGATCATTTTAAGAAAAATGTAAATGTATTCACAAATTTGACAATCGACAAGTATATTTTATTTTAATTATATTCTACAATTTGGGTTTTTATTCTTCTTGATGTTTTAATCCATAGTTGGCCTAAACACTCAGATAAATACACCACCTTATCAAATAAGGCAACTTTATATTTTTATAAGGAGAGAGTTGCAACTGCTTTCTCTCATTTTCACTGGAGAGATTTACAGAGAATATTCCTCAAGAAATTGTACTTGTAAAATCTAATTTGGACAGAAGTCACTTCAGCAACATCCTATTTTCCTTTCACTATCACACCAGCTACATAGGGTTTGATAGATAGAGTTATGGGGGTTGGGAGGTCAATCATTATTACTAAACAAGATTTTAAAACTCTGAGACTTTATTTCCCCATTATCTACATTGCTCTGCATCTTTTCTGAATTGTGGGCTGGCCAGGGGACAGTGATCTTACAATGGGGAAAAAGCTAAACTAGCACCCACTAGACATGTTCAGTGTTTACCTATCCTTTTTACTCTCATCAGTCTTAGTGTTACATTTGCACTCTGAAATTGTGGTCATCTGAAGGTTGCTTGAATTGAATTATGAGACAATAGAAACTGACTCAAGATCAGAAAGTACAAACAAATTCAACATCTTGAGCTGAGCTGTCTGGTCTCATTGCTGTAAGTGATTTATTAGAAAACTCAAGTTTTCACCTGGGTAGAACCAAAGGCTGGTAGCAGGGCATGTAACCAACATATTGTTTAATTTATGAGATGGCAATTTAATAGTGTTTGGCAGATTTAGTAAGGTCTCTAAGTAAAATAAATAAATAGTTTCTGATCAGCTGAGGGGGAAAAAACCCCAAACCACCACCACAGAAAAACATCATAAAATGCCCTGACTTTTCCTTTATTTGTTTCCAGGCAGTACTCACTTCAGTCCATAAGAGAAGGAAATTGTTTGAGAAAAATGAAAATATTCTAGATGACAGAATCTGAAGGTAAGTCTCAGAATAAAGGGAAGTTTGTTTGGGGAAATGCCTAGGGTAGCAATTTTTTCCAACCCAATGACAGATTTCTTGATCCACATTTTTTTGGAGTTTAATGCTGCAGGAAAAAAAAAGTTTCAATAATTTATTTACAGTCATGTTTGGTGATAGAAATAGGTGTGAGTGGAGCTGCCTTGTTGTTACTTTAACATGCAGTACAAGAATCAAATGTGTTGGTACATCACAAACAAATTTATATCCTTTTCTGAGGAAAAATCCAAATGATACAAGTTAAATATATTAACAGAATATTTTACAAAAGGATAACTCATGATATATCATCTATTCCCATGAGTTATAGATGACCTCATAACTCATGAGTGATGAAGCAAAACAGAGCTGGAAGTGAGTTAGGGAAAATTATCAGCAGAAATAAATAGTGTATGCAGAATCAGCCTATTCTACAAGTTCTTTTTATGGAACACCAGTTTTCATTGTGGACT